>CAUYUJ010016039.1:218093-285593 GCA_963575745.1 Prorocentrum cordatum
CCTCCTCAGAAATCGTGGGGGGCAGGGGTAGGGTCCGCATGTGGCCCCCCATCGAGAATCATAGAACAATCCGTCCCCAGTTATTCTTTGGGGACTATTTTTGGATCTTCCTCCTGTGGAGGGACAGCCCCGACGCAACCCGCGTCGTTCGTGACGGCGCCCTAAGGGCCAGGAGGCGGCCTCCCCTATGAGGGCCGGGGGCGGCGGACAGGAGCACCGCCGCCGCGCCCTGCGCTGCCACGGCGTGCCCCGAGAGAGCCGCCGTCGCGGAAGACCTCCCCAAACCCTGACCGTCCAGTCCGAAGGATTGCAAAAAAAGAAGGATTGCAAAAAAAGGATTGCACAAAAAGCGAAGGATTGCAACAAAAAGGATTGCAAAAAAAGGATTGCAAAAAACAGATTGCAAAAAAAGGATTGCAAAAAAAAGATTGCAAAAAAAAGTCCAGTCCATGGGGCCCGGCGAGGACCCCAGAGGCCGAAAATGGCGACCTCCGCCCTGATTTTTTCAAGGCGTTGGATCTCTGGGTCTGCAGATCTCCTTGAAAGGGGTCCTGGGACACGCAAAGAAGTGCACACAAACAAACACATCCCCCCTATTCTCGTATCTGTTCTTGGGCTTTGTCGCCCCCCCCCCCCTTCCCATAGTTTCCCATGTCTTCTGGGGAAAAAATCGAGGATGAATTGTGCCTGTGTGCTTCTTTCCCTCCTGGCCCCTCCCCGCCCGCGAGGGCAGGCCGGTGCGCGGCGGAGCTGCCGGCCAGGCGCCCCGTGGATCGGTGCAGGTCCGCCAGGCTGCGCCAGCCTCGGGCGCGGCGTCCAGAGGCAGGGAGAGGGGCCCTGACCCTCCAGAGGGCTACGGTAGAGGGAAACAATTACAGTCGGGGCGTTGACCTAAGGAACCCTAAATAAGGAACGAAGCCCCTTTTTTCCATACATTCAACTTCGATTTCCTATCGAGAACATCGGAAAACCTGAGGCAAGCTGCGAAACACTTAAGCAACGCGGAGCCCCTCCCCAACGAAAAGGGTTCCTTCTTCAGGGCCCCGACTGTAGTGAACACCCCCCCTGCCCCAAACTCAAAGCTGGCACGCGCGGGGGAGACTGCGGTCGATGTGCAGCTCACCAGACCCACCGCCAGATTTTGACACTGGGGGGAGGGAGAGGCGTTCACAGATGAATGCGGCATGAGTGTTCTCTATATTTTTCCGAGGCCTGTATTTTTTAGCACTGGAGGCCTAAAAACCAAAAAAACTAAACGAAACAGCCTAAAACCACCACGTAGAATAGCTCTGGGATCGGTGTTAAAGTCGGGTGCCACTTTTCAGCCCTCCTGGAAGGTCAGGGGAGGGGGGGGTGGCCCAGACACCCAGCGTCCTGGAGGAGATCAGGACGGTCGGCATCCGAGGGCCAGTTCCTGGGGATCTGGGGCGATCCCAAGCTGCGCGGCAGGAAGGCGGGCCCTTTCTGGGGCCCTGTCTGGACAAGAAACAAAAACGCATCGGATGTCTGGGGAGTGTGGGGAGGACGAGGAGGAGCAGCAAGAAGAGCACTGGCAGCTATGCGCCGTCACCAAGCCTGGCCAGGTCCGCCCAAGCCTCAAGCCTGGTCTTACATTCCCGAGGGGGAACAAAAAACACATGTTTTACTCTTGGGCCCGGACAAGATGCCTTCAGATCTTGCGCCAGCGCGCATGAACTAAGCATTGCCAGATCTAATTGAGTGGGTGCGGATCCAACTTGGTTTGGACTTGCGTTGCGGTGGATCCAACTCCCCCCCGCGTGGATTATATTTCGGATGTTGTGGATCTGCTTTCCGTGTTTGTTGTCACACAGATCCGATGCCAATCCTGTCTAAGTTAAAGTCATACTGTTAAGATAAATCGCGTGACGGACGGACATCGGATCCGCGGCATCCAAGCCCGCCGCTGTTACGATTCTAAGGGGAAGGGGCTTTGGTCACGAATTGTCACTGACAGGTCGCGCGTTGCCTCACGGGTCTCATCCCTCCCCGCATGCGGCTCGCACCAAACATGAACACATCTCACCTCACCCCCGGCTGCTGCAAGCATCTTGCCCAGACGTTGTGCGTCTGGCGGCGCCGATGCTCTCTCGCCAATCGCGCTTGTCGCCGCTGGCGCCTCAAGAGGAAAATCTGTCGTCTTGCGTAAGCAGTTCCAGGCGCCCCTGGCTCAGGCCATGTCGGTCTGGCCTGGGGCCCAATATGAGCCTGGTCAAGTTTGCTCGTGGCGAAATCACTTGGAACTTAGATTAGGAAAGCCCCCTCGTAGATGAGGAGCTGAGAGATAGAGTTTTTGCTTATTGTTGCAGTCGTTGTAAAAAGGGAGGGCCTTGGAAGCTGAGCCAGGCTCCTCGAGCCCTTCTATTATGCTCCTCCTTTGGATTTCGAGACTCAGCCTTGGAGACTGAGCTGCATTCATGGAGGCGAGGCCTCTTAGATCATGGACGGGGCCAGGGCCCCAACATCGCACAGCACCGCCGATCCATCTGTTCCAGCCCCATGCCTGGATTCACAGACTGGGCGAGCGTGAGCGAGCGAGGGGTGCAGGAGACCTGGATTCACAGAACTTCGTGGACGCTACGACGCTGAGATCCCACGAACGACGAACATGTCCGCAACCATGTGATGCGCTCCGTGCGGGGCATCCGCGCAAGGCCGCCCTGCACATCCACGGGGCCGCGGCCGCGGCATCCGGAACGCGAGGCCTTGGCCATGGACCTGTTGCCCGCTGTTGCCGGGCCTCCGCGGGCGAGTGCGCCGCTGCGCCTCCCCCCCCCTCCTCCTCAATCTCCTCCTCCTCCTCTTCCTCCTCCTCTGCCGCCTCCTCCTCCTCCTCCGCCTCTGCCTCCGCCTCCGCCTCCGCCTCCTCCTCCTCCTCCTGCTGCTGCTGGTCCTTCTCCTCCTCCTCCTGCTGCTGCTGCTGGTCCTCCTCCTCCTCCTCCTCCTCCTCCTCCTCCTCCTCCTCCTCCTCCTCCCGCCCCCGGGCAGCCCGCGGCGTTGACGCGGAAGCCCTCCAGCGACGCCATCTCGCGGGCCCGCCGCGTGGCCAGCGCCTCCGCCTCCACGCCCGTGTCCGGCACCTCGTCGAACGACAGGTCGTACCCGGAGGCGCCTGCCTCGGCCCCGCACCCGCCACATCCTCCTTCTCCTCCTCGGGCCGCCTTACGATCCTCCTCCTCCTCCTCCTCCTCCTCCTCCTCCTCCTCCTCCTCCTCCCCGTCCTGCCCAATACCTACCCAACGACGGCTCTCTGAATGAGCTCGCCGCCCACCGGCCATTCTGCGAGGCCACGGCTTCGCCCGCCCCGCGATGAAGGGAAAGGGCTTGGAGATCGCCTGAACGACCGTTCCGTTCCTTTCCGTTCCGTTCCGTTCTATTCCGTTCCGTTCCGTTCCGTTCTTCCTCCTCCTCCATTCCTCCTCCATTCCTCCTCCATTCCTCCTCCAGACCCCCTCCAATCTCCAATCCTCTTCCTCCTCCTCCTCCTCCTCCTCCTCCTCCTCCTCCTCCAATCCTCCTCCTCCAATCCTCCTCCTCCTCCTCCTCCTCCTCCTCCAATCCGCCTTTTCCAATCCTCCTCCTCGAATCTTCATCCTCCAATCCTCCTCCTCCAATCCTCCTGCTCCAATTCTCCTCCTCCAATCCTCCTCTTCCTCCTCCTCCTCCTCCTCCTCCTCCTCCTCCTCCTCCTCCTCCCGCCCAGCTTCCTGCCCCGGGCCGGACAGGGAGAACACCGCCTCGAAGATCGCCTTGGTGCGGGGCATGTGGAAGGCGTTGGTGACGACGGCCAACCTCCTGAGCCCGACCACGTCCGTGTGCATGACCCGGAGGAAGTAGGCGTTGCCGATCGTGTCGAGGCTGAGGTTCTCCTCGAGCACGTCCTCGGGCGGCACGCCCAGCTCCCGCACCAGGTACCGCGCGCTGGCCTCGGCCTCCAGCACCTGGTACCCGCTGCGCTCGTCCCGCGGGAACGGCTTGTGCGGGGTGCCCGCGCTGAGGGTGACGATCACGGGCCCGCCCGCGGGCGCGCCCCCGGAGGCCCGCGCGGCGTCGTACAGCGCCTTCGCCCTCCGCAGCCTCTCCCGCACCCAGGGCGCGGGCGCGCCCTCCTGCCGGAGAGGCCGCCGCCGGGAGGCGCCCGCAGCCACGGCCTCGGGACGCCTGCCCCGGGCCGCCGCGGGGCGATGGGTGGGAGCATATCACCCCGCCCGCAGGGGGGTCGGGCCGAGCACATCCGTCGCCCGCCGCTCCCCCGCGGGGGCCCGCGGGGCCCGGGGCACGGCCCCGAGGCTCGGCACGAAGGAAGCGGGTCCCGACCCTGACCTTCCAGAGAGCTATTTCTAGCACTGGAGACCTAAAAACCTAAAAAGCTGAGCGAAACAGCCTAAAACCAAGACGTGGAATAGCTTTGGGATAGGTTTTGAAGTCGGGTGCTATTTTTTAGCCCTCCTGGAAGGTCAGGGGAGGGAGACGGGTCCTGCCCCGGGGACGCGCCCTCTGTCTCCAGAGTGTCTGCGCTGGACGGCCCCGGGGCGGTGGGGAGGGCCCCGAGGCCGCGAGAGCCATGGGATCTGCTTCCGTCAGGACCCGCCTGCTTCGGCTACACCCGCAGGAGTGGCCCTGGGCAAGAGAGAGCCCTGTGGTGCGCGGCTTTTGGGGAGGGGGCCGCGGAGGGGCCAAACACGGGCACGCAGGACGCCGCTGCCGCCTCGCCGCTCGGCGATCGGGGGGCCCCGCTGCGCCCGCACCAGAGTGAAGGGGCCCACAAACACACAAATAAATACACACAAATAAAAGGATTCCCCATATTTCCGTATAGTTTCTGGGTTTCTGTCTTCCCCCCACTTCCCATATTTTCCTGGGGATCGACGATTGATTGTGTCTGTGTGTTTTTTCCCCTCCTGACAGAGGTCCCTCCGGCGGAGGGCCACTCCTGCGTCCGGCCGATGGCTCCGCGGCCTAATTGGGCACCGTGGACGCGACTAGAGGCCTCCTAGATGGGGTCGGAGTGGATGGGGTCGGAGGGTCGCGCCGCATCGGCGATGCATCGGCGATGCATCGGCGATGCACCGGCGCCGTCCGCGTGAGGCAAATCGGGCTCCGCATCGAGCCGCATCGGCGATGCATCGGCGATGCGGCGCCATCCTCCGACCCCATCTGCTCCGACCCCATCCAGGAGGCCATAGAGCGACCGCCTCGGCGCCGGGTCTCGGGGATCTTCTGACCTGGGTCAATGCAGACCCGGGTCAATCAGGCCTGCAAAATCCTGCAAGATCCTGCACCCAAACCCGGGTCAATGCGAAGGATCCTGCAGGATCCTGCAGGATCCTGCACCCAAGCCCGGGTCAATGCGACCCTGGCGCTGCAGGATCCTGCAAGATCTGGCGCTCTGGCTGACCCCCGTCTGCACTGACCCCCGTCTCGAGGCTCCCGAGGGTCCTCCGTGAGCCCCCCGCCGGGCACCACGATGGCGTCCGCCGCGGGGGCGCCGGCGGGCCCCGCCCGCCCCGCGCAGCTCCGCTTCGCGGGCCTCCCGGGGCGGCTCGCGGGAGGGGCCGGTGGTGCGAGGGGCGGCGGCCTTCTGCCCTTGGGCGCCCGAGTTGTCCGGGGTAGCTCGGGTCCGGGGTAACTCGGGTTCCCAGATGGTCTGGTGCCGGAAATTTTCGGTAGCGATTTCGACGCACCCCGAATTTCGGTAGCGACCGGATCTTCGTTTGAGGGCGTTGAAATAGCGGATTTCGGAACGCTCTGATACCGGTATTGGGCGCTGCATTTCGGTATTTCGGTAGCGACCGATCTCTGCGGAGCGCTACCGGAAATTTTCGGTAGCGGACCATCAGGGTTTGGATTCCCGAAAAACGAACCCGAGTTAGCCCTGACCCGAGTTATACCCCTGATGATTTTGGGGCTCTGGGCGCCCGAATCATCCGGGGTAGCTCGGGTCCGGGGTAACTCGGGTTCGGGATCCCGAAAAACGAACCCGAGTTAGCCCTGACCCGAGTTGCCCCGGATGATTTTGGGGCTCTGGGCGCCCGAGTTATCCGGGGTAACTCGGGTCCGGGGTAACTCGGGTCTGGATTCCCGAAAAACGAACCCGAGTTAGCCCTGACCCGAGTTACCCCGGATGATTTTGGGGCTCTGATACCCTGACCTTCCAGGAGGGCTAAACAATGGCACCCGACTTACAAAACCGACCCCAGAGCTATTCTGCGTCTTGGTTTTAGGCTGCTCCGTGTGGTTGTTGAGGTGTTTAGGCCTCCAGTGCTAAAAAAATAGCTCTCTGGAAGATCAGGGTGAGAAGGCACGGTGGCTTCCCAGAAGGGGCCGGAGGGTTCTATGATGAGCGTGTTCTTCTTCGGCGTTTCGACCTTGGGCGGAGAGGGGGGAGAGGAGGGGTTCGGCTCTGGACCTCTGCTTCGTGCGACTGTTTGCAACCGTGCGTCCTGTGGGGGGAGACTCCACCTGCTCGAAACAGGCACCAAAGAACAGCCAAGATCTACTCCATGGGGGGGGGGGTGCGAGGGCCCGCGCCGATCGGCAGAACAATGCATAAGACAACGATCGCGTTCTGTGGGGGAGGCGAGAGTGTTTGGGGCTCGAGCTTGCTGGACGGAGCAGTCCGAAACAACGGCGGGACCTAGGCTGAACTATGACGCGAGCTCCCGCTGCAAGTACCTCACGGATTACTGGACTGTCAGATGTCGCGCCGGGGCCACCAGGAAGCGGCGGCCAACCCGAGCTCCAGCAAAGAACCCGCACGTTCTTGGACAGGTCCGGGCTATCGGGCCCCCACCGTCGATCAGTGGGCGATTGGGTTCGATGCGTCTCCCCCATCTGCCCTTCCCCATATGCCTATCCACCCCTGTCGTTGCCAATGAGCTCCCCTGGCTCCAAGAAGGCTCCACGAACAGGCGAAAGGATCACTGAGAAGCCCCACGCCGCCTCAGGAAGCCGCGAGGTGGCGAGGGCGTGAGCAGTGGCAATCGCGGGCCCCCTCGCGCTGGCAAGAGGGAGAGACCCTGAGAGCCGACGGCGCGAGCAGAAACAGCAGAAGGAGACATCACAACTGGAGCCCTGGACCCCATCTTTCTGCGCCACCTTTCGAGCCGAGCCCGGAGCTGGGCGACAACGCCCGGCTGGAACAATTTGAGACGCCAGCACGTCAAGGTCCTCGCCCCGCCCACCCCGCCCACATCGGCTCAAAATGGGCCCCTGCACGGCCCCCTCCCGGGGTCCACCCTGGCCAGCTCTCCGGGCCGCGACCCGCCGCGGCCACGCGGACCCCCCAGCAGCCCCCGGGTGAGGTGCAGACCGGGCAGCCCTCGAGCCGAGTCCTGCCGTGGCCGCGAGGACCCACCAGGAGCACCCTCCCCCGAAGGCAGCACAGATTCTCGAGCCCCTATCCCCTCCCTGCGCGCCCCCGAGGCCTCTCCGTGGAGGGCTCGGGCTCCGCCTGCGACATCTGCCCGCGCGGGGCACCTCCCTCCTCGACCGGGCCGACGACGACGGCGTCGACGACGACAGCGACGGCGACGGCGACCACGGTGTCGGCGCAGCCGCCGACGGCGCTCCTCCTCCTCCTCCTCCTCCTCCTCCTCCTCCTCCTCCTCCTCCTCCTCCTCCCTCTTCCCTCTTCCCTCGTTCCTCTTTCCTCCTCCCCGTCCTCCTTCTCCACCTCCTTCTCCTCCTCCTCCTCCTCGCCCAGCCCATCTCCGCCACCAACCCTCTCCTCCTCCTCCTCCGCCCTAGGCCATCCTTCGCACCCACATCCTCCTCCTCCTCCTCCTCCTAATCCTCCTCCCTCCCTCCTGCTCGTCGTCGTCGTCGTCGTCGTCGTCGTCGTCGTCGTCGTCATGATCGTCGTCGTCGTCGTCGTCGTCGTCGCCCTCCTCCTCCTCCTGCTCCCCCTCCTCTCCTCCTCCTCCTCCTCCTCCTCCTCCTCCTCCTCCTCCTCCTCCTCCTCTTCCCCATCCTAGCTCCTAGCTCCTAACTCCTCATCCTCCTCCTCCTAACTCCCTCTCCTCGGCTATTCCTTCTCCTTACAAATAACTTCTCCCTGTCGCACCCCGAGGCCAGTTTTTAGGGCGGGCTGGGCGTTTCGCCTGAGACTTCCTCACCACTAATGACTCTGAAGTTTAAACATTGGCAACAGTTTCACAGATGGAGGGCTGGTGGTGTTCAAAATGTGGCCCTCGCCTTTGCGCAGCGAACATTCGTGAAAAACCGAACGCAAGAGTTTTACGGATTGAGGGCGGGTCGTTTTCAAAACGTGGCTCTCGCCTCAACGCCGCGCACATTCGTTTTAAACATGCGCAAAGAGCTTCACGGATTGAGGGTTTTCATAATGTGGGCGCGGCGCACATTCGTTAAACAAACATGCAAGAGCTTCGCGGATTGAGGGCGGGTGGTTTTCAACATGTGGCGCTCGCCTTAGCGAGGCGCACATTCGCTTTAAACATTTGCAAGAATTTCACTGATTGAAGATGGCTCCTTTTCAACACGTGGCTCTCGTTTTAGCGCCGCGGGCATTCGTTTACACAAGTGTTAAACAGTTTGCGGATTCCCATCATCAACGTACTAGAAACTATGTTTTGGAAGGGTTCAGGATTATGCGGGTGCAAAAGTTACATTCATTCTCTTGGTTGAGGTCCTAAGAACGGCGTTCTGGCATGATTCAGGATCGTCAAGACGCAACAGTCAAGTTAATCCGTGGCGTTGGAATCCCGAGAACCATGTCTTTGCATGCGGCAGGGTCTTCAAACGGGTGTCTTCCAACGAGGTAGTTCCACCAATGGAAATGAACCGTTGCAGGAGCCTATGAAGAGGGAGCTTGGAGGCAGGGTTTACTCCAACATCGTTGATGACTCTTGGTTTACACTGGTCCTCCTCCTCCTGCTCCTCCTACTCATCCTCCTCCTCCTCCTGCTCCTCCTCCTCCTCCTCCTCCTCCTCCCCAGAGAATGACGCATCCCACGCGATCCTGCGCGGCGGCCTGTACATCTGGAGCGGCTAGGACAAGTAGCCGAGCAGGGACGTGGTGCCTTGCCGCCACCGACGCCGGCAACCGCCAAGGGATCCCATCGACGCACTTTTCGACATGGGCGGCCAGAGGAGTACTACCACCTGGTTGCCCTATGGCCGTGTTCTGTTTGAGATGTGTGATGCTGGAGCCTTTCGACGTAGTGTACGCCAGCACAGATCCCATCCTCAGGACCACAGACTTGTACGGTGACGATTTTACGATTGCCATCGTGGACTCCCAACGTAGGATCGTCGAGTCGGCCGTCGCCGTTCTGTCGTCGCTCGTGTCGACTCTGGAGACCATGGACCTCGCCCCAGCCAAGCACAGGATGACGATAACCTCGACGTCGTCGCACTTTGGGAAGCAAGTCGTTCGTCGTCTCCGACACCTTGGGCACAGATACTCGTCAGCCATGGAAGTCTTGGGGATTGAAGTTGCTGCTGGACGTCGCCTGAAATTCACCAGGTTGCGTTCTCGCATCGCCAAGACGCGAACTCGGATGCCCAGGTTATCGGTCATTAAGCAAGCTGGTGCTCTGGTCTCCCAGGTCTCCCGCTTCTCCAGACAGGCATTACCGTCCGCTATGCAGCATGGGGCAGGAGTGCATGGGACACCACCTTCGCTTGTCCAGCAGATGCGAGTCGTCATGAGAGGCACGTGGTACACTCCAGGGGCCACTACCTCGGCTTGGTTGTCGGCGTGCGTTCAAAGCGCCTCCATGGGAGATGATCCGCAAATCCATTGTTGGGCCCGACCCGTCTACCAATGGGCCCTTCCGGTTCGGGATCCGTGCATCTCTCACGACGCGCTGCAGAAAGCTTATAGCAGAAACAGATCTTCCGAGTACTTCGCTCCACGAAGCCGTGAGAGCAAGTCACAGGCACTACGGGAGCGATGTTGCTCTCCCTTCGTGCAATGGGATGGAGGTCCGTCTCGGCCTTTGTCGTGGTCGCGCATTTAGGTGACATGTTCGACTTCCGCACCGATGCGCCGATCAGTGCGGGAATTGGCGAGAGCTGCTGCTGTTCGTAAGTTGTGGGCCCAGTGGGCCGCGCGTCGCAACCCCACCGACGACGGGAGGGACCCCAAGGAACCCATTGGCTACTGGATTGAGCCCGTGTTGAAGCTGCTCCACCAAGCCCCTGATGTCCCCGACGACGCCAGCGACGCCAGTGAGCTTGAAGCCGACGTGGTAGCTCCAGAGGCCCGGACTTGGACCCCCACCTACACCGAACGCGCCATGCTGAGAACGATTGTGAGTGGAGGATTCTGGGCCCCCAGCCGGCTCTACAAGCACGGGTACGCGAAGACCTCCAAGTGCCCATGCTGTGATCATGAGTATTGTTCCCCATATCATCTCACATGGGAATGCTCGGGTCGTGAACAGCAGCGGCAGGCCGCTTTAGGCGATGACGACTTGCGAGGCTTCCCTGCGAGATCCCACGGTTCGTGATTTTGGACTCGCGGGTTACCGTCTCTCTCTTGCTTCCCTGTGCTGCAGCCTCGAGACGACAGTGACCGATGGCACGTTCGCTACGGAACATTGGGGCATGTCACTGGCGACATCTACACAGACGGCGCCTGCAGGAAGGCGTGGTTCTGGCCCGAGGCGTCGCGTGCGGGGTGGGGGTTGGTCAAATACACGTCCTCGATAGAGCGCATGGTGTTCGGCGCCCTGCCAGGTCCCATTCAGAGCTCACCACGGGCTGAGCTCGATGCGTTCCTGAACGTCCTAGATGTGTGTATCACCCCTGTGCATGTACATACGGAGTACATGGGGGCTCGTCGAAGGTTTGGTCTGGGGCCCCAGGTATACCACGGGCCCCAGACGGCCGAATGCCGATTGATGGGTTCGGATCTGGAGCAAAATCGATGATCACGGCGGCCTTGGAGAGGCCCTCCAGGTTTCACATGTTCGTGACCACCAGAGGGGCGACTCGATCAGTGCGATGGCCAACAGATGGGCCGACCTCGCGGCTAGATCTGGGAGAGATTTGCATGCCCCCTCCCGTTCTCAGATTCGAGCGATGAGCCTGGCTCTCCGCTCCACGCGCCGAGTGTTGTACTGGATCGTGCCAGCGCATTTGCATCATGTCAGTTTTGGGAGGGCCGAGGCGCGAGCTCGTGCCAAGCGTGCTTGACGCCGTCGGCGAGCCAGTCAGGTGGCCACCCCTCCTCCTCCTCCTCCTCACCTGCGCCACCACTTCCCTGGGGGCAGCGGGTTCCTCGCCATCGCTCGGACGTCCATTCCCTGTTTTTTTGTTCGGTTTCGTGCATGGTTTTTTCGCCAAATGATCAAGGATGCTCCTCGATGGTTCTCGCCGGAGGAAAAACACGTCCGAGCGATGCCAAGGTTCGTTCGCTGCACCTACCGTAACAAGGGCGTGAGGACCGAGCGACCCAGGCGCATGCTCATGGCCACCACGCGCGATGCGAGATTGCACCAGGCGGCGCCAGCAGCGCCCGACGCCTCCCCTCCGTCTGGGCTCTCCGTGGTTCGGTCTGGGCCGGTGCCTCCCAAGGATCAAAAGGCACGTGGGGGAGAGCCGCCGCCCGCAGCCTCGCTCGACGAGGCTGTGGGCCACGCTCGGGCCCCCACGGACCTTCCTGTCCTCTCTGGCCATCGCTCGGACGTCCATTCCCTGTGTTTTTTTCGGTTTCGCGCGTGGTTGTTTCGCCAAATGATCAGGGATGCTCCTCGATGGTCCTCGCCGAAGGACAAACGCACACGTCCGAGCGATGCCAAGCTCTCGGGCCTGGCTCCTGGGGACTCCAGGGCCAGGGACACAGGGGGGAGGAAGCAGGGAAGTCTGCCAGCTCATTGGAGGAGCCGCCGTCCCAGCGGCAGCGTGTCACCTTCTCTCCGGTTGTTGCCACTTTCGCGGCTGATAGTTCCGAGCCCGCTGCTGCCACGCAGCGAATCAGCTCCAGGGAAGGCGCTCCACCTCGTCGTGGTGAGGTCGACCCCTCGGCGATCCGTCCGCGTGAAGGGCCCGCCTTTCTCCCCGACCGCAAGAGACAACGCACGGGGATCGGCCGAAACGATCGGCCCAAGGAGGCTGATTCCACTATCCCTGCCGCCCTCGTCCCCAGGACGGGCATCGTGCCCGCTGTGGCCGCCCGAGGCCACAGATTGTGGGTTGCGCCAGGGTCTTGCGTCCTATGCGTGTCTTGCGGATTTTATTCCACGGGAGCTGCGGGTCACCTTCTTGTAAATTGCGACGCGGATGAGAATCGCATTTCTGATAGGGCTGCCCGCAATCGGAAACTTTGTCTTTCTGGCCGCCACCCTGCCGATGAAGGGCGGGATGGATGTCGTGTTTTTGTCGGTGCCCAGGCCTTTGCAGGCCACGGATCCCGAAGTTCACTGGCTGCGGCTCCTCGTGGAGCCCAGCTACCCAGGGCCTGTTGCGCACGAAACCCCGTAGTGCTTGGCGGCCCGTTTCACATTCCATACCTACATAACAATTTTGTGCTCCGCACCCTGGCCGCGATCCCTCGGCTGGGCTGGTGTGCGATTGGAGCTTCGAGGGAGGCCCAATTGGCCCCCCTCTGCTGTTGTGCCCGCCTGTGCTACTGACGCGGCGGCGCCAATGCAGAGCCTTACCCTCCTCCTCCTCCTCCTCCTCCTCCTCCTCCTCCTCCTCGTCCTTCTCCTCCTCCTCCTCCTTTCTTCCTCCTCCTCCTCCTCATCCCTCCTCCTCCTCCTCCCTCCCCCTCCTCATCCCTCCCGCTCCTCCACCTCCCCCCCCCTCTCCCCTCCTCCTCACGGCCGCCCCGGGGCAGTCTCCTCGCGCCACGCCGCTCCCCCGGACGCTCCTCGCGGGGGGGCGGCCGCCCACGGCGAACCTCTCGCGGCGCTCCGCCGCGAGGCGCCCCGCGCAGCGCCGGCTATGCGGAGGAGCGGCGCCCCCCCCCCCCCGAGGCACGCGGCGCCGCGGCCCTCCGGAGCCGAGCGCAGCGGGCCGCCCGCTTCTCTCCCGCCGCCTGCTGCTGCTCCGGCTCGCTGCCCGCCCTGCCCTGAGGTGGAGCCACGGCGAGGAGAAGCATCGGGCGAGGATACAGTCGGGGCGTTGACCTAAGAAACCCTAAATAAGGAACGAGGCCCCTTTCTCCCACAAGTTGAACTTCGATTTCCCATGGGAAACCTCAAGAGAACCAAAGGTACACTGCAGAACAAGCAAGGAACACCGAGCCCCTCCCCAACGAGAAGGGTTCCTTCTTCAGGGCCCCGATTGTACAGATGCTGCCCATCCTGCCCGAAGACGGAGCGAGGATCTAAACCCGGCGTCCCGACGGCGCAAACCATCGGGCGAGGAGATACGCCGAGCATCTCTGCCGTCCGGCGGCCCTGGAGGATGTCTCGGGCGCCGCGGCCTTCCCGGAACGTCCTGGAACGCCCCGAGGGCGTTCTGGAACGCTCTGGAGCGGATGTATCCTCGTCCTAATAGCCCCGCCCGATGCTCCCTGCCTGGCCTGCGGCCTCCTGCGCGCTTGCCCCGGCTGGCGGGTCACGCGTCCGGCCCTCCCTCTTTTTCCCCGCCCGGCTGCGGTCTGCCCCGCAGGGCCAGGTCCTGGGGGACAGCGTCCCTGACCTTCCAGAGAGCTATTTTTTAGCACTGGAAACCTAAAAACCTAAAAAGCTGAGCGAAACAGCCTAAAACAGCTCTGGGATAGGTTTTTAAGTCGGGTGCTATTTTTTAGCCCTCCTGGAAGGTCTAGGATCCTGCTCCTGCTGCTCCCGCCCCTCCCCTCCCCAGGGAGACCCGAGGTCGAATCGGAGACTCGAGTCGGCAGTCGAAGAGCGCCGACCCCTCGGCAGACAGCAGCGGGCAGATCGGAAGGCATCGACATCCAGGCCTGGCGGCCCGGGCCGAGGCCTCACGAAGAAGCCCCGACCGAAGTCGGGCTTCGGCGTTCGGAGTCGAATCGGCATCGCGGTCCTCGAAGTCGAGTCGGTTCGAAGCGGGCCGAGGCCTCACGAAGAAGCCCCGACCGAAGTCGGGCTTCGGAGTTCGGAGTCGAATCGACATGGCGGTCCTCGAAGTCGAGTCGCTTCGGAGCGGCTGCGGCGAAGCGGGGCACGTGCTCGCGCGGGCGCCGTCGCCCGGTCTCGGGCCAGGGGGCACTCACAGGTCGGTCCAGCTCGCACGCGCAGCCTCACGTGAGGGGCGGTGAGGCTCGGGCCGGGCGAAAGGGGGGGATAGCAAAGGGGGGGGTTGAGAATCAGCTCGCGTAGCTGATTTTCCCGGCGCCTCCCGGCGCCGGAAGCGGCCATGTGTCGAGGAATGGGCCCCTCGGTGGGGCCGAAACCAGCTGCATGCAGCAAATTCCGTAACTCACCCCTTCCCAATCCCCCCCTTTCGTCCGTCCCGAGAGGCTTGGCGGAGCAGGAGCGGGGGTGTTGGGGCAGGAGCGAGAGGTCCACGGCCTCCTGGGGATGAGCTGCCCGGGCTTGTGCAGCACGGGGCGCCCCGAAGGCCCGACCCCTTCCCCCGGGGCCAGCGTTGTCGTGCTGAATGGCTGTGCTGAGGGTCCAGGGGCCCAGCGCGGGCCTCCCGGGGGCCCAGAGGGACGAGCAGACTCCGCCCTGCTGGTTTCCAGACGTCGGATGCCTGGGCTGCGTCGCCGACTCGCCGACGTACCCTCCCACCCCAAGCCAGGGAGGGGGCCTACGGGCGGGCGCGGCGCGGGGGTGGACGGGGCGCCTGCCTGCCTCGCGCCAAGCATGCGCCGCCGCTTGCTCCGCGCGCTCCACCTGTCAGATCCTTCCGCCGCCTCAGGGGCACCTCCTCCTCCTCCTCCTCCTCCTCCTCCTCCTCCTCCTCCTCCTCAGCCGTTCTGGCCCAGATTTTTTCTGGGCTTGCGAGAGCAGTCTTCAGAGCGGCAGTCGCTCTCGCGAGTCATTGTGGCTTGTTTCCCTTCAGTTCGAGGGACCTCAACCCTCACGCTTTCAGTGAGCTCCTGTGGGAGCAATCTTACGTCTCAGGCGGAGGCAGCCCTCCCATGGGACGCGATGTCGATGACGTGCTCGCGGGCCCGCGCTTCCCCACCTGGGGATGCCCTGGCTGCGGGCGCAACCAGAACTGGGCGTCCCGCATCCGCTGCGCCTGCGGCAAGCCAGCGCCCCAGGCGATCACGCAGCGCGCCAAGTCGGCGGCGGCCAAGGCCAGAGCGCAAGGTCCTGTGCCTGCCCCTCGTGATGGTGGCGCTCGTCCTCGCGGTGCATGGGCTGGCGGACCTCCTTCGTCCTCGTCGAAGTTGGAGAAGCAGCTGGAGGCCCTCACCAAGCAGGTGGCCGCCCTCACATCCAATGGAGGTGGAGGCCAACGCGGTGCGGGAGGTGATGCGGGCGGCCGCAAGCCCCCTGCGGCTGCCGGCCCTGGCGGCGACGACGCTGCTGACGGCGATGCCGAGCTCGCAGCCATCCGCGCCAAGGCCGACGCCCTTGAGGAGGCCCTCGGCGCAATCAAGAAGTGCACGGCCCTCGGCGACTCAGCGGTGCAGTCGCAGATGGAGTCTGAGCTGCTGGCTGTGCGCAAGTCGATCACGGATCGCAAGCCTGCCGTCACCAGGCACAACACCCTCGGCCACAAGTTGGCGCGCTCCCAGCAGAAGTTGTCCAAGCTGCAGGAGGAGATGGTCGAGCAGGAGAAGGCTGTCAAGGAGGCTCAGGAGCGCCTTCAACTGCAGCGCGAGAAGATCAGGGCCACACAGGTCGAGATCTCGGCGTACCAGGTGGAGCTGCGCAGCATGGTGCAGGAGGTGGCTCCGTCACAGGACCCGTCCACGGAGCCCAAGTTTGAGCTCCACCCTGACATCCTCGCCTCCGCCCCCGATGAGGTGCAGCAGATGGTCGCCTCACCGTGTTTCATCAAGTTCCAGGAGCTGCTGCGGGCGCAGCACAAGGTCAAGCAGGAGGCCTCGGGGCCTGCACCTGCTACTCCCACTGCCCCACCTTCCCCCGCCACTGAGGGAGGAGGGGCTTCCCACCAAAGCATACCCGTCCCTGAAGATATGGACTTGGAGGATTTGGAAGGAGAAAAGATTCAGCTACTTCTTTCGGCCGCACGGAAAGAGGAGGAGGATCATGCCGAAGTTTTCGCCAATCTCCTTCGAGAGATGGGGGTCAAAGCTAAGAAGCAAAAGTGTGGGTGACACTATGTTGGGCTTAGCAGTACCTTTGCTCTCAGGGGTTCCACTATCCACCTCAGGTGTTCCAGTTCCCCCGCTGAAGGGGGCGCCCGATAGATCACCGACAGATAGTGACGTTCGCAAGCATTTTTTGGAGTCGTTCAACGGCTCATGCTGGCGCACTCTGCGCCGACGTTTGGCCGAGACGGACGCTGTCGTGCTGTGTGCCCAAGAGGTTGGCATCAGCGAGGAGTTCGTCGGTCAGGCCACAGCTGCAGCTCGCTCGCTCGGCTGGCACTCTCTCATTCTTCCTGCTCGTATCAATGCTGAGTCTGGGAAGTTATCATCGGGAGTAGCAGTATTCGCACGACTAGCAGTGGGACTTCGATGGCCCGCTGAAGGCAACGGGTGCATATGTGCCCACAGAGTCGTCAAGGTCTTGATTGAGTTCCCTGGGTGGCCTGTTTTGTCGCTTTACTCGGTTTATATGCGGTCCGCTGAGGGCCTTAGCGAGGCCAACCTGGGGATTTTGAAGTCGATAGGTCAGTCGATCACCGACCCGACGCACACGATCTTGGGAGGAGATTGGAATATGAGTCCTGAGGTCCTGGAAGCATCTGGATTCCCTCGGAAGCTAGGTATGCTCATCCTGTCACCGCGGGCGTTCACCTGTCGCTCCCCGACTTCGAACAGTGTGATTGACTATTTTGTGATGGGTCCTGGGATCGCCCATCTGGTTACCCTGGTATCGGCGGACACCTCCTGGGAAGTAAAACCTCACCGTCCTGTTCGCGTTGAGTTCCGAGGTGACACACTCCGTTTAAAGCAGCTTGTATACCGCACTCACCAACGTCTGCCAGTCGATCCGCCTTTCGGACCGTCTCCGTCACCTGTCGAGTGGAACGGTGCCATGATGCACGCGGCGCACGCGATCGCCACCAGTATGCATGCTGCTGCAACAGAGGCCTGGGCAGTGCTGTCGAATGCCTGGGGTCACTTTGTCGACTGTGCCGAGGTGGAGCTGCACAGAGTTTTAGGCACGGAGGCCAAAGATTTAGGAGAAAGGAGCAGAACGATCAAGGCCTCTTGGGTTTCAGTTTTCTACCGCCCGAAGAACCCAGATGATACTCTCCAGGTTATCGCAGGTTGGAAATGGGTTTTTCAGACTTTCACTGAGATGTTTAACTCGGTCGCCGCTGAGGATTGCGACCTGTATGCTTGCCAGCACCTCCAGGTTGTGCTGCAACACTCCTGCCCAGGCGAAGGTTTGAATCCAAGGCTAGACGCCACCTTGCGCGCCATGCGCGAGATAGCGATAGCATGGAGTGCAGACCGACCCTCGGAGCAGTCGTGGCGCGATCGAGCCACCCAGTTTTTGGAAGATATCCAGGCCGACTATGAAGAGGCCATCAACAATGGCGACAAACTTTCACGCGACTCTTGGGACGCATGGCAGGATAAGTCGCTTGCAGGCTCTGCGAGACTCATGCATAGGTTCACGAAGGTTCAGAGAAAGTGGCAGCCCACTATCGTTGAGCGCTCCCCAGGGATCTTCACATCGGACCCCCAGAGCCTTTTGGCCTCCGAGACCATCAAGCTAGGCGAGTTCTGGAATGCCAGTATGTCTCCACCGTCGGCCTGGATACCGAATCGAGATTGTTTCCCACGCGCGAGCCCGTCGGAGATACGAGCAGCATCGCGCTCTTTTAGCCGCTACACTTCGCAGTCGCTCGACGGCTACCACCCCAGGCACTTCGCATGCTTGAGCGACCTAGGGCTGGAGGTCCTGGCGATGCTCTATGAGGCGATCGAGCGCCTTGGCCTGTTCCCAGCGCAGCTGTTGTGGATGCTGATGCCCCTCTTGGAGAAGCCTAAGGGAGGACTACGCCCCATTCTCCTCTTGGGATCCCCAGTTCGCGTCTGGGAACGTTTGCGCCGTTGTCAGTGTGATGAATTCCTGGAGCGGGCCCATCGGCCCTACTGGTCTTTCGGGTCTGGACAAAACTCGGAGGCGGCCATCTGGAACCAGAGTGTCTTATCGGAGCAGGCTTCTTCAAGTGGCAAGGTAACGGCAGGTTTTATCTGGGATGGAATGAAGCACTATGAATCCTTTATTTTGGTCTGGCTCCGAGACAGGGCCATCTTCTGGAGGATCCCCATGGTGCTCATCAAGACCCTATACAACCTTTGGAGATCCCCGAGGATCCTGAGGCTGGGGGCTAACCACCCACCCCTGGTCCTATTTGCAGAGTCTGGGCTTCCAGCTGGGGATATTTTCAACGATGTGTTTGTCAAGGTTTACGCGATGTTTGAATTTGACATGTGGTCCCAACGGCACCCTGAGGTCTCCCTTGGGTCCTACGTCGACGATGACACTGTGGCGGCATACGGCGACGAAGATGCGATTGTAGCCAACTTAGTTCGAGCAGGGATTGACCTCAAGGATGTCTTTGATCACAGGCTGAACGTCCGCTTGGCTGAGGACAAGGCCGTCACTTTCGCCTCTTCTCAGCGACTGGCATACCGCCTATGCCGTCGCCTCCGTGCTGTCTGCCCATCGGCTGCGACCAGCGCGGCCGTCTCGCTGGGCACGGACTTGGCACCAGGCCAACGGCGAACTTGCAAAAGAGGCATGGACAAGAGGAAGGAGCGTTTCAGGATGATGAGGAAGAGACATAAACTGATCTCTCACTATCGTCGTAAACTTCCTCGGGACAAATCCAGAATGCAGAAGATTTATACTGCTGGAGTGCGCCCTGCCGCTGGCTATGGCGCCATGGTTCTAGGCATGTCGGACACCGAGCTTCAGTCTCTACAGCGAGTCTTGCTAGCAGGAAAAAACCCAGCTCATCGGGGGGCCTCCCTGACGGCCAAGTTGGTCCTACACGGGGACCCTGCATGGAAACAGTCGGTGGCCCCTGCCCATCAGTGGGCGACCAGCCTCTGGAGGTCGATAACCACCCCATCTACTTCTCCATTCTCGTTTCGGCAGCACATACAGATATGGAGGGATGTTGTGCAGTCTCAGGAGCTCGATCTGGAATCCACGGGATGGCGGAAATCGAAAGGCCCCATTCACAGGATGCTCTTATGTTTGCACAGGATCGGCTGGAAGGCGGTGGACTTCTCAGTTTGGCACGATGAGCGAGGATACGTCATTGACCTCCTGTGCACCTCGCCCGCCCTCCTCAATAAGTTGCTAGAGAAGGGCGTCCAGCGGATGCACGAGCGTAGGATGGCCCAGGCCACTCCGATGTTCACTTCTTCCCGCGTCTCACCCGATCCCCTGAGACGAATGCTACGCTCTAAGAAGCTCGACGGTCGGCAGAAATACTGGCTTTCTGCGTGTTTCTCTGGGGCCTGCTGGACTGCGGATCGGCTCAAGTCCTCGGGGTACGTTTCGGACGGTTTGTGTCCCCTCTGTGGGGAGCCTGATTCCATAGTCCACAGGCAGTTTCTGTGTTCGGACCCGACCGTCGAAGCTGCACGCCGTGAGCATCTCTCAGACGAAGAGATGCTAGCGGCTTGTAACTGCCCGCCTGAAAAATTGCTGTTTTGGTCTCGGCTAATGGTGGCTCAGCCTGAGGCCCCCCCCCCCTTGCCTCGACCTCGACCCCCTTCTCCAAGGGCCGTCAGGTGAGCCACTATCGGTCGAAGAGTTTTGTGAACGAACCGTCAACACCCGCATTGTTGTCGATGGTTCGGCTACTCAGTTTGCTTTTCGTGAGCTGAATCGTGCCACGTGTGCTGCTGTTTTCTTCGATCCGTCGAGCGAGACCCCGTATGAGGTTCGCGCTCGACTTCTGGGAACGGTGTGGCCTGGCCTTCCTCAGACGGCCCAGTCGGGAGAACACCTCGGGGCTGCCACTCTCTCTTGTGTGGCCACAGGCCTTAGTGAGGCCCACTCGGACTGTCTCGGAGTTGTCAACCTAGCCAATGCGCGCCAGTCCGTACAGTTGGACCCTGGACAGGCATTCGCTGGCCTCAGACGGCGCGCTCTCCAGGAGCCAGGCCAGCGAAGCATCGCATCTTTTGCTCACACGCCTGCGCACAGGTCGGACGAAGTGATAGCCGCGCTTCCCGCCCAGGAACGAAAAATCGCTCTTGGGAACCAGGACGCGGACCGACTGGCGAAGCATGCTTTGTCTCTTCACCCCTCGTTACCCGTTGAGGAGCTCGAGCAATTAGACAAGGACGTGGCTCTACTGCGAAAGCTAGTTGCCATGTTCGGTGCTGTTTTGTCTCTCTTTCCCAAGTTACAGTTTGTTCGGGACCCCACGGTTCCGCGGGTGAAAGCTCGGGCCCACCGTGCCATTGAGTGGCATGACTGGCGTGTGCTGGACCCAGGGGATGACGAAACTCCCTCGCTCGCTAGGTGTTCGAGATGTTTTAAGACGGCGATTGGAGACAGCAGACCCATGGACGGCTGCAAGGGCCTGCCCACTGCGCTCCGCAGATTGCAAGGTGCCGAGAGCGAGCGTGGCCACCTCCTGTGCACGACTTTCTTACAGGATGACGAGTGTGCGCCTACTGTTTTCTGTTTCCGCTGTGGTGCCTTCACCAGCAAGCGGTGTTACCTCCTCGGTGGGATGTGCGGACCTCCTGGCCCCAGCGGGCGAGGTGCACTGTCCCGCATCCGTCGAGGTCTCCCGCCCCATTACAGGAATCGGGGCACGGTCGCTGCAAGCGAGGGCACCACATGTCGTGCCTCGGCCAGGTATGTCCTGCTCAAAGCAGCTGAGCCTGGACCGTCCTCCCCCTCCTCCTCCCGCTCGGGCCTGATTTCGACACCTGGAATGTCGGCCCTGGCGGAGAGGATTCGGCTGAGAGAGGAGGCCTCTCGCGCAGCAGTCTCGGCCTGAGGCCGTGGTTTTGATGTTCTGCCCTGGGGCCCTCGAGGAAATCCTCCTCCTCCTCCTCCTCCTCCTCCTTCTCTCCAACCACGCACAGCCGCCCGCAGCGCTCTCTGGTCTCGCCCTGTTGCAGCTTCCTCTCGTCTCCCTCCTGCCTATTTGATTCATACGGATTCCTAAAATTCCCCCGGGTCCTAGGGATTCCTGACGATCCGCATGGATTCCCCAGGACTCCTAATGGTTGCTGAGGAATCCAGAGGACTCCCGAGGATTCCTGTAGGCTCGCTGCGTCGCAGGTCCTCAAATCGTCGAGCGCCTTCTCAAACGGCCGGGGGGGCCAGCATGAATCGGCGCATTCGCCGGGGCGCGAGGGCGCGTCCTCACTTCCCTCTTTCCTCCCCCCTCCCCCTCTCCCTTCCATTGGTGCCACAGTGCTTCCTCGCGCTTGTAAAGAAGAGAAAATTGCGTGTCCCTCTTGTCTCCCTTACCTCTGCGTATTGAGGCTGAGGGCAAACTCCCCCCCCCTCCTCCCCCTCTCCTGGCGAAGGCCAGCGGGGAGGGCGTCGAAGGTTCCAGGTGCTCACCAGATACCGACCCGCAGCGACAGCGGCAGGAGGAGAACGAGGTTGAGGACGCAGGGGGGGGGTCAGGATTCTCATGGGGGGTGTCGAAGAGGATTTCCCCCTCGTTCTTCTGATTGATACACCTCCCACTTCACATCCTCCTCCTCCTCCCTCCATTTTTCCTGGTAGATAATTTCTCCGTGTCGCACCCCGAGGACGGTCAGAAAGGCGGACCGGACGTTTCGCCTTGGACTTCCTCACCACTTATGACTCTGAAAGAAAAAATGACAACAATTTCGTAGATGGAGGGCGGGTCGTTTTCAAAATGTGGCTCTCGCCTCCGCGCCGCGCACACTTCATTTGCAAGGGCTTCACGGATTGAGGGCGGGCCGTTTTCAAAATGTGGCTCTCGCCTCAACGCCACGCGCATTCCTCTTTAAACATGTGCAAGGGCTTCACGGATTGAGGGCGGATGGTTTTCAAAATGTGGTTCTCGCCATAGCGCCGCGCACATTTGTTTCAAGAATTTCCGAAGGTTTCACGGACTCACATGGTCAAGGTACCAAAAGTGGTGCTTTGGCAAGATTCAAGAATAAGGGTGCAACGGTCACATTGATTCGCGGTGCTGAAGTCCCAGGAAAACCGTCCTGGGACGATTCAGGATCGTCAAGACGCAACAGTCAATTTAATCCGTGGCGTTGGAGTCCCGAGAATAATGTTTTGGCATGCTTCAGGGTCTTCAACCGGTTGCCTTCCAACGAAGCAGTTCCCTCAGTGGACATGAACCCTTGTAGGGGCCTGTGAAGAGGGAGCGTGGAGGGAGGGTTTATTCCAACATCGTTGATGACTCGTGGGCTTACACTGGTCCTCCTCCTCCTCCTCCTCTTCCCTTTCCCTACGTAACATCTAGCAGCCTCCATGAGCCCCCCCCATCCAGAACAACTTCACGACCTCAGAAATCCTGCCAGCACGGCGCAACGGCACACGCACCTCCGAGAACATCCTCCTCCCTGCCACCCTCCTCCTTCTTTCCCCGTCCCTCGCCTCCTCGTGCGCCCTCTTCTCTTTCTCCTCCTCCCCCCTTTCCACCTGGAACCCCCGACAGCTTACTAGGTCCACGTGGGGCCCACAGGACCCCCCTTTTGCAGCTTCGAATAACATACTCCTCCCCCCATCCAGAGGGCAGACGGCCACCCTGATAATAATAAACACCACTGCAAGCGAGACCCAGTCGCAAATGCACCTGAGGAAGGAATCGAACAGGCCAGGACTGCTGAGTAAACGCGCAAGATTGTTTAGCAAACGCCAATTCTGGGGGATCGGGGTGTTTTGTCCTCCTTTGCTCCTCCCGTCCCCCTCCGTGATCCTCGGCGATGAGACAGGTGGGCTGCACCGACCACGATCCTCGATTCTCGACGGCGACGACGATAGCAGACGACGAACTCCGCTTAAGACCTGTCCCGCGACCCCTCTCGAGGATCTTCATCCTGGCCACTTGGTTCGAGCTGCGTCTGACAATGGCGACGAGATCTCCAAAAAAGCCATCTAAACCGTCGAGACGAAAACGACGACGACGACGACGCTGACGACGACGACGACGACGACGACGTCGACGACGACCACGTCGACGACTGTAGCCGACGGCGACGAGTACACGACTACTCCTTCCCAAGGGGCAGGTGTTTCGCCTCGGACTCACTTCTGAAAACAAGGGGGCCCGACAAACCACCCTTAGGGATCGACACTTGCGATACGACCTCCATGAACCTCGAACCCAGCAGGGTCTCAAACCTTCTCGAACCTCCGCGAACCTCGATCAATCGTCTGAACCTTCGGGCTGTGAATACAAAGCTTCGAATTGCTTGGGGACTTCACCCAACAACTATGACGAAAAAGATCTGCGAGCACCTGTTCGAGCCGTGATCGATCGCCCGAGCCTCTGGGCGACCAGTCGATTTGTTCTCTTTTGCCTGGGGACCTCATCGAGCAAGTACAGTCAACCCGCAAAGTAAGGATGCGCGATAAGGATGCAAGGCCCTTGGACGCCCATTTCGAAGCGTTTCGAGCGGGGCGCAGCCAACGAAAGTGTCCAAGGATGGACCCAGGAAGCAAGGATGCAAGGGTACCCTTGGGAGGGATGCCTATCCTTACCCTGCGGGTCGACTGTAAGACAGCCGAGGATGTAGAACAACCGGATCGAACTTAGATCGAAGGTCTGGGCCTCTGGGCGATCGATCGATGTGTTTGGCTGTTTGGGGGCATCCTCGAGCACCTGCAGCTTCTCTTCCCGAGATGCCAGACGAGGGAGGCTTGCGAAGCACCCGCTCCAACCTGGCTCTGACGTGGCACCTCCAGGGTGCAGCAGTGAGGCCGCGCCGAGACTGCCGTCGCCGATGCAGGCCGCCGACGGCAGCCGTCTGCGAGCGACGGCCAACCAGCGTGCGGGTCACTCGCATCGGCGGCGATCGACGGAGGCGGCGGCGGGGGGGGCACGGTCGAGCTCTGCGCACTCGCCCTCGCTCAGCTGCTCCAGCCGCGCGACGGACTGCACCCCGCACTGCGCCAGGATCGGCTCCAGCCCCTGGAGGCCGCTCCTGAAGGGAGGCCGTCAAGCGGCAGGGCGCTCCGGGCGGTTGGGCGAGCAAGACTGCTGCAGCAGCAGCAGCGCCCGAGCAACAAGCGACACGCGCGGCCGGGCTCTTGCACACCCAGGGTGGGGGGGCAGGGGGAGGGGGAGGGGGAGGAGGAGGAGGAGGAGGAGGAGGAGGAGGAGGAGGAGGAGGAGGAGGAGGAGGAGGAGGAGGAGGAGGAGGAGAAGAGCAGGCGTGGAGGAGACGTGCGAGGAGGAGGAGAAGGAGGAGGAGGATGCGTGCGTGCGTGCGATGCGTGCGTGCGTGCGTGCGTGCGTGCGTGCGTGCGTGCGTGCGTGCGTGCGTGCGTGCGTGCGTGCGTGCGTGTGCGTGCGTGCGTGCGTGCGTGCGTGCGTGCGTGCGTGTGTGTGAGCGTGCGAGCGTGCGTGTGTGCGAGCGTGCGTGCGTGCGTGCGTGCGTGCGTGCGTGCGTGCGTGCGTGCGTGCGTGCGTGTGTGTGTGTGTGTGTGTGTGTGTGTGTGTGTGCAACGCCCGGATAAGGCGGTCGGGGAGGAGAGGGGAGGGGGTGGTGGCGTGAGGGGCGGAGGGGGAGAGGGGATGTGTACGACGCCAGAATAAAGTGGTCGGGGCGGAGGGGGAGGGACGGGTGGGGTGACATGAAGTGGTCGGGGGGGGGGGGGGCGGGGGCGGTGACCTGCGAGGCGGAACGGGAGGAGGGGAGGGGTGCGGGGGTGCGACGCCAAAATAAGCGGTCGGGGCGGAGGGGGGCGGGGGCGGGGCAGAGGGGGGAAGGGGGGCGGGCGACGCCACTATATAGTGGTCGAAACTCTAGAGCTCTAGACACAAGGTGCAAGAGAATCAAGAAACCGACTCCCCCCTCCGCCCCCTGGGCCTGAACACTGGAAACTCTTGCGTTCGTGATGTTGGGTTCATGATGGTCTCAGTCCCGCCTCCCTGGAAACACTTCTTCGATCTTAAGGCAGGGGGGTGAATGGGGGGACACGCGAAGTGTTTTCTCAGCGCTTGTTGCACAGTGTTCCTTCAACGGGAAAGGGCATCGCATTCGGGGCAACTTGCCCATGGCGGAAGCAGGCGGAAAGATGGCGGAAGCTTGCGGACGTAGAGTAGCCCAGCAGGTGCCCCACGAACGTTTCCCATGGTGCTTGCTGCAGAAAGGCGGCGCATCCGCCAGCGGAAGCCAGCGCAAGGTCAGGATGTTTTGATCATCACCGTTCTCGCGTGCACCATGTCGCAGCGAGACCCACGGGTTGTCCTTGGAGAAGGCTTTAGCACAGCAGTACCCTCGGTGTCTGAGGCAAGCCACCCAGAACGATCGTCTCGCGACGCATGCTCGCTGGGGGCAGTGCCGTGCGCCGCGCCCTGATGCTGTACCAGCCGCCGGGGCTCAGGGCTTGCCTCCACCAACGCCTCCAGGCTCGCCTCCACCTCCGGAGCGCCACGGCGACGTCGATGTTCGCGCCGATCGAAGAGACGGTCGAGGGGGCCAAGCGTGCGGCAGAGGAGGGAGAGGACAACGGGGGAGAGGAGGCAGCCGCCGGCAGCCAGGGCGGGGCCGCGGACACGTCGTCACACGCTCCTCGTGGCCAAATTGCTCCTGCAGCGCGAGGACACGAACCGCGGGGCACGAGGGACGACACCTTCGCGGTCACGCCGCTGGAGGACAGCCAGCTGCAGAGCGCTCTCGCAGCTGGCGGGGACCAGCACGAGAAAGCCAACAAGAAGGCGCGAGAGGACCCGGGGGAGGGCGAGGTCAAGGGGAACCCACTGGGCAAGCGCCCGACGTGGGCATGCAGCAGCTCGTCTTTCGCCTCGGCGAGGCCGCGAAGTCAGCCACACAGAAGGTCATCGACGCAGCGGAGCGGGCCGCGATGCCGGAGGAGCCCCTCCGTGCCCTCGGCACCCCCTCGAAGTACGGAGCGCTGGTCCAGGGCTCGTCCATGGCGACCCGTTGTGTCGGCATGGAGCTGACGAGCGAGGAGGACGACGACGACGAGGACAAGCAGAGCGTCCGTTGGGTGTTCGCCGCGAGGCAGCGCTGGTGACGCTACGCCCGAACGGGTGCTTGCGGGCTTGCCCAGCCAAGTTGGGCTTCGACCAGGCCCACAGCGATCGAGAAGCTCGAATTCAACAAAAGGCAAGAAGCAGCCCCAGCCTAGCTGCCCCGATGCGCAACGCGCAAGACACAGCGTATTGTCACGGAGCTCAACGCACAGACTAAGCAAAAACGTAGGTCTGACGCGCGACACGTTCGCCAACACGTGGGCGAATACGCGGAGCTTACACACAACGTATTGACATGCACGCTTTGAGCACGTGTTGCGTTTCGAAGCGGGCGTGTCGAGGCAGCTGAGCCAAGAAGCAGTAGGCCCGGGGAGGAGGAGGAGTAGGAGGAGGAGGAGGAGGAGGAGGAGGAGGAGGAGGGAGGGGACCAAATGGAGGAGAGGAGGAGGAGGAGGAGGAGGAGGATGAGGGAGGAGGAGGAGGTAGGAACGGAGGGAGAAGAGGGAGGAGGACAAGGAGGGATGAGGAGGAGAGAAGGAGAGGAGTGGAGGAGGAGGAGGAGGAGGGATGTGGGTATGGAGGGAGGGACAAGGAAGTTGGTGGGAGGAGGAATTAGTATGTAGGATGGACGATGAATTGTGCTTCGTATCGCCTGGCTGTGCCGCAGCGGCGGGCTCCGGCGCCGCGGCAAAGGCGCGCTCCGCCCTCCTCTTGGTGCACTCAAAACTACCCGGCTCTCCCTCTTCCACTGCTGCCTCCTCCCTCACCGCTCACTCCCTCACTCCTCACATCCTCCCTCCTCCCCTCTACTTGCCTCCTCCTCCTCCGCTCCTCTTCTCATACTCCTCCTCTTCCATTCGCTGCCTCCTCCTCCTCCTCCAACAGCCTCCCCCTCCTCCCTCCACTCCTCCTCCTCCTCCTCCTCCTTTCTCCTCCTCCTCCTCCTCCTCCTCCTCCTCCTCCTCCTCTTGCTCCTCCTCTCCTCCTCCTCCTCCTCCTCCTCCTCCTCCTTCCTCCCCCCTCCTCCTCCCCCTCCTCCTCCCCTCATCCTCCTCCTCCATCTCTCCTCCTCCTCCTCCTCCTCCTCCTCCCCCTCCTTCCTCATCCTCCCCTCCTCCTCCTCCTCCTCCTCCTCCTCCCTCCTCCCCTGCTCCTCCTCATCCTCCTCCGCCTCCTCCTCCTCCTCCTTCCTCTCCTCCTCCTTCCTCTCCTCCTCCTCCTCCTCCTCCTCCTCCTCCTCCTCCTCCTCTGTCACCGCCTTCGGCTCGCTCGACCTGTTCTGCTTCACACTGCCCTTCAGTTTGGGATCGACTAGGGAAACGAATAATGACATAAACATAAAAACTCGGAGGTCCGCGCGGATTACTCGGATCCGCGCCGGACCCCTCTCCCTGGCGCGCGGAGCTCACCAGGGGCTGCGCTGGAGGCGCCGCCAGGGGGCCCCAGCGCGGATCTGAGAAATCCGCGCGGACCTCCGAGTTTTTGTTTATGTCATTGTTCGTTCCCCCATCGACGGGCAGAGGCGGCGGTACGAGTTGGGGCTCTCTTGCTGCTGGTCTGGTCTCTTTGCATGCTCGGGTAGCGCCCTCCCGCTCTTCCTTCAGGGGGGAGGGCGGGGGGGCTGTCCCTGCGGCGCTGCTCCCACAGAGGCGGGAGCACGTAGGGTGGCACGCTGGCGGTGGAGATGGGCCAATCCGCCCTCCTTGTCCCCCGCGGCCCCCGTGCGTGCTTCCTCTTGGCCCCCCGACGGGATCTTGAGTGCTTCCGTCGCGCCGCTCCCGCTTGACTTCTTGGCGAGGCCCGCCACGAGGTGCCCCATCCCGGTAACTTGCAGGCGTGGTGTTGGCGAAGAAGGAGGGCCAGGGGAAGGCGGCGGGCTTCTGGAAGTGGCCAGATGAGATCCGAGCAAATGGGGTCGGAGGATGTTTAGCGCCGCATCGCCGTTGCATCAGCGATGCATCGACAACGTCGGCATGGAGAAGTCGAGCTCAGAGTCGAGTCGCGTCGCTGGTTCATCGGCGATGCGGCCCTGTCCTCCGACCCCACCCCCTCGGGCCCCATTCGGGCGGCCATGGTCCTGGGGCCGTTGATCGATCGATCGATCGAGGTTCGAGGTGTTGGACATATCGTTTGTCGCAATGTTCGACCTCTTGGGAGCCACTCCTGGAGGAAGGGAACACAACTATATAAACTGCCGTCGCCGATCGGCCCCAAGTCAGCTCAGAGGGGCCCCCAATCGATACTTCCAACCAACGTGTTGAAAAAACGGCGCGACAAATGTTAGCATTCTGGGAGGATTCCGGGGGCCGATCTTGAGCGGACTCACGGGCCCCTGGAGGAGGCAGCTCTTGGCCAAGGACCTGCGACGTCTGTTCAAACGGTTCGAGCGGATTTCTGTGGGGCGCCAGATTTTTTGTTAGCACAGCATCCAGACAAGGAACACTTGCATGCTCGATTTGATCCGAGTGAGATGGTGGCCATCAGAAGCAATCTCCAGTGTGAGCAAGCATTGCAAGGGTACGACGCAGGTGTCACGGAATACCTCTTGAGTTGGTGCAGAGACAAGTTGAGCTATTCAGAGACGTGCACATCAGACTCATATTGCTGGCAACAAGATGGACTTGACAAATGTTTGAGAGGCCCAAAGTTTGGGGCGCCGGAGTTTGAGGGAGCAGGGGAAAAGGGAGGCGCAGGATGATGAGGATGTCGTCGATGTCGTAGACGTTCGAGCATCGAGGGCCGAGGGTCAAGAGTCGAGAAGCAATGATGACTCGGCTGCACACAAGAGTGACCCTTGGCAAGAGTGACCTCTAGCGCACCGACTAAGGGGGCGCAAGGTGGCCGAATCCAAGCGCGCAAGCAGCCACTATCGCAGTGCGCTCAGCGATTGGGGGGTCCCCGGTGAGCCCGCACCAAAAGGTCACTCTGGCGAGTGTCACTCTCACGTGCAGTCGGATGATCGGCGATCTGGGCCTTGCCAGAGGCCTCTGGAGGCCTCCAAGGACCTCCACACGACCTCCGGAGACCGCTGGAGGCCGTGGGGGGTCATCGTAGTCGTCGTCACCCGGGTCGCGGCCGCCGCCGTCGTCGGAGGTGGAGTTCCCTGGATGTTCTCAGCAGCTACAAGACATGTCTTGACATTTCATCAACAGATGTCTGTAGACTTTCGGACAGTTGGGGATTTCGATGTTCTTGGCGGTGTTCGGAGATCTTCCACAGTTTCTGGAGGTTGCTGGAGAGGGAAGCTCATCCTCCTCTTTCCTGCTGCTGCTCTCCCACCCCATCATGCTACGGTTGCTGCTGCAGCTGCTCCTCTGAGTCCTTCCCTTCATCCCTGCAACTGTTCCTCTTGCTGTTGTTGCTCTTACTCTTTATCCTTCCTAGTTCTCCCGCTCACCTGTCTTCTAAGCCTCCTTCCTCTTTGCCCATCCATCCCTCTCATCGGACCCCCACTCCTGAAGGCCACTGCACGGGTCAGGGTTGGAATAGGACTAAACATAGCTTCAAGACGATGTTTTATGACATAAGGATCCTGGCGCGACCCCCATCAGGGGAAAGCAAATTGCATGGGCGCATCGCTGGGCGCATCGCGTGGTATTGCTTGGCATGGGTTGGCATGGGTTGGCATTGCTTGGCATCGCTGGGCATTGCTTGGCATTGCCGAGAAACCTGGGGAAGCCGAGGAACCCGGGGAACCCGAGGAACCCGAGGAACCCAAGGAACCCGAGGAACCCGACGAACCCGAAGAAACTGGGGAACCAGAGGAACCTGGGGAACCCGAGGAGCCCGCGGAACCCGGGGAACCCGAGGATCCCAAAGAAACCGAAGAACACGAGGAACCCAAGGAACCTCAACCTCTAGGCAACGGGCAAAGCAACATTCCGCGGGGAACCCGAAGAACCCGAAGAATCTCCAGGAAACGGACAACGTGGCCCCTCGAGGCACAATTCTTCTTAACCAAGTATGAGCCCTTCAGGCAAGCCAACGTGGGGAACAACCTCTCTGAGCTTCACGGGGAAGGCGACGACATGGATGCGCGCCACGACGAGGCGGAGTAGGGAGGAAGAGGGAGGAGGAAAAGGAAGGGGGAGAAGGTAGCATGAAGGATGAGGGAAGATGAAGAATATGGGGAGAAAAAAGAAGGGAGGAGAAGGAGGGAAGAGGATTATGAACAGGCTGCTTCTCTTCTGTCTCCACCCTCGATCATTATTAGCCGTCTCCTTCTCTCCAAACTGAACGCCACACCCGACTAACGTCAGGCGTCATCCAGAGGAAGGGGGGACTTCGCACGAGCAAGGATGGGGGAGCCTGGTGATCCGAATCTGATCAAACGTTCCAGACTGGCCGCGCTAGAATGGATGGATGGGCATGGTGAACTTCCTCGTTGAGTCATTCGCATCTGTGAGGCGATCCCGAAAGGAGGTAGGTCGTCTGGCTCCAGAGGGCGTTTCGGCATGGAGTCGACGATGCATTCACATCATCAGCATAACCAGCCTCATAATCCTAATCCTGAGCATGATCATGAACATCATCATCACCACAAACAATATCACCATCATCCACAATCATCATCTCAATCATCAACATCACCCTCACCACCATCATCACCGGTCGGTATCAACAGGCGGCATACCGGCATATCACTATCATCACCACCATCACCCGCAACATCAGTACCACCACCACCGTGGTCATCATCGTCACCATTATCATCCGCAACAACATCGGCATCATCATCATCACCATCATCATAATCATCATCATCGTCATCATCATCATAATCATCATCATCATCATCATCATCACCATCACCATCATCATCATCATCAGTATCATCATCAGCATCATCAGCACCATCATCATCATCATCATCATCAGCATCATCATCATCATCATCATCGTCATCATCATCACCATCATCATCATCATCATCATCATCATCATCATCATCATCATCATCATCATCATCATATTTATCATCACCATCATCATCACCATCATCGTCATCGTCATCGTCATGACAATGATGATGATGATCATTATCAGCAGCATCAGCATCAATATCAGCTTCACCATGATTAGCTTCGTCATCATCACCAACTCCACTATCGTCATCCCCACCACCACCGTCATCAACACCACCAACACCAGCACCACCACCACCATCACCATCATCATCATCACCATCATCATCAACATCAGCATCAGCACCAGCATCATCATCATCAGCATAAGCACCAGCACCAGCACAAGCATCAGCACCAGCATCACCAACATCAATATCAGCACCAGCACCAACATCATCATCAGCACCAGCACCAGCATCAGCACATCATCATCCCCATCATCATCATCATCATCATCATCATCATCAGCATCATCATCATCATCATGTCCCCCTCTCTCCTTCACTCCCTCCCTCCCCCTCACTTCTCCTGGGCTTCTGTTTTATCGGAGCTGGCACGAGCCCCGTGGCTCCGTGTCGAGAACTGGCGGCGTCGAGAGCGCGCGGCGTGCGCGAATTAGTGGGGCCCCAGCGACCCAGCAGCACTCCCCCACCCCCCCCCAAAATAGGATCCAGCCCCTCGCTCCTCCTCTCGCTCCTCCTCCTGCTCCTCCTGCGCCTCCTCCTCCGCCCTCTCTTCCCCGCAGCCGTGTTGGCTCGAGTACGGAACCGTCGCCCTGCGGCTTCGCACTTGCCCGCGGCCGAGGGGCAGGCTCGAGGCGAGCCGCCCCCGTCAGCAGGCATTGCGCGCGGCCTGCTGTTTGCCAAGCAGGTCTGCTCCGTCCTTCTCTCGACGCGCCATCGCGCCCCCAACCTCCTCGCCCCTATGCCCTCGCGGAAGCGTCGAGCCAAGCCTCATGTCCTGTGCCCCAACTCCGCCTGCCCAAGTTGGGCCTGGGCCAGCCGCCGCAAGCCGTACTGTGCACTTTGCGGCACCCGGCAGCCAGGTCTGGATGAGAGCGGTTGGCGCGGGTGGGGTGGCCCGAAGGGGAAGAAAAAAGGCAGAGGACAATGAGGAAAAATTGGAGGAGGAGCAGCAGGTACGGAAGGAGCAGTCGGTGGTGGAAGTCAGCCTCCTTGGTGGCGCGAATCTATTAGACTTGCTCCTCCGCTTCAAGCTGTTCCGTAGTCGCATGAGTTGTCGATAGTACAGCACCTGGTCAAGTTCTATAAGAGGTGGGGAATGCATCAGAAGGAGACTCGCCTTGCAGAAGCCCATGAAGCAACGAATTCGGCCAAGGAGAAAGTGTTCCATAATCGGTCCCCCGAACAGAAAGCTCAAAGTCTCTCGGCCCCGATCCAACATTAGAAGAATCTCATGAACACAGCCGTGGAGGCGCTTGCAGAGTTGGAAACTCAAGCAGCTGAAATGGCCACCACATATGAAGCCGCCTCGGTTCAGTTTCAAGATTCCAAAACCCAACCGGATAGCTTGACAACCCAGCTTGCTTGCATCACGAATCAGCCCAAGAATCGGGAGTTGGAGGGTGTCTCGCATGGGACTGCAGGATTGACAGGAGCGTTGGCGCATGAGGTTGCCACGTTCTCCACCCAGAGTAAGCAGCAGTTTCATGCGGGCTTCTCGGCTTTGGAGGGTATTCTCGCCCAGCTTCCCAAAGAGAAGTGCGCAGTAACATATCTGGATGATGCCATGCAGGACCACCCTGATGGAGAGAAAAACAAGATTACCCAACAGAACTGCAAGGTTGACCTTGAGTGAGAACCATGAGGTTCTGGATTCAGATAAGGAGATGCCTGGAAGAGAAGGCAAGAGAATTGGCGATGACATCGGCCATGCCCACGAACAGATGGATGCCCTTCGCCAGGAATGTCCAAACATACATGGCACTGTGAAAGCTACCGACAGGACCCAGCGCGCGAAGTCTCGCGGAAAAATATTCCAACCAGCACGTCCGGCAAGCGGTTCCACAAGCAGTGCAGTGCTTCGGGTTCCGCACCGCCAGCAGGACCCCTGGGGCAGAGCCCGGAAAAAGATGGGCAGGCCCAGCCGCCCCCGCCGCTGCCCCAGCCACCGAGCTGCCCGCCCAACTACCAGGGGGGGGGGGGGCGTTGTCTCGGGGGCTGAGTCGGAATCTAAGGTCTGACAAACTTCGGGCCAAGGGTGGGCCCTGAAAACAACGACCCTCAGCACTAATTCGCTTGCTACGTTCAAGACGAACCATGACGATGGGTCTGGTCGTTTTCAGTTCCCAGAAGCCTCCATTTTGCTCCTGCACGAAACGCTGTTGAAGGATGCTGAAGCAATCCAGTCTGCTGTGGAATGGTGTTATGCTCGTGGTTGGCTGTGCTGCTTTACGAAGGCTGCTGCTCATGTTTCTTGAGTACCTCCTGGTGGCGTTGCACTATTGTTCCGAGCAGGTCTCGACATTGGTGCAAGTCACGTGCCACTGGAATTTTCTATGCCGCATCGAATTTGTGCTCTCAAGATTGAAATCCCTGGGCTGCCCAAGCTTAGTCTGGTGTCGCTCTACATGCAGACTAAAGTAGGCCTGAACAATGCGAAATTAGCGCTCTTGGAAGATATTGCTAAGCTGCGGAACAGGCTCAGCTAACGGTGCTTGTTGCAGGTGGTTGGAACATGAAAGCTCGCAAATTGGAGTCGCATGAGTTTTTGGTTAAACCGGATACGGACGCTGTAATGCCTTCGAAACCAGCCTGCATTAAGCCCAAGTCGAATACTGTCATTGATTTCGTTGTGCTGTCTCATGTGCTTGCTGGCATTTTCACCGCGTCGTCTGTCGACCCGAAGTGCCCCGCCCCCCCACGCGGTCCAGCGTCTCCGCACGTGCGGTCGGATGAGCAGCGCACGATCGCAGCGTTGCGCAAGTGCCAGCGCATTCCTGAAATTACGCCCTTTGGTCCGTCTCTTGATAACCGTAGGAAGTTCTAGAAGACCGGGTCCCGAAGCTTTAGGAGGTGTGTGGTGCCGTGCAGGAAATGAGAAACGTCCGTGATTGCGCCAGTCTCGAGGCTCGCCAAGCTGCGTTGGATTTCGCGCGCGGTAGTCCTGCCATGGAACTTGAGCTCGCTATCAGCAGGATGGCAGGTACTCCCATCCAGGTCCAGGACCTTGACTCTTCTCATCCACCAGGACCCCGTGTGCCGCCTGGCGTTGCGGCCTGCGACCGCCTGGGCAATCTCTGGTTTGGAAGGCCGCGACGCGTCCTGGATTTGAACCCTCGTTGCCATGTCTGAAAGAGCTCGCCCTACTCAGCCTGGGCCATCCGCCTCGGACTCGGAACCAGGTGAATGGCTCCTCTGTGGCGGAGATAATCTCTCTTCAGAGGGTGTCTTCGACGTTCATCAACCCGCTTGTTTGGGAGGACCACCTGGGTCACGAAGTAGTTGTCACTCGAGCTCCGCTGCTAAATTGCTCAGTGATCTTCGGGCAGCGTGGATGCAGATGTTGTCTATGAAGGCGGCTAAGAAGTTAGGCCACCCTGGAGAGATCTTGGACGCCACAGTGTGCAAACAGCTTCTCTTTCCAAGCTGTGTGTTGTCGCAGCCTGAACGTGCCATGCTCAAGGCTTTCATCGCGCAGAGCTTGTGGTCCAGGTGGACATTTGCCCAGTTGGGCTACGTGATTGAAGGTGTTTCTTGCCCCCATTGTCCGCGCCCTCGGGGCGATCTCCACCGTCGAATCTCCGGCTGTTCTGAGACGCAAGTGGTTAGAGACGAGTTCTTGGAAAATAAGGTGTCTTCGATTATCTGCAGGGAAAAAGGATCCTCTCATGCTTGGGTTTCAGCTGATTCCTGAGCGTCTCTCGAAACGACCAGAATGTTTCGGGCGCGAAAAGTAAATATTTGAGTTGTGCCGATCCTATTTTGACTCCCTTGGAAGATTTCAGGGGCAAGGTCTGTTATCGCGATGGCTCGTGCTATAAAGAAGGTCATTAAGCTCACCGCCATGCTGGTTGGGCCTGCATTTGTCTTCAGGAAGGCGGGGAGTCCTTCGCCGTCTTGTCTGGAAAAGTTCGCGCACTCGGCATCAGAGCTCTGCACGGACTACAAAGGACTTGTAGCTAAGGCCTTGGAAGTGGTTTATGTTAGAAGGTCTTGCTATGCTAGACCTGTTTTAGTTGCCCTGAACCACCTTCCCCGTAGAAAGGCAGTAGCTGCAACGAAAGTGAAAGGCCACGTGAATGCTGACAGCTTTCAATGTTTTTTCGAGTGACTGGTACAAAGCTAAAGGCAACCATTGGGCTGATGTATCAGCGAAGGCGGCGGCAATGACTCTCGGTAAATGAGCTCTCCGAGTTCGACCTTGAGTCCAGCAGTGTTAAGAAGTTTCTGCTTTGTGTTGCAACAGCGTTTCTGCTATGGTCCCAGCTTGCACCTGCCAGACCCGCTCAGCCACAGGCTGCGTGGGGCAGGCGCTCCCAGCGCCGCCAGTGCCGGCGCCGCTGCTGGCGCCACCGCCAGACGCCAGGCCACCTCTGGAGGCAGTGCCCCGCCAGCGCCGCAGCCGAGGTGGAGGCGGATGCGGATGAAGAGTGCACGCACGTGCAGGGCTAAGCAGACGGTGTGGGGGAGCGGCGCGCCTGGCGTAGACGATGCCGCAGGCCGCCGACGCGGGGCGGCGGCAGGGCGGCGGCGCGGGGTGGCTCTCGTGGCTGGCTTGGGAGTTAGACTCACCCTCCCCGCCCCTGGGAGGGCTCCTCAAAAGCGTCCCCGCAGTTTTCCGGATTTTTCTGGGGACGCTTGCTCGTGGGTAGCGCCGACCCTGACCTTCCAGAGAGCTATTTTTTAGCACTGGAGACCTAAAAACCTAAAAAACTGAGCGAAACAGCCTAAAACCAAGACGTAGAATAGCTTTGGGATAGGTTATTAAGTCGGGTGCTATTTTTTAGCCCTCCTGGAAGGTCAGGGGAGCCGACCTCCCCCCCTCCCCTATGATGTCTGGAGGGGCTAGTGGTCGCGCCCCTTGCCTGAGGTGAGGGGCCACCAATTTAGATGGATGCGCGGCAACTGGGCTTGCCGCAGGTGCTTGATCCGTGTTCGCTCCGACCCGCCCGAACCTGCTGCGGACCGCCTTGGATTCAACTCCGTGGTCAGCGCCCTGGTGCAGGAGACCCAGGGCCATACAATTCATGTCACAGGCACTCCTGATGGAGTGACGCTGTTCTGCTGCATGGACTGTGGCAGTGTCAGAGGGGGAGTGAGACTAGGGGACCTTGGAAAGGCCTGCAAAGGCGGGCCTTCCTCGGCCCACCTGAGGAGCAACATCAGCAGAATCCGTAGAGGCATCCATCCCAACCACCTGAGAAGGGATGTGCCGCTTGACGAGCTGGTGCCTCTTGCTGATTTAACCAGTGCGGTGGATTGTGGTGGTTCCTTGGCTTCGACTGATGGCGTGGAGGGTTAGGCTCTGGGGCGCCCTCCCCCTTTGGGGTCGGGTTCGCTGGAGTCTTTCCCTTGTCGCTGCTAGTCCTAGCCTCTGCGATGCGATGTGTCAAACCGAATCAAAACAAATCCTCCTCCGCCTTCTCCTCCTCCTCCTCCTCCGCCTCCTCCTCCTCCTCCTCCTCCGCCTCCTCCTCCGCCTCCTCCTCCTCCTCCTCCGCCTCCTGCTCCTCCCTCCCCCTCTTCCTTTTCCTTCTCCTCCTCCTTCCCCTCCTCGGGGAACCCGGATCTGCGGGTCCTGGACGCTCGTCCTGGACGCTCTTGGTACGCTCTGGGCCTCTGGAGGCCTCTGGGGACCCCAAGATTAGGGCGACAGCGCCAGCGTTCGACGCCAGGCAAGGGAGCTCGCTAGAAGGGCTCGGGGAGGGAAGGGCTTGTTGGGAGTCGGGGGAGCTTCTGAGGCGGGAGGGGAAAGCAGAAGGGGCGCAGGAGGGAAGGAGGGGAAAAGAGAGGGTTCGCCTCCTCCTCTACCTCCTCCTCCTCCTCCTCCTCCTCCTCCTCCTCCTCCTCCGCCTCCTCCTCCTCCTCCTCCTCCTCCTCCTCCAAGAAATCGTATCCCGTATCCTTGCCTGTTCGAATCATGGGCTTGGGCAAGGGCGCGCGGTGAGCAGAGGGACCCGGCAGGGCCGCTGCCGGGAGTGCGGAGGGGCCGCCGAAGCGCCGCACCGCAGACGCGCCGCGCCGCCAGGGCAAGCTCCTCCTCCTCCTCCTCCTCCTCCTCCTCCTCCTCCTCCTCATTTTACCCATGTCGCTTGCTCCTCCTCATTTTCTTCCTCCTCCTCCTCCTCCTCCTCGTCATGATGTTCCCAATTGTCGCCTGCTCCTCCTCAGTTTCCTCCCTCCTCTCCCTCCTCCTCCTCCTCCTCGTCTTCATTCCTCATAATTCTCCTCCTCCTCACCTCCTCCTCCGTCTCCTCCTCCTCCTCCTCCTCCTCCTCCTCCTCCTCCTCCTCTTCTTCCTCCTCCTATCTCTCAGGGCCGTGCGGGGGCCAATTGGAATCTACGTGGCGTGCGCCAAGATTAATTGGAGGGCCCGATGGCGCCGCCGAGGCGGTGGCACCCAGATCAAGGCCGCGCGAGATGGCACGAGCGGCGCTGCGCAACCACCTCGGTGTCCTGCCGGCGCGGCGACACCCAGATCAGTGCCGGATGTGGCACGTGCTGCAGATGTACCTGGGGAAACAAAGAGGCACCGATACCTCTACTTTCCAGGCCTCTCCCGGGGTGCGCTCTGACCAGAATGTCGAGGCGAAGCCAGCCGTGGCAACGAGGGCCTCCGAGGAGGCCCGAAAACGACCCAAACGAAGGAGGGGTGGCGGTATCTGTACCTTTCCTCCTCGGAGTGCCAGTTGCACTTGCGGCACTGCATCACGCTCTCGTTCTCCTGGACCTTCCTCGCGCAGCCGTCGCACCTGCCCGCCATCGCCATCTCGGCCTCGAGGTCGTGCCCCTCGGGGCAGTGCACGACAGGGCTGCACGTCCCGCAGAGGTACCAGTTGCAGGCCGCGCAGCTCATGACCAGCTCCTCCGAGGAGGAGGAGGAGGAGGGGGAGGAGAAGGAAGAGGAGGAGGAAGAGGAGGAGGAAGAGGAGCTCCTTCTCCTTGACCAGCTTGCCGCAGCCGTTGCAGCTGCCGGCCTTGGCGCCCAAAGGCTGCATCGTGTGGCCCGCGCTGCACCGCGGGAGCACCCCCGCCACCTCCGGCACGCGGAACTGCGCGGAGACCTTGCTCGTCGGGTGGCAGGCTTCGCAGACGAACCAGTTGCAGCGCCTGCAGTCCATGACCATGCTGCCCTTCGGCACGGCCTTGGAGCAGGAGTCGCAGATGCCGGGAGCCTGTGAAGCCCACTTCCCCAGCGTGTGGCCCGTGGGGCACTTGGTCACTGGGTGGCACACTCGACACAAGTAGTAATTACACTCCCGGCAGTCCATGACCACCTCGCCAGTCTTCAGGGTCCTGCTGCAGCCGTCGCATTTCCCCGCGACGGCCGTGGCGGTCTGCAAATCGTGGCCCTTCTTGCACTGCTCGATGGGCTGGCAGGTCTGGCAGACGTAGTAGTTGCAGGCCCTGCACTCGAAGACCAGCTGCCCCTGGCGCACAATGCCGCCGCACGCGTCGCAGCTGCCGGCGTCCCCCACGGTGCAGACGAGCCCGTGGCCCGCCGGGCACTGCGGGCACTTGGCGCCAGCGGTCTCCTGCCCGTGGCCCGCTGGGCTCTGCTTCGGCTGCGCGCCCGCGGGCTCTGCCACGCCGCCCCCCTGCGCTGCCACCTCGTCCAACCTCTCCAACAACTTCGCGGCCGCGGGTGCCTCCGGCATGATCACGGGCTGCTCGGCCACGACCGCCGCCGCCATGGTGACCTCTCACCTGCGGCCTCCGCGCCGCGGCACCCGCGTACAGGTCCTGAAACGATGCCCCTCGCGGCTGAGCTCTGAACCACCCCTCGCTCGAGCCCGAACGGTTCGGATGCACGGCGCCAGCGGTCCGGAGTCTCGCGGCCGACGTCTGGCCCGTTTTGGCACGCCAAGCTGGTCCTCCCTGCCCGGGTAGACGAAGGGAAGCGCTGGGTGCGTGCAGTCTTCCTCCTCCTCCTCCTCCTCCTCCTCCTCCTCCTCCTCCTCCCCCTCTTGGGTTGCGCATCTCAGAAGGAACCCCTCCCTCAAAAGGCCCTCACCCTGTCCAACGAATGGAGCCCTCGTGCGAGGAGCGGGTGCTCGCCGAGTGGGTGCTTCGGCGGCCGCGGCTGGCTGACACCAGATGTAGCACGAGAACGAGTTGCTGCAGGGGTGGGCAGTGGAGAAGCGATGGAGACTGAGGGGCCTGCATCGAGAGACACTGACACAGCATCAAACAGGCAGATGGGATAACAGCGGACCTGAGCAATACAACTGAAGCTCCCCCTTGAACAACACCAGCGCTTCCAGAATCAACGCTCTGAGCTCAGATTCAGTGAACAGCTTCTCTGCAGGGGTCCCGCGGTCTCCGGCTGTCAGGTCGAGGCCGGCTGCGAGGCCCTCCAGATCCTGAGTCCGTGGCCCGCGGTCTCCCGAGTGGTCTCCCTCCCACATAGCCTCACGCACGGCCTCCCGCATGGCCTCCCGTATGGTCCCCCGCATGGTGTCTCCCAGGTGATCTCTCCCGCATGACCTCCCGGATGGTCTCCCGGATGGACTCCCGTATGGCCTCCCGTTTGGTTTCCCTCATGGTCTCCTGTCTGGTCTCTCGCATGGTCTCCCGTATGGCTGCTCTCATGGTCTGCCGCTGGATCTCCCGTGAGATCTCATGTATATGGTCTCTCGTATGGTCTTCCAGGTGGTCTCCCGTCTTGGCCCCCTCGTGGTCTCCCGTGTGGTCTCCGCTGTGGTCATGGCCTCCCGTGTGATCTCCCGTGCGGTGTGCCGCATGGCCTCCCGCGTGGCCCCCCTGTGCGCGCAGCGCAGCATGATGCTTCTGTACCATTCAAGTATGCTGTTTGTGAAGGGGCCCAGGGACACAGAAATAGATACACACAAATAACCGGATTCCCCATATTTTCCATATGTTCTGGGTTTTTGTCTTCCCCCCCACTTCCCATGTTTTCTACATGTTCCTGGGAGTCGACGATTAATGGTGTCTGTGTGTTTCTTCCCCTCCTGAGTTTAGGGTCTTCTGCCACCTGAGTGCAAGTTTGGGGAGAACGGGGCGCATGCTCGGAGACAACAACTCACTGAGCATACTGTATGTTGTCAATCGGGGACGCACTGACCCGGGTCAATGCAAACCCCGGTCAACTGCAAGATCCTGCAGAATCCTGCGCGCTAGCCCGGGACAGTGCAACCCTGGCTTTGCAGGATGCTGCACGATCTGGCGCTCTGGCTGACCAACGTGTAGTGACCCCCGTCTCAAGGCTCCCGAGTGCATCTGCAACTACACATCGGGGCAGACACCAGGTGACAATGTGCACGCCTAGCACGAATAAGCCGAATGTAACATCAAGGGCATGAGAAGCTGTGCCAATGAGTGAGATGTACACATTGAATCCCACCAGCCCTCTGGGCGTAGGTGGTCTAGGGAGGTTTCTCTTCCAACCTCCTTCTTCCCCTTCGGGGAGCGGCTTATCACTGTTCTCTAATAATATATTCCCCCTCCCCCAGGCGACAGCCAACCAGGAACCATGCCCCCCCCCCAACCATCCCTGTCAAAAAAAACATGCAACGCGCACTCTGCCTCCAAATTCAAAGCATGCGCAACCAACCCGATGCGGGCCCCCCCACCGTCCTTGCCAACAAACAAAACAAAGTACACTTTGGGGCAAAGTCTTGAGTCATGTTCGTGAGGCCCGCGAGCACTTTGTATGGTTTGTTCGACAGGAACGGCGGGGGTGTCAGCATATTCCCTGCTGCGCGCAGGGCTACCATCCCTGAACAAAAACACACAATACAACATGCACCTCCCGACTAAATCTGGATCTTTCGCGGCCACCCCGCGATCATTGCCAAGTGGTTTTTTAACAGAGACGGCCGGGGTGGTGGCGTATGATCTGCTGTGCGCAGGCCCACCAGACACAATAATGGGCATTGGTTCTCGACAAGGATGGTGGGGCCGACACGTTTCCCGATGTGTGCTGTCACGTGCGCAGGCTCACCTGACACACTCTGCACGTGCCCCGAACGTGGTGCACCGAGTATGCGGCACACCTGGCGCACGCGGAGGTGCGTGGCGCATCTGGCGCACCAGGCGTGCCTGGCACGCTCGGGCCCCAGGGGTGCCTGGCGCGCGTGGCGCGCCTGGCACGCGTGGCGCACCTCGCCCCAGCGTCGCGCACATGGGCTCGGTGTTGGTTCCCAGTAGCTGTCCATCCAAATACAATCGCTGAACATGATGAGGCTCGGGTGTTACGTATGTGTTGGGAGGGCGGGTGGGACTGAGCTAGACAGCTTGCTCTCTGGAGGGTATCTTGACCACTGTCCTTGGTTAAAATACACTCCCTCCCCCACCCGGCCGGCGGCCAACACGGAACCATGCCGACTCCATGCGGGCCCGCCCCACCATCCGTCAAAAACAATACAAACCGCACTCTGCATCCACATTTGAAGCATGCGCGGCCAACCCGATGCGCCCCCCCATCATCCCTTTCAAAAGCCAATGCAAAGTACACTTTGGGGCAAAGTCTTGAGTCATGTTCGTGAGGCCCGCGAGTAGTTTGTATTGTTTTTGACAGGAACGGCGGGGGTGTCAGCGTATTCCCTGCTGTGCGCAGGGCTACCATCCCAGAGAAACAATTAGCCTGACGAATGACCCAACCACATGCAGCTGCGAGTGTCGCATTGTGGGTACCGCTTTCGGTGGAGCTCCCTATGGGGTCTCGAAGCGTGCGAGGGGTGCGCCGAAATCGGTCGGTGACGCGGACGCATGCGGACCCTGCCACTGGAGCCTTCGGTGGAGCTCCCCCATGGGGCCACGAAGCGCTGTCCTGGGAGGCGGTGGCGCATGCGGACGCTGCCGCTGGAGCCTTCGGTGGAGCTCCCCATGGGGCCACGAAGCGCTGTCCTGGGTGGCGGTGACGCATGCGGACCCTGCCACTGGAGCCTTCGGTGGAGCTCCCCATGGGGCCACGAAGCGCTGTCCTGGGTGGCGGTGACGCATGCGGACCCTGCCACTGGAGCCTTCGGTGGGGCTCCCTATGGGGTCACGAAGCGCTGTCCTGGGTGGCGGTGACGCATGCGGACCCTGCCACTGGAGCCTTCGGGGAGCTCCCTACGGGGCCACGAAGCGCTGTCCTGGGTGAGGGTGACGCATGCGGACCCTGCCAATGGAGCCTTCGGTGGAGCTCCCTATGGGGCCCAAAAGCGCTGTCCTGCGGCGGTGACGCATGCGGACCCTGCCACTGGAGCCTTCGATGAGGCCACGAAACGCTGTCCTGGGTGGCGGTGGCGCATGCGGACCCTGCCACTGGAGCCTTCGGTGGAGCTCCCCCATGGGGCCACGAAGCGCTGTCCTGGGAGGCGGTGGCGCATGCGGACGCTGCCGCTGGAGCCTTCGGTGGAGCTCCTTACGGGGCCACGAAGTGCTGTACTGGGTGGGTGAAACGCAGGGAGGTAACGAGGCGGATGGGAGGAGGGAGGAGGGGGAGGAGGAGGGGGAGAAAGCAGGCGGGAGGCGGGAACGCGGGGCGCCGTCTCTTCAAAACGAGGACCGAACACCACAGGATGTCTGGGAACAGTACAACATGCACCTCGCGGCTACATCCGGATCATGCGCGGCCATCCCGCGATCATTGCCAAATGATTTTTGACAGAGACGGCGGGGATGGTGGCGCGTGGCCTGCAGTGCGCAGGCCCACCAGACACAATGATGGGGGCATTGGTTTTCGACAAAGATGGCGCGGGCCGACATGTTTCCCGATGTGTGCTGTCACGTTCGCAGGCGCACCTGACGCACTCTGCACGTGCCCCGAACCTGGCGCACCTGGCGCGGCTGGAGTGCGCGGCACGCCTGGCGCACGCGGAGGCATGTGGCGCATCTGGCGCACCAGGCGTGCCTGGCACGCTCGGGCCCCAGGGGTGCCTGGCGCGCGTGGCGCGCCTGGCACGCGTGGCGCACCTCGCCCCAGCGTCGCGCACATGGGCTCGGCCTTGGTTCCCAGTAGCTGCCCATCCAAATACAACCGCTGAACATGATGAGGGTCGGGTGTTACTCATGTGCTGGGAGGGCGGGTGAGACTGAGCTAGACGGCTTGCGGGCGGGTGGGTAGCTTGACCCCTTCCCCCTACCCCCTCCGCTGGACCTGGACGGGGCGCTCCGCGAGGTGTCAGAGGGTACTCTTTCGCCAAAGATGGCTCCAAGAGAGCCTTAGTGAGCCCAAGATGACCTCCAACATGGCTCAAGATAGCCCAAGATGCTTCAAGTCGGCTGCCAAGATGCTCCAAGAGGCCCCAAGAACGCTCCAAGACACCTGCGAGACCTCCAAGGAGGCATTCAAGAAGCCCAAATCCTTTTCAAACCGAGGAAACATCATGGTGTGTTGCTTTTTCGCCTTTTCGCTTCCCATGGCCATCCGAGGCCTCAAGATGGCCCCAAGATGGCCCAAGAGGGCCCCAGGAGAGACCCCAGAGAGCCCCGAGACGGCCCCAAGAGGGCCCACTAGCGCTCCAAGAGCGCTCCAAGAGCGCTCCAAGACACGGCCCCAGGAGCGCCCCTGAAGCTCCCAAGAGCGCCCCAAGAGGGCCCCAAGCGGCGCCCCGACGGCCCCGAGCGGCGCCCAGGAGGCCTCCAAGAAGCTCCCAGGAGACCCCCGAGAGACCCCCAAGAGGATGCCCCCGCGAGACCCAATACGCTCAAAGATGGCCCCGGGCTCGCCAGGTGCCCCTTTTCCTCCTCCTCCTCCTCCTCCTCCTCCTCCTCCTCCTCGCCCTTCTCCTCCTCCTCCTCCTCCTTCTCCTCCTCCTCCTCCTTCTCCTCCTCCTCCTCCTCCCTCCTCCTCCTTGCTCTTCTTCGCTTTCCTCCTCCTTCTCCTCCTCCTCCTCCTCCTTCTCCTCCACCACCCGCCCCTCTTGGGGTATCGGACGGCTTTCCCCGCCCTTGGCTGCTCTGCATGGCCCCCCACTTCCCTGGTCACTTCAACTCCCCTAGACATCGTTTCTGGATGGGCTGGTGGGGATATGCGAAGCGTCAACATTTGGACACACAAAACGCTACACTGAAAAACACATCAATGCAATGTCATACGTGTATGAACGGGCGGAACAAAATGAATAGCAAAACGCGTCCTGGTAAGTCGGAAATACAGCTTCGGAGAGAGAAGGCTGGCGGTCACTGGAACCTCATCGTTCATGTTCTCGCCTTCCCTCGTGTCATCGGCACACGCCTGCAGATCGCACATTCACTGAGGGAGGTCGCGTTTGCTCGGCATGGAACCTCATGACAATTCTTCTCAGGATCTATATGTGTGCCCACAAACAGAACTAGCTATTACAAGTTTGTTCGGATCTTTGTGTGAAATTCTGACTCCGATATCAGGCCCCGACCCGAAATAGACCAGGCGCTGCACGAACATTCACACGAACAGTCGCAAGAAACGCGCCGCTCTCTTAGCAACAGGGAGACGCTTTCACCATGAACGACCAACTAGACTGTCCACCACAAGGGTCTCTCGAAGTACCACTCCCCCACAAGAAACCCACTATTGACTTCTCACCCTAAGGAGGCGAGGACACGTTAGCCGGCGCTCCTCGTCTTCCTCCTCCTCCCCCTCCTCTTCTTCCGCTTCGTCCTCTGTGGTTCTCTCATGCGGCCGCGGTGGGGAGGAGCGGGTGGCGGGGGCAAACTCAGACGGCCCTACGCTCAAACGCTCTCGCGGCGGCACGGGGTCGGGTGCCACACGGTGGGGGCGTTCGTTGAGGAACGTGCCCGGCAGGCTGCAGACCCCGGGGGGCCCTTCTCTGATGCGGGCGGCGGTGCTGTGAATGGCTTAGCCTCAAGTGGCGTTCCGCTGGCTTCCAGGCACTGGATGCCGTATCCTTGAGGAATGAAGAAACGACCCTACCCGGGGTTACAAGTGCGTGGTCTGTAAACCTCCTGGGAACCCCCAAAGCATGGAGCCGCCAGGACGCGGCACATCACGCAGGGTTTACCCTGTCAGCCCACAGGAGTTTCAGAGCACGGCGCCTCGTAAACCAGGGTAGGGGCGTTTGTTATGCCCTTGATATCCGGTGGTTCCTTACCCGATGCCCCCCTCGTATCTCGGACCCGGCATGCCGCGGACTCGCCCACTGCCGTCCAGGGCGTCCTGACCAGGAGATCCGCTCGAGGCGGGCGCCCCCGCCTCGCCGAACCCCCACGCGGGGGCACGGGTCGGTCAGAGCCGCGGCCGCGACCTGACCTGCACTGGGCGTCAGATCTCGGTGGGCGTGCGGCGTCGCCGTGGCATCGACGAGGCGGCGTCCGGGGGCGCGGCGATTCTCCGTCCGACGTCGTGGAGGAGGAGGAGGAGGAGGAAATAGGAGGAGGAGGAGGAGGAGGAGGAGGAGGAGGAGGAGGACATGGAGGAGGAGGAGGAGGAGGAGGAGGAGGAGGAGGAGGAGGAGGAGGAGGAGGAGGAGCAGGAGAAGGAGGAGGAGGAGGACGTGGCGATGCTCCGTACGACGTCGAGGAGGAGGAGGAGGAGGAGGAGGAGCAGGAGAAGGAGGACCATGAGAAGGAGGAGGAGGAGGAGGAAGAGGAGGAGGAGGAAGACGACGACGACGACGACGACGACGACGACGACGACGACGACGACGACGACGACGACGACGACGACGACGACGACCGACGACGACGACCGACGACGGAATCCGTTCAAAATCTGTCCCTGGACCCCCTGCCCCACTCCAACCTCTCCCCCTCGCGACGGCGACGGCAACGGGGCGAAGGCGGCGGAGGCGACGGCGACGGAGGCGACGACGACGGTGGGAGGACGACGAGAAGGGGGAGGAGGAGGGCGGGAGGGGGGACGAGGAGGAGGCAGGGCGGATGGGGAGGCCCTTCTCCCTCCACTCCTGGAGGAGGAGGCCCTCTCCTCCCCTCCCCCCTCCCCGCCTCCTCTCGCTCGGCCGCTCCGCCGCCGCCGTGGATATGCATAGATTTGGGCCCCCAGAGGCCCAGGCATATATCCACACGCCCCGCCTAAAGGGGTCCGCAAAGGTCGATCCCTCGGGCGGTGGCTGTGGACAAATCCCCGCTCGGAGGCGGGGAGGCGGCCTGGTAGCACAGCTCCCGCAGCGCCCGCGCGTGGCCCAGCCCGAAGCCGGCGGCCCGGACCCGGAGGCAGAGCTCTCCTGTGGAGGGCGGCTCGCAGCCTCACAGGGTGGCGGCGACGGACCTACGACGGCGGCGACGGACGGCGGCGGCGGGCGGCGGCGGCGGCGACGAAAACGGCGACGGCGACGGCGGCGGCGGCGCCGACGGCTGCGGCGACGACGACGACGACGACGACGACGACGACGACGCCCGAACGAGCGTCCAAATCGGCTGAAGCCCTGAGGCTTCTTCTTGTGTAGAGACTGTGCATTCTCGCCGCAGCGGTGGCAGGAGCGTACAAAACGTCCCTGGAGCCCCCCAAGACCAGCTGCGGATGGCCCAAGGGTCCCCCCAAACACCCGGCACGCCTCCCCCCCCCAAGAGAGCCCCCTCAAGCACTCCACCGGCGCACCGCTGAAGCCAACCCTCCCACCAGAATCCCAAGACCCACAAATGTCCGCATGAGGGCCACCCAGGAGGGCCATATCGGCCCCCAGGATGCACAGTAGGCCCCTACAAATGTTCCCGGGGCCTCTGGAATGCGACCCCAGCGCAGTGGCGGGATGGTCTCGACGATGATGATGATGATGATGATGATGATGATGATGATGATGATGATGATGATGATGGTGATGATGATGATGATGCTGATGCTGATGATGATAATGATGATGATGAAGGTGATGATGATGATGATGATGAGGATGATGATGCAGATGATGCAGATGATGATGATGGTGATGATGATGGTGGTGATAATGATGATGATGATGATGATGATGCTTATGATTATGATGATCTTGATGATGATGGTGATGCTGATGACGATGCTGATGATGGTGGTGGTGATGCTGATGGTGATGAGGGTGATGACGATGATGATAACGATGATGCTGATAGTGATGATGTTGATGATGATGATGAGGATGATGATGAGGATGAGGATGGTGATGCTGCTGATGATGATGGTGGTGATGATGATGACCATGGATGTTGAGGATGCTGAGCATGATGATGAGGATGAGGATGACGATGATAACGATGATGCCGATGACGATGATGCTGGTGATGATGCTGATGGTGGTTATGATGATGGGGATAATGATTATGACGATGAATATGATGTTGATGATGATGATGATGGTGGTGGTGGTGGTGATGACGATAATGCTGATGATGCTGCTGATCATGATGGTGATGCTGATGTCAATGCTGATGATGGTGATGATGATGCTGCTGATGATGATGAATATTGTGCTGCTGCTGATGATGATGGTGATGATGTTATTCTTGCCGGCGGTGTTGACGGTGGTGATGACGATGGTGATGATGACGCTGCTGCTGATGATAATGATGATGGTGATGATGCTGATGATTATGGGATTCTCGCCTTCGCATTTCAGCCGCCTCTGCACCTTGCCCCGTCCCCATTCTGCCTCATGCGTCCAAACTGTTCACTGCTCAGGGTTGGCGGAACCAGTCATAAGGCCTGTGCAACATGGTCGAATACATGCAGTATACGATGACGTTCACGCTCGATCAGACAGCAATGCCCAGTCATCCCATCTCCAGGGCCGCCAGTCCCAGCATCTCCGACAGTGCTAGGAATGCCACAGCAGTTCAGGACGTTCTACACTGCAGCGTCGACAAAGATGCGGTGGCGACGGCGACGACGAAGGCGGCGACGGCGGCGGCGACGATAGAGCGGCGATAGCGGCGGCGACGACAGGGGGAGGACGACGAGCAGGAGGAGGGGGGGTGAGTGCGATAAGGAGGGGGGAGAGGAGGACCTCCTCCTCCTGCGGCTCCTCCTGGCGGGGGCTGAGGATGAGCGGGAGGAGGGGAGGCGGAGAGTGAGGGGGAGACAGAGAGAGAGAGAGAGAGCGGGAGAGAGAGAGAGAGAGAGAAAGAGAGCGCTCACTGACGGGCAGGTCCCGGCCCAGCGCGGAGCGTGGGTAGATGGCATCGCAGTGCCTCAGATGTGCAAATCTAGTCTGGCTTTCTCAACGTTGCAGAGCAGAAACTTCTTTTCCCAATGCTTCCACCGCTTCGTGTCTGCAGCAAGTTCAAGCCAATCTGCCCCAAACCGCCTCGTTACTGGCATTCCGTAGAAAGTGTAGTTTACTCGAGTTCCAGCGCGTTTTCGGCCTCTGCTGCCATCGGCCTTTCGCCCTCGGACACTCCGCCGCATCCCAGCATCCCAAATATCGGGGGCGGTAAAGAGGGGGGCGTCCAAGAGGGGGGGCGCAAGTCATGGCCAGCGGCATGTGCGCGGCCCAGGGGGGGGGCAGGGACGTAATGAAATAAGAAGAGGCGCCATGAAATCAGAGGAAATATCATGGCCCATGCCATGATATCCACCCCCCCTAGTCATCACCCCCCTCTTCGCCGCCCCCGAGTAGCGCCAAACCTTGGGTCTCCAGGTGACGACCGGACTGTCGATCGGCAGCTCCGCCACGTGGTGCTCCACTTTGGTTGCAGCATGTGTGATCCAATCTGTCCACGGCTCCAGGGTACGCTGTGGGACCAGAGACGAAAAGGAAGAAGACGGTGCTGATGAAGAAAGTTGGAAGACGAATTTGAGCAGAAGCTCTGGTCAGCATCACCTTCGGGTGCGCCCAGTACGCGACTTCGTCCGATACATAAGAACATTCGCGGCAGCGGGCGCTGTGTTGTTTGAAGCCTTTGTTCCATGGCAGCGGAAAGTGTTCAGCTCGATAACCAATACAATACTGCAGCGTGACCATGCTCGCGAAGTGGCGCAATCGACACCTGAGCGAGTATGTCTTGATGGTGAGCTCCTTCTTGTTCGACATAGACGCCTTCCATCTTTGACGTAAGCGGTGTTTAATTTCTGTTTCCACGGGGTTCTCGAACACACCGTGTTAACCCAAATACTCCACAGGGGGAGGGGCGAAGAGCGGGGGTGAATATAGGGAGGAGGAAGATGAGAGGGAGGACGACTACGACGACGATGACGACGACGACGACGGGGACGAGGCAGATGATGAGGAGAACGGAAAGGAATGGCCAAAGCAAGCACGTAATAGATCAACGATGCTGCAACACACATTGGCGCCTCATGTCCGTACGTGTATTCTTGTTATTAGATACGGGAAGTGCCCCCGTTGAAAGACGGGCACCTTATGGACCTGCCGTTCAGGCGAGAGCTCAGTTTTGGACAGGAGTGGCCCTGTACCAGTTGAAGTATTCGAATTGTCGAGACGCAAAATGATAACATGCAAGGGCGCATCAAACGAACATGCCGTTATGGAAAAACACTCTGCATCCGTGTAACTTACTAGATGGACTCTTGCCATAAGACATACGTGGGTACATGTGTCGGCAGCTTCCTGCAGTGCACAAGGGCGTATGCGGTTTCCCATGGCCACCAATGGGATAAGATATCTCCGTGGGGGCCACTTGTTTCAGGCCGATGGCTTACTGAACGTGCCAAGAGTTATCTGTCAGTCTCCAGTACGTGCTTCTCTGATGACCGCTTCCACCTCGTGCCTGAAGATGTGGACGCGTGACCTTTGTGCCTACGGCGTGCTTGGCAATCCTGCTCCTGCTCCTCCTCTCACCTCTTCCCCCTTCCCTCTTTCCTCCTCCTCACCCCTCTCCTCCCCCTTCTCGTCCTCCTTCTTCTCTGGGGATTGCTCAAGGTGCCTCTGGCCTCAGGTGCCCCCAGCTTTTCGCTCCATTTTGGAGCCCTGGGGCCTCCTGGGCCTCGTGAGGGATACTCTGGAGGCCGTGGGGGGGGGGCTTCCTTGGAAATCTTGGGGGCACCTTAGGCCAGGGGCACGTCCTAGCAACACCCGGCGCGTTCCTTCATTATTATTCCTCGTGTTCCTCATCTGCTTCTTCATAGTATTAGCATGTTTCTTAGCATTCTTAATCTTACTAGTACTACCTGAATTGTTATGGGTTAGTATTGTTAATATTATTATTCTTTTTATTACAATTATTATTCTCGTTAATATCATTATGATGCATATCATTACTAGTATCATGATTCGTACTACTACTGTTATTACGATTACTATCGCTAGTATTCAGACTATGCTTAGTATCATGATTAGTATGATGATTAGGAATGCTACGTTATGTTTATTATTATTATTATTACTGTTATTATTCCTCTTCCTCCAACACCTCAAGGGGCCGACGCCCGAAGTGTCCACACAGGTATCGCACCATCGGCGGGGAAAAGGAGAAGCGGCGAGCAGAGGCGGGAGCAGAGCGGCGGCGGCTCGAGACCAGCCATCGCCGCAGGGATCGAGGGCCTCCAGCCTTCCCCTCCTCCCCCCTGCCTCCACCCCTCCTCCCCTCCTCCCCCTCCGCCCCCCCCCCTCCCTCCTCCTCTTCCTCTCCTCCTCCTTCCTCCTCTCCTCCTCCTCCTCATTCTCCTCCTCCTCCTCCTCCTATCCTCCCCCCTCCCCCTTTTCCCTCCTCCCTCCTCCCCCTCCTCCTCCCTCCCCCCTCTCCTCCTCTTCCCCTCCCCCCTCCCCTCCTCCTCCTCCTCCTCCTCCTCCTCCTCTTCCTCCTCCTCCTCCTCCTCCTCCTCCTCCTCTCCTCCTCCTCCTCCCTCCTCCCCTCCCTCCTCTCCCTCCCCCTCCCCCTCCTCCTCCTCTTCCTCCTCCCCCCTCCCCTCCTGCTCCTCCTCCTCCTCCTCCTCCTCCTCCTCTCCTCCTCTTCCTCCTCCTCCCTCCTCCTTCTCTCCTCCTCCACCTCCTCCTCCTCCTCTCTTTTCCTCTCCTCCACCCCTCCTCTCCTCCTCCTCCTCCTCTCCTCCTCCTCCTCCTCACCCTCCTCCCCTCTTCCCTCTTCCCCTCCTCCGTCCCCCGCCTCCTCCTCCTCCTCCCCTCCTCCTCCTCCTCCTCCTCCTCCTACTCCTCCTCCTCCTTCCTCCTCATTTCTCCTCCTCCCCCTCCTTTGCCCCCCCTCCTCCCTCCCCCTCCTCGCTCCTCCCAGCCCCCTCCTCATTTGCCTCCTCCCTCCATGCCCGTGAGAATAAACACTAGGGGATAATAACGTTCGGGGTTCAGGGAGAGATAATAAAAGTAGCCCAGCAGACCTCAGCATAATCTCGAAGTAAGAGATGATCAAGAGGAGACCAAGCCGAGCACGTTTTGAGACATCCTTGGCGTTTAGTTTTCATAGAAGTATCCTCAACAATGGCTTATCTCGCTGGAATGGAGGAAGCTATATATAAAAAATAAAAATAAAAATAATAAATAATAAAATGAAAGAGATGATAGGAGGAGGAGAAGGACGAAGAGAAGAAACAATCTCGATTTTCAGATCTATTAGATTTTATTCACAAGCGCTTTATGAACATTGTTTTTTGTAAGTGCTCGTGTAGGGTAGCTCTTGTGCCTCAATTTCCATGGATAATCACCCCCAGAGATAAAAAGTTCAGGCGAGCGTGGGGACAGAGAGAAATATAAAAGAAGAAGAATGCAGTAGAAGAATAATAAGAAAGAAGAAGAAGAGGATAATAAGAAGAGGACGAAGAAAGGAAAAATCCAAAGTTCCAAATCTACCAATTTTAATGTACAAGCGCTTTATGATTTTTTTTTAAGTGCTCGTGTAGGGTAGCTCATGTGCTTCATTTTCCATGGCTAATCAACCCCAGGGATAAAAAAGTTCAGGCGAGCGTGAGGACATATAGAAATATAAAAGAAGAAGAGGAAAGTAGAAAAATAATAATAAGAGAAGAAGAAGAGAAGAAGAAGAAGAAGAGAAGAAGAACGGAAAAATGGAAAGTTCCAAATCTATCAATTTTGATTTACAAGCGCTTTATGAAAATTGATTTTTTAAAGTGCTCATGTAGGGTAGGTAGTTCATGTGCTCCCCTTTCCATGGATAATCAACCCCAGAGATAAAAAAAGTTCAGGCGCGCGCGGGGATAGCAACATCGCTTGATGTTGCTATCTCAACATAGCGTTTCGAGGTGATAATGAAGTTCGGCCTCAGCGCTCGCCGCCCAATTTGAATTTTGTATAGGGCGACGATAATCAACTCTAAACACTGAAGGGGGGGGGTCCCTTTATTATCATCGGCATGCGGTTACTCTCCCTCTTCCCCTGATGGCGTCCGGGTGATGGCCGCGCACCCTCCGCGTACTTTTTTTTTACACACAACATTCCCGGGAAATCCCGGGAAACGACTCTCGCTGAGGCGCCGGCGTCATTTTTTCCCAAAATGCTGCTCTCGTTGAGGCGCCGGCCTCATTCCTGCTCCCGAATCGTTCCGAATCGTGCTCCCGCTGCAGCGTGGGCCTCATTTTCGGATCGGTGTTTGGCCTCCGTCGTTCAGGATGGCGTTCTCGCCCCAGCGCGGGCCTTTTTCTCGCGCGCCCATCCGCCCGCCACCACCGCGCCGCACCGCCACCACCACCACCACCACCACCACCACCACCACCACCACCACCACCACCACCACACCACCACCACCCACACCAGTACCAACCACCACCACCACCACCACCACCACCACACCACCATCACCACCACACCACCACCACCACCACCACCACCACCACCACCACCACCACCACCACCACCACCACCACCACCACCACCACCACCACCACCCACCACCACCACACCACCACCACCACCACCACCACCACCACCACCACCACCACCACCACCACGACAACCACGCACACACGCACGCACGCACGCACGTGCACCACCACCCACTACGCACGCGCGCGCGGAGCCACAGGTCCGCTACGACACGCGTCCGCGGATAGAGAAAATCAGCGCCATGGTAAGGGATGGGAGGGAGGGGTAGGACGTCAGATATGACGCGAGCGCACCTAGCTTGTCCCTCCCCCCTCCCTCCCTCCCTCCCTCCCTCCCTCCCTCCCTCCCTCCCTCCTCCTCCTCCTCCTCCTCCTCCTCCTCCTCCTCCCCCCTCCTTCCGAGGGGGCAGGCCGAAGCTCGGCCACCCCCCCATCCCGTCCGAGCTCGTCTTCGCTCAGGAGGCCCATCACTGCATACGTCAGGACGCCTGAGCGGAGGACGCACACACTCGGAGCTCCTGACAGTCGTCAGACTCTTGCTCGGCTGACCTAACCATCTCTTCCACTTTGTGCCCCCTCAGTACACCTTCCATGCTCGCTCCCATGTTCTTGTACTATGTTTTGAAGCTTCCTTCGGCCATTCCTTTGAAGCCCGTTCCCCTGGAACACGATGCACGCCTCAGACTAACATCGAGTGTGTTTGACTGCAGGTCCGCTACATGGTCGATCTCAACACTCTCATCGCACCGTCGACAAAGATGCCCCTCCTCTTCGCCCTCCCCCTCCTCCTCCTCATCCGTCCTTCCTCCTTGCTCTCATCCTTCCGTTCCCTCCCCCCGCTTCTTCTCAGCCTCATCCCACCTCCCCCTCCTCAGCTCCTCTGACCACCCCTCGGGGCCAGCCCCCGACCTCGGAGGCCCTGGCCCAGGGCGGGCTCCTCGCGGCACGCCCCCGCAGTACCCGCACAGGGCAGCAGCAGGCACGCCCGCACGAAGCGGCGGCGCGGAGTGCAGTGGAGGCCAGTCCCCAAGACACCTGCCACAAGACACCCAACCCTGAGACTCCAGGACGTCCGCGGACTCCTGGTGTGGGAGCGTCGCGCTCTCCAGCGCACAGCCATCGAGCCCCAAGAAGCCCAAGGCCCCCTGGAGGCAAGCGGGGTGTCGCTCGGCATGGGCCTCCACTAGTACCGCCGAGATCCGGTGCAGCTTTCCCGGGAACGTCGTGCAGGCGCAGGCCGGCGCGGCGGTTTGCGCACGGCCTTGGCTTATGTTGCTCCCCTCGTACTTAAGGACCACATCCCAGAAATAATTTCGAGCACCCGGAAAAGTGTCGAAAGAGTGTCGAAACAGTGTCGGGCGAGTGCCTCCCCGGGCCCGACACGTGAAAACCCTCGAGTTTCGGTACCTTTCTGGTGCTCGGAATTCTTTCTGGCGATCGAGGCTAAAGTAGGCTGGAACATCATAAACCTTGGCCATTTGCAGGGCCAACTTCCTGGGAAAGTTGTACAGGCGCAGGCCAGGCCGGCGGCTGGCGCACGGCCCGGGCCATGTGCACGGGGGCTGGGGCTCTGGGCGGGCCTCCTGAAACAGATACGGAAGGGGCGCTGTCCAGGACGGCGCCGGGAATGCTGCACCGACCTGCAGAGGTGCACGCAGGGCAGGACACGCGGGACGACGGGACGCGAGGTTTGGACGCCCGAAGTGGGCACGGAAAGAATGGGTACAAGGCCCAACAGCACATGTTGTCCCAAACCAGCAGCGGCCACTGCTGGGCAGACGGCCTTCTGTCTCAAATGGTTACAGGCCGCGGCGACACCGACAGCGAGCCCTGTTCAACATGATCAGGAACTGCTTTGGGGCATTGGACCCCTCCTTTCCGTACCCGTGCCGGTCGTGCCGACGAGGGACTGACGGGCAGCATCGGAGTTGGAATCGGCCCGCGGCGGCGGGTCGCGCCGTTTCCCAGGCACGCACCCGAGGCCCGACCGTCGCCACCTGGCGGACACCTCCGGGACAGGTCGTGCTCACTCGGCGCCCTGGCTGTGATGTACTGGAGGCCCCCGCTGCCCGAGCAGACTGCGACAGCAGGGCCACAAGCGAACACGACCTCGGGAGGAGCGCTGCCGCCGCACTGGGGGGGGGGGGGGGGAAGGGCCTCGAGGAGGGGGGCACGCCTCGAGAAGGTCGTGCCGACACTGCCCGCACGGCGGGTTGTGAGGGCACCTCCTGCCAAGCTTCCGAGGCCTACCGCCTGCTCCTCCTGCCCCGCTTTCACCTCTTCCCTCCCCCTCCTCCCCTTCTCCTCCTCCTCCCCCTCCTCCTCCTCCTCCTTCTCCTCCTCCCCCTCCTCCTCCTCCTCCTCCTCCTCCTCCTCCTCCACAACTGCACAATATGAATACTCCTCTCCTCTCTTCCCTGATGACGTTCGGAAGATATCTGGCCCACCTTCGCGTATTGTTTTTTACGCACAGGATTCCCGGGAACTGGGTTCTCGCTGTTTTTTCCCCAGATGTTGCTCTCGCTGCAGCGCTGGCCTCATTTTCGCGCTTCCGCTCGTTCCGAACCGTGCTCCCGCTGCAACGCTGGCCTCATCTCCGCGCTTCCGCTCGTCCCGAATCGTGCTCCCGCTGCGGCGCTGGCCTCATTACTTCCGGCGCCACGCCACGGCATGGTTTCGTGGCCCTTCCAGACTAGCCCCCCAAAGCCAGAAAAGGGCCTCCCGACAAGAACCATCGGAAGCGATTCCACACTCGGTGTAGATTCGTTGATTTTTTTGTGGGGGGGCCGCAGAGCCCCGGGGCGGGGCGTTGCCACGCCGTGCCGTGTCGTGCTGCGCGCTGCTCTTCAGCACCGTGCTGTGCCGTGCAGTGCCGTGCCGTGCTGCGGCGCCCGCTGGTGCGACTCGAGAGGGGAGACCTGCGCCATGGTGAGGGATGGGAGGGACGGGGCAGGACGCCAGCCACGACGCGAGCGCACCTGGCTTCTCCTCCTCCCCCTCCCCTGAGCCCTCACACCTCCCCCTCCCCTCCCTCCCCTCTCTCCCTTCCCCCTCTCCTCCCCCTCCTCCCTCCCCTCCCCCTCCCCCTGGCTTCTCCTCCTCCCCCTCCTCCTCTCCCTCCCCCATCTCCCTCCCCTCCCCCCCTCTCCTCCCCCGCAACTCCGCTCCTCCGCCTCGCCGCCGCGCTCCCGCTGCACCCGTGCCCCAGGGCGCCCGACTGCTCCAGTATGGACTTCAGGCAGGTCAGCCCCGCGGCCAGCACGCGCGCCGCCAGCTTGGAAGACATCATGCCTCGGGCAGCGGTGAAAAACGCGGAATCGAGGATCACGGCCGAAGACAGCCTTCGAGCCCTCCTGGCTGGGGTCCGAGCAGATGGGGTCGAAGGATCGCGCCGCATCGCCAAGGTATCGCTGGTGCGTCGGCGATGCATCGGCGACGCATCGGCGACGTCGGCGACGCATCCGCGACGTCGGCGTGGGGCAAATCGGGCTCCGCATAGATCCGCATCGCCGGTGCATCGCCGATGCATCGGCGATGCGGCGCGATCCTCCGACCCCATCTTCTCCGACCCCCTCTAGGAGGCCTTGAAGCATGGGGCACATTCGGACATAGGACAGAATAACATCTTCCAATCACATGAGACCCTCCGCTGGCCAGCATGAGATGGATTTCGCAGGAACATCCGTGGAGGAACAAAGGACGGCATAAACATAAACTTTCGGCGCTCCGCGAGAGAATTTCTTGGATCTGCCCTGGACCCCCCCTCCCAGGCGCGCCGGGCGCGCCAGGGGCGGCGCCGGAGGCGCCGCCAGGGGATTCCAGCGCAGATCAAAGAAATCCGCGCGGAGCTCCAAAAGTTTATGTTTATGCAGCTTTTTTGCTCTTCGAATCCAAAAAGGGCACGAAAAACATTAGGGCAACCTCGCCGAACCGACCTCGATCTTAAACCTCGGCCCGACGGTGCAAGCGGCCAAGAGGGAGGCGCTCAAGAGGGGGGGGCGCAAATCATGGCCGGCGGCACGTGTGCGGCCAAGGGGGTGGGCCAGGGATGTCTCGAAATAAGAAAAAGCGCCATATAATCTGGGGAGATATCATGGCCCCCGCCATGATACGGTAGAGGGAAACAATTACTGAACACTGCCCCTCCCCCTCAAACTCAAAGTTGGCACGCGCGGGGGAGACTGCGGTCGAGGTGCAACCCATCAGACCCACCGCCAACTTTGAACATCGGGGGGAGGGGAGGCGTTCACCGACGAATGTGTGGCATGAGTGCTCGCTCATGGCCCCCGCCGCACTATCCCCCCACTGGTCACCACCCCCCTCCTGGCCGCCCCCGGTGCAACCTTGGTGGGACCAGCGGCACGAACGCGGTCGGCGGCCACGTCCGTTCCACCGCGGAGCGACGGGAGGACGGCGGCGCTCCTGCGATCGACTGCAGCATTGATCTATCCGCCAAAAGTGGAGTTTCTCGTCGAGCCCACGAGCAGATAGATATATATATATATATATATATATATATGTAGGGCAGTCAGCAGATCTGCGGGGCGTTCTGCGCATGCTCCGTAGACTCGACGGGGAATCCATTCTGGGGCACATTGATTCTGTAGTCGATCCCCTACTCGAGCCGTGGCTCTTCCATACAGTGCTGACCCCCTCCAAACGTCGCGACCGCTGCATCGTGCGCTGCCCGACGACGACAGCGATCGACTCCCGGACATCTCCTGGAGCGAGCCCTGACCAAAATTTCGAGGCGGATCCAGCTGTGGTGACAAAGGCGCCCCCTGAAAGCCCCAGAAAACCTGGAGGATCCTCGAACACCGATCCACAACAACGACGGCTAACTGCGAGAGCGCATCGTCCTCCTGGCTATCTTTCCGAGCTGCGTCCAGCCGGGACGACGAGAACCCCCCGAAGGCGCCTCCAGAAACACTCAAACGGACCGCGACGACGGCGACGCGCCGCCCTGCGTTCGGCGCGGGAGGCCGTGGTAAGACGAAGCCGGGACGAGGACAAAATCGTGGAAGGACAGATCGAGAATCTCTGAGATCTGCCGGCTCTCTGGAGGATTAGGGGAACAAGCAGTGACATAAACATAACAACTCGGAGGTCCGCGCGGATCCGAGAAATCCGCGCGGACCTCCGAGTTTTTATGTTTATGCCACTTTTTGTTCCCCTGAGGATGCCTCGGGCGCCGCCGCCTCCTGCGAGCTTGCCGGAGCGCTTCTGAGAGCGCTTCGGGACGCCACGGAACGGAGTCATCCTCGTCCCAGCCCCGCCCGACGTTGGGGCACGCAGCGGGACTCCTGGGGACACCGCCGGCCAACGCCACCCCTCGCAACAGCAGGACCTCGGCCCCTGGTGGACGCATCGGCTACACTTCGGTCGGGCATGTTCCCCTACAGGCGGGTCTTTGGGCGGATATATATATATATACACATATATATATATATGGTTCTCGTTTGTTCTGTTACCGGCCTCGTGACCCCCACATCCCCCCGGCACCGGGGGCGACCCCAGCAAGGCCATCCTGACCTGACCACAAACTGAGCATGTAGCTTACGGCGCTGGTTCTCAAAAAACAAGCTTTCGCGTGAGACATCCTCAGAAAAATGAGATGTTGCAGATCGGGCGTCGGATATCCAACATGGTGTGGAGAAGCGTTTCGCTTGAGACAGCCTCGCAACAAGGCGTTGTGGGAAGAGTTGCCTAACGACGCGAATTCTCAAACATGAAGCGTTCGCCTGAGACATCCTCAGAAAATTGAGATGTCGGAGATCGGGCGTCGGATATCAGGCATGGCGTGGAGGAGCGTTTCGCTTGAGACATCCTCGCAACAAGGCGTTGTTGGAAGAGTTGTCTTCTAACGTTGATGCTCAGGAATGAAGCGTTCGCCTGCGACATCCTCAGAAAGATTAGATGTTGGAGATCGGGCGTCGGATATCCAACATGGCGTGGAGGAGCGTTTCGCCTGAGACATCCTCAGAAGATGGGGATGTTGGAGGAGTTGTCTTACGGCGCTGCTTCTCAAACAGAAAACTTTCGCCTGCGACATCCTCAGAAACATGAGATGTTGGAGATTGGGCGTCGGATACCCACCATGGTGTGGAGGAGCGCATCGCCTGAGGCATCCTCACAATATGGGGATGTTGGCGGAGTTGTTGCACGACCTCGATCCTCAAAAAGAAAGCTTTCGCCGGAGAAGTCATCGGAAAATTGAGATGCTGGAGATTGGGCGTCGGTTATCCGACATGGTCTGGACAAGCGTTTCGCCTAAAACATCCTGACAAAATGGGGATGTTGTAGGAGCTCGCTTACGACGTTGATCCTCAGAACGAAAGCTTTCGCCTGAGACATCCTCGGAGAAATGAGATGTCGGAGATCGGGCGCCGGATATCCATCATGGTGTGGAGGAGCGTTTCGCCTGAGACATCCTCACAATAAAGAGGATGTTAGGGGATTTGTCTTACGGCGCTGGTTCTTCAAATTAAAGCTTTCGCCTGAAACATCCTCAAAAAATGAAATGTTGCAGATCGGGCGTCGGATATCCATTATGACGTGGAGGAGCGCATCGCCTGAGACATCCTCCCAATATGGCGGATTCCCGTTTGACCTGTCAGCAGCCTCTCGGTCCCCAGCTTCACCCATCACAGGGTGCGACCCCAGCAACACCTTCCACACTGCCACTGTCAAACGGAAAGACCTTACAATGACATCAACAGGAAATTGTCGCCTGAGACATCCTCAGAAAAATGAACATGTTGGAGATCGGGCGTCGGACATTCAAGATGGCGTGGAGGAGCGTTTCGTTGCAGACATCCTCACACAATGGCGTTGTTGGAAGCATTATCTTACGACGCGAATGCTCAAGCATGAGGCTTTCTCCTGAGCCATCCGCAGAACAATGAAGATGTTGGAGATCGGGCGTCGGATATCCAACATGGTATGGAGGAGCATTTCGCTTGAGACATCCTCACAAAGTGCCGTTGTTGAAAGAATTGTCGTACGAAGCGAGTTTTCAAACTTGAGGCTCTCGCCTGCGACATCCTCAGAAAATTGAGATGTTGGAGATCGGGCGTCGGATATCACACATGGTGTGGAGGAGCATTCCGCTTGAGACATCCTCGCAAATGGCGTTGTTGGAAGAGTTGTCTTACGACGCGAATTTTCAAACATGAAGCGCTCGCCTGAGACATCCTCAGAAAATTGTGATGTTGGAGATCGGGCGTCGGACATCAGACATGGCGTGGAGGAGCGGTTCGCTTGAGAAATCCTCGCAACAAGGCATTGTTGGAAAGGTGGTCTTACGACACGAATTCTCAAACGTGAGGCTCTCGCCTGAGCCATCCGCAGAACAATGAAGATGTTGAGAGATCGGGCGTCGGGTATCCAGAATGGCGTGGGGATGCGTTACGCTTGACACATCCTCACAAAGTAAAGATGTTGGAGGAGTCGTTTTACAGCGTTGGTTCTCAAAATTGAAGCTACCGCCAGAGACATCTTCAGGAAATCGAGATGTTGGAGATCGGGCGTCGGGTATCCAGCATGGCGTAGAGGAACGTCTCGCCTGAGACATCCTCACAATATCTGGATATTGGAAGAGTTGTCTTACGACCCGAATTCTCAAATTGAAGCTTTCGCCTGATACACCCTCAGAGGTTGGAGGCCGGTCTTCGGATATTCAGCATTGCGTGTGTGGGGGGGGGAGGGGCGTTTCGCCTGAGACATCCTCACACAATGGGAATGGTGGAAGAGTTGATTTACGTCATTGGTTCACCTAGTAGTGAAGCTCTCGCTTGACACATCCCCAGGAAAACGATATGTTGTAGATCGGGCGTTGCTAGAAGACTTGTCTTACGACCCGAATTCTCAAAATGAAGCTTTCGCCTTGGACATCCTCAGAAACGTGAAAATGTTGGAGATCGGGCGTCCGACATCCAACACAGCGTGGGAGGGCGTTTCGCCTGAGACATCCTCACAAAGTGGCGATGTTGGACAAGTTGTTGTAGGACGCTTTGTTCTGAAAAAAAGAAGCGCTCGCCTTAGACATCATCAGGAAATGAAAAGGATATCCAACATGGTGTGGAGGAGCGTTTCGCCTGAGACGCCATCGCACCATTGGGGTGCTGGCGGAGTTGTGTTACGACGTTGGTCCTCAGAAACACTTACCCGTTCGCTTAAGATGTATTTAGGAAGTTGAGATGTTGAACGTGGGCATTGGATATCAAACTCGGTGTGGCTGGACGTTTCGCTGCGGACATCCTCAGAAACATGTTCAGTAAGCTCCCGAACTCGACGCGCCTTCAAGAGCTGGGCTCTCGTCCGAGACATCCTCAGTGAGGATGTCTCGGACAAGAGCCCATGTGTGAGGATTCCTCACAAATGGAAGCGTCACCAGAGAAGTCTGACAGCAGATTACTTGACATGAACTCCTTACTAGGTTCGTGGGCCCCTCAAACTTTCAGCATCTTGACGCACATGCCTCGCAGTGCGGTGCCCGCCTACTGTGAGCCATGACGCGGGGCAATGGGGAGGCCAGGCGCCCTCCGCACATGTCAATCGCACATGCCAGACACTCTCACCAAGAAGCTTGTCGCGGGGGGGCGCAACCAGGGGCCCTCCAGAAGGGCCCCGTGGGCCATGGGGTTCACCGAACGATTTCGGGCCAAAACCCTCCCCGGCACCTCCCCGGCACCTCCCCGGCACCGGCGTCAGGGTTGCCCCTCACGGCACCCCGGGCGACCCCGGCACCCGGGCGACCCCGGCACCCGGGAGCCCCCCTGGGCGACCCCGGCACCCAGGTTTCCCCTGGCACCCTCCCCCTTGGGAGCGCTGGTTCTCAAACTGCTCCTGCCCTCGCCATTCCTCCCTGTCCCGTGCCCTTCCTCCTTCTCCTCCTCCTCCTGCGCCCCTCCCTCCTCCACTTCCCCCTTCCTCCTCTCCCTCTGACGCCTCCCCCCGCCATCCCATTGTGCAAAAATATCCTGGCGAGATGATATATTGTGAATGCCGTCGTTGTGAGCATCGCCCTCGGTAAGCTCCCTGTGGAGCCACGAGCCGTGTGAGCGGTGTGCCGTAATGGAGGCGGCGGTGCCATGCGGACCCTGCCACTGGGGCTTTCGGCGGAGCTCCCTAGCCACGAACCGTGCGAGCGCTGTGCCGACATGGAGGCGGCGGTGCCATGCGAACCCTGCCCTGCCACTGGGGCCTTCGGCGGAGCTCCCTATGGGGCCACGAACCGTGTGACGAGTATGCCGACATGGAGGCGGCGGTGCCATTCGAACCTGGTCACTGGGGCCTTCGGCGGAGCTCCCTGTGTGGCCACGAACTGTGAGCGGTGTGCCGAGATGGAGGCGGCGGTGTCATGCGAACCCTGCCACCAGGGCCATCGGCGGAGCTCCCTATGGAGCCACGAACCGCGTGACCGGTGTGCCGACATGGAGGCGGCGGTGCCATACGAACCCTGCCACCAGGGCCATCGGCGGAACGCCCTGTGGGGTCACGAACCGTGTGAGTGGTGTGCCAAAATGGGAGCGGCGGTGCCTTGCGAACCCTGCCACTGGGGCCTTCGGCGGAGCTCCCTACGGGGCCACGAAATTTGTGAGGTGTGCCGAAATGGAGGCGGCGGTGCAATGCGAACCTTGCCACTGGGGCCTTCGGCGGAGCTCCCTATGGGGCCACGAACCGTGTGACGGGTGTGCCGACATGGAGGCGGCGGTGCCATGCGAACCCTGCCCTGCCACTGGGGCCTTCGGCGGAGCTCCCTATGGGGCTACGAGCCGTGTGACGGGTGTGCCGAGGTGGAGGCGGCGGTGCCATGCGGACCCTGCCACTGGGGCCTTCGGCGGCGCTCCCGATGGGGCCACGAGCCGTGTGAGCGGTGTGCCAACATGGAGGCGGCGGTGCCATGCGAACCCTGCCACTGGGGCCATCGGCGGAGCTCCTTCTGGGGCCACGAACCGTGTGACGGGTGTGCCGACATGGAAGCGGCGGTGCCATGCGAACCCTGCCACTGGGGTCTTCGGCGGAGCTCCTTCTGGGGCCACGAACCGTGTGAGCGGTGTGCCGAAATGGAGGCGGCGGTGCCATGCGAACCCTGCCATCGAGGCCATCGGGGAAGCTCCCTATGGTCCCTATGGGGCCACGAACCGTGTCAGGGGTGTGCCGAAATTTAGGCGGCGGTGCTATGTGAACCCTGCCACTGGGGCTTTCGGCGGAGCTCCCTATGGGCCCGCGAAACATTTGAGGGGTGTGCCGAAATAAGCATGCGGAAGCAGCGGCCACTTCAGGTCACGGCATCTCCGAGCCGAGAGATCCGACGACGTGTCAAGCGAAATGGGCTGGACCACCTCTCGTGTAGCGTCTGGGAGCCCAGAATTGCGAGGATGTCTCAGGAGGAGCGGGCCGGACTATCGCAGATCCGGTCTCCTCAAAACGCAAACTTGTGACGATCTATCATGCGAAACGGGCTGGACCACCTCAGCATTTGGATCATATCTCGACGCGCGGGCCTCTCGGGCGGCACTCGTTCTTACCATACCAACGCCCCCCGGCACCGGCTGGGCGACCCGGGGACGCTCCACAACAAATCCTTTATGCCACCAACAAACGAGAACCTCCCATATAGAGAGAGAGAGAGAGACCCAAACAAATATCTCCAAATAGTCAGAACATGCAAAAAAACGTCGTCCCAAGACTATTGTCTGACGACTCTTGCAGACTCCTCCTGCAGGGGGACGTGCCCGGCTTCAGGCTGCGCGCAGAAGAGCGACACCGGGCGAGAAGACTTCCGCGGTGCGCCCAGCGGGGGCAGCGCGAGGGGGCGGCCCTTCGCCCAGGAGCCCTCGGAGGAGGCCCTCGGGCCTCCCGAGCAGTTTCCCGAAGCCTTCCCCGAAGGCGCAGAATAAGATCAGCCAGCGCGGACTCCGAACAGACAGGAGGACAGGAGGAGGGCGAGAGGGGGATGGGGAGGGGACGAAAGGAGGACGCGAGCAGGGCGGGAGGAGCACGGGAGGAGCAAAATCAGGGAAGCGCAAGCGCAATGACTCATGATGAGCTAGGACTCCTCTAGGACCAGCCGATTTGACAAAAATCTCTCCCCGGAGGCCAGAACTGGTTCCTGAGAAGCCCCGCCGCCTTCCGAGAAGGCCTGCCCCTCCTCCTTCTCACCTCCCCCCCTCGCTCGCCGCCGAAGAGTGGCCTCTGCTGCGCGTCTTCCCGGGGCCGCGGGGACGCCCAAACCAAGCGTGCGCACTCCAGTGCGGGGGGGGGCCCCTGCGGGCCCGCACCGAAGGTCACTCCGGCGAAGGGTCACTCTGTGATGGCGCGCATATAAAGGGGGCAGGGGGAGGGGGGGGGGAATTGGGCGCCCGAGTTATCCGGGGTAACTCGGGTCCGGGGTAACTCGGGTTTGGATTCCCGAAAAACGAACCCGAGTTAGCCCTGACCCGAGTTACCCCTGATGATTTGGGGGCTCTGGACGCCCGAATTATCCAGGGTAACTCGGGTCGGGGGTAAATCGGATTCGGAATCCCGAAAAACAAACCCGAGTTAGCCCTGACCCGAGTTACCCCTGATGATTCGGAGCTCTGAGGGAAGGCGTCCCAGAAGGCGGCTGCTTCTTAGGAGGCGCGGGCCCTCCCTATAGATGCAGGGCCGGCGCCTCCTCAGAAGCAGCCTCCTTCTCAAAGCCTTCCCCCCTACCCCCACCCCCTGATGCGCGCCGCCAAGCTCTTACGCGTAGCCGACCACCCAGACATCCAGCTGCTCCAATTTTTCCGATGGGTGGGCCCCAGAGGTCTGGACCACATCCCTAGGGCCGGTTCTTCGTCCTGGATCGTTGTTTGACGGTCCCGAGGCCTGGCGAGGGCCCCCAGAGGCCGAAAACGGCCAAAAACATCCTGCTCCAAATTTTCTGGAGCGTCGGATCTCAGGGCACTATAGGCCGCCAGAGAACTGTCCGGGACGAGAAAACTGCCCCCGGGGACGGATGTCCACAGCTCCGGGGCCCGCGCAGAGGGCAAAGCCAGCGTCCTGCAGTGTGCTGTCATGGGCTGGCCCCGATCCGGCACGGGGGCCGGAGTTCGTTCTCTGTCGATGGGTCGGTCTCTGACCCTGCGAACCTCGAAATGGTGACCCAGACATGATCGGGTCGTAAGATCCGCCGCCCCCTGTCGATTCATCGCAGGGGTGCCTGCCGTGCCGAATTCTTACGGTTTTGGTTCTGGCTCTTTTTCCAGAAGAACTCCCCCCTGGGGCTTCGGCCCGTCCCGCCGGGGTCCCGGGAGGATTGCCTGGACCCGGTTGCAAAGGATTTTTCTCTCCAGATGGCTCCAAGACGGCCCAATATGGCCTGCAAGATGTATCCAAGACGGCCAAGATGGCCTCCAAGACAGCTGAGATGGCTCCAAGATGCCTGCAACACGAGTCAAGATGCACCCAAGACGGCCAAGGATGGCATCAAGATGGCCCAAGACGGCCCCAGAGGCGCCCAAGAGGCCTCCGATACGGCCCACGAGGCCCCCAAGAGGTCCTCCAAGAGGGCCCGAACAGGCTAGAATCATTGATTGTCTCAAGGTTTTTTTTTTTTAAGGATTTTGGCATTTGCGCCTGTTCGGCTTTCCGACGGCCCACGACGCCAAGGAGGCGCCCAAGGTCGCCCCAAGATCGCCCAAGAGGCCTCCAAAATGGCCCCTATGACGGCCCAAGAGGCCCCCAAGACGGCCCCAAGACGGCCCAGGAGGCCCCCCAAGACGCCCAAGATGACCTCCAAGACGCCCCAAGAGGACCCAAGTCGGTTCAAAGAGGCCCCCAAGACGATCCCCGACGGCGTCAGACGGGCCAGGAGCCCACCAAGATGGCCGAAGTTGGCTCGAAGCTGGCCCAAGACGACCCAAGAGGCCTCCAAGAGGGCCTCCAGGAAGGCCAGAAAAAAGCCCCAAATCATTGATTTCCCTTGAGTTTTTGAAGGATTTTGACATTTCCTTCGTTTCGGCCTTCCGACGGCCCGAGGCGGCCCAAGAACCCCCAAAGATCGCCCAAAGATCGCCCAAGATGCCTCCAAGATGGCCCCAGAAACGGCCCAAGAGGCCCCCAAGACGGCCCCAAGAGGCCCCCAAGCTGGCCCAGGAGGCTTTTAAGGCGCCCAAGATGGCCTCCAAGACGGCCCTGGAGCATTCCAAGAGAGCCCCAAGTCGGCTCAGAGAGGCCCCGCAAACGGCTTCCGACGGCGTCGGACGGGCCAGGGGCCCACCAAGGCGGCCGAAGATGGTACTAAGATGGCCCAAGACGGCCCAAGAGGCCTCCAAGAGGGCCTCCAGGAAGGCCCGGAAAGGCCAACATCATTGATTCCCCATGAGTTTTTGAAGGATTGTGGCATTTGCTTGTTTTCGGCCTTCCGACGGCCCGAGACGGCCCAAGTGCCCCCAAAGATCGATCAAGAGGCCCAAGACGGCCGCAAAAGGTCCCCAAGACGGCCCCAAGAGGCCTCCAAGACGCTCAAGATGGCCTCCAAGACGGCCCAAGAAGCCCTCCAAGACGTCCTCCAAGAAGGCCCGAAAAGGGTCAAAATGGCCTCCAGGCGGCCAAGATGACCTTCAAGATGCCCACGTGTTCCCCGAAGACTGTCCAAACCGATTCGGGGAACATATGGTCCGATAGCTTGGCAGGTCTGGCCTCAACGTTCGGCCACATACGCGCTTAGAAAAAGGCAGGGGGCGGCGGTGATTCGCCGTAGGCGTCTTCGGTATCAGGACGGGAAAAATTGTCCATTTTCGGCCGGCCTCGGGGGCCTCGCCGGGCCTCGGGACCGTCAAAGAACGACTCAGGATGAAAAACAGGTCCTGGGGAAATGGTCGGAATTTCCAGTGACCCTGTTTCGAACAAAATTCAAGACGTCGCATGCCTGGGGACTTGTGGGTCTTCTTTGTCCAAGTCAAATCTCGAGCCACTGCATAATCATTCGCGAGCGATCTGGACTCGCAGCCAGCAAGCAACGTGCCTGCAATTAGGCTGAACTCGCGGAACAAAGAGGCTGTTCCATCAACTGACTGCAACGCCGATGTGTGTCGTCAAACGACCGAACTCCGCGCCGGTATGATCCGCTCGCCCAGTGAAGCGCGAGCGCATTGCGATGACGGGCCTGGGGCAAATGGTCTCCTGTAAGAGATGTCACCTGTTCCGTGTCTGAGGAGAAGGAACAAGTTGAAGTGTGTATGGAGTCACACAGGAAAAGCGAAACATAGAGATCGACATCTGTATGTGTACACATATATATATACACATATATATATGTGCGGATATATAAATACGTGTGTGTAGAGGGAGAGAGAATCGATTACACCGTAGACAAGAAAGAGTGATACATACATATATATAGAGAGAGAGGGATAAATAGAGAAACTATACAATCTATCGAACGCGATAAATACTGTACATCTGTATACACATGTGTATGTTGTCCCGCGCTAGATGGGAGCGGGAAAGCCGGGGCGGACAGAAGAGATCCCGAACGTGGTCGGCCTCTCCGGAGCACATGCCTCCGAACGGCACGGGCCCTGCTCGGCAAGCCGCGCGCCTCCGG
>CAUYUJ010016040.1:0-115801 GCA_963575745.1 Prorocentrum cordatum
CACTAAGGGCGCCCCACGGGCATCTCTCTTAAGCTCAGGAGAGCCACCAGAGGATTTGGCCTCCGACCTACGTACTACCACGAGGAGTTCGAGACGAGCAGTGACCTGCTCACGGCCGAACATGTTGATGACATTAACATGGCCGGTACTGAGGACACTATTGACAAGTATGTCACATGCGTTGAGGATACTTTGCGTAGGTGTAAACTCAACGAGCACACATGCACGAGCTGCGCTGTGAGGTACACCAAGGATGAGGACGGCAATGTCACTTTGGATCAAGATGAATACATTAAACAGCCCCGTCCTTTACAACATCCTGAATTGACCGGCGCTGACGCTGACGCTCAAGCGGCCAAGATGGTGGCATATATGTTCGTCAGCCTCAGAGGTGCGCTGGCATGCGCATCGATCACCCAGGTCTAGTTGAAGGTGTATGTTATATCTCTCCAGCATGTCCAATATCCGACCAATATTCTAGTGCGACGACTGAACGCGATGACCAGGAAGTTACAGGCCTGCCCGAAGAAGATCATCTACCAGGCGATGAACTCCACGGGCGAGGTCGACCTACATAGCGACTCAGGCTACCGACGCCTGAGTGGAGATGCCGACGACGACGCCAAAGGCTATGGCATTCGCGGGGCAAACCTGCTACGACGTGGAAACACGTCATGTGGCAAGCCTGTCGTTCATTTGATTGATGCGCACTGCAAGTCTCACCGCTTGCAAGTCCGCTCAAGCTGCTCAGCAGAGCCACTTGCAGCAGCCCATAATTTGGAGGACTGTTTTCCCACGATTGTGACTCTGCACGAGCTCCATGCGGGGCCACTCGCGCCCACTCAGTTGAACGACATACTTGAGTTGGGTGGCCTGAGCAGCAAGGTCACCTTCACCATCGATGCTGAGTCTGTCTTTAAGTCTTTTTCAAGCAAAGACTCGAAGGAGCCGGCTGAGTGTACCCGTTTAGGACACATAAGTTGGATGCGACAGATGATGGGGCGCGGAATCGTGCATAGCATTCAGTTGTGCGATGCCCGCGATAAGATTTCGGATGGACACGCAAAAAGGATCATTGACAGAGAAATGCTCCTACAAGTCATGGGAGGTATACAGACCTTCAAACATGACCTGAAGCGACACGCGCCATATCGGGCCGGCCAAGCATCAAATTCTGACGCCGCCGGATGCGCATGTCCTACATTCGCGAGGCAACTCGCTGACGGGTCCAACTTCTTTGGGTCCGTCTCCTTTCCTGTCTTTGTATAGGTTAGCTGCTAAATTGTCATTGCTAGATGGGTGGCGGACGCACGCTTCGCCCCCCCCCCCCCCCCCCCTCCCGACCCCTAAAGTGAGCTGGGGGGCGCAAGGGGCGGAAGCGAGCGTGTCTTGGCTCAAAGCGGCCGGCCGCCTAGACTTGACTGTGCCTCACCGCGAGGCACACTATCGCTATCGATACTAAAAGGCATCTCCTTTTACTTGACATGGCATCCCCTCTTGCATTGGGACTATCGTTGCTACGATGCGACCGAGCTGGAGCTTGGCTTCGCCCGAGGCGAAGTAGTTGGCGGGGCCTCCCAGCCCCCTTCAAACTTTGCGCGCCCGCGCCCTTCGGCGGCCGTCGGCCTCGCAGGCGGCCGAGAAGCACGTGGAAGCGCTGCAGGTCGACGACGAGTGCCCCGCGCTACCGGCGGCCATCGACGAGGCCGAGAGCGAGGACGTGAAGGAGGGCCTTCCGCCAGGTGGCCCCGTGAAGGGGCGCGCCGGGAAATGCCGGCCGCCATGGAGGCCGATGGCGAGCTGGTGGACTTCAACGACAGGACAAAGAGGCCTTCGAAGAGCTCGAGAGGGAGCTCTTGGCCCTCTCGGGGATGGCCACCAGGCTCGGGTCGGCAAGCTGCGCGAGACATAGGCGCTGATTCGCGGGTAGGGCGGCGCCGGCAGCGCAGTCCCGCTCGCGGCAGTGAAAAGATTGAAGCTCGTCGAGGCGGTGCAGGCGAGGTTTGCTGGCCAGAGCGTTGGTCCTGTTGCTGCTTGGCTGCCGGATGGAGAGTCTGGCGGCAGTGCGGGGGGGCGAGTGGCCCTCAAGAAGCCCCGCCGTTTTCTTGAAGAAGGAAGACGACGACTTCCTTGAGAGCGCCGGGGGGGGGGGGGGGGGGTGGGCGCCCCGGGCGGGCGGCTCGCGCCGCCTCGCTTGCAGGAAGTTCGCCGGGCAGTTCCCGGGCCGTCAGGCCGCCGTCTCTCGGACAAGGAAATGGGCAACATGGCTCATGTCAATCCGGTGGTCGTGAAGTTGCTGTTTTGTGCTTTGTAGCCAGGTCTTCCCACGCGAGAGACCAGAGAGGAATGACATCGTGCGTTGTGCACGCTGGCGGAGAGCGTTGATCTGAGAGTCACGCCCTGGGCTGCATCTGCTGCATCTGCGCTGGAAAAGACCATGCGCGATGGCCACTCGCACGCTGCGAAGTGGTTCGGGCTGATCCCGCGCGACAGCGGTGGATTGACCTTGTGAGTCGAGGATGAGGGGCATCGAGGCCGCCGAGGCGCGCGTCGCTGCTGCGGGGCCGCCTCGGGGCCCGCGGCAAGGGGGGCTGTTCGGGTCTGCGGCGGGACTTCGACCGGCCGCCTTGCAGGCCAGCGCCTCGGCGGAAGCCCGGACAGCATTGATTTGCCGATCTCCGACAGCGCCGCCGCTGCGGACGCCGCGGCGCTGCGAGGTCGTCTGAAAGTGCAGCTTCCTCGCGGCCGCCCCCCCGCCCGTCGCGATCGCCCAGCGGCGCCGCCGCCGAGGGGCGAGATGTCCGGGTGACAAACTGCCCGAGCTCCCCCATCGCCGGTGGACGGATCGCCCCCGTCGGCGCGGGCGGCGGCGCGCGCCGTGGTCCCGCGCGCCGGGGAGGAGTCGAAAAGGCAGCTGAAGGAGGATCGCCCGGCAGCTCTTCATGCGGAGGAGGGCTTCGGCCAGGAGCGCGGCCGAGCCCGGGGGCCCGCCGCGGCGGGTCGCCTGGGCCGCTCGGCCTCGATGAACGGCGCGGTCGCCGGCAGCGAGGTGGCCGACGCTGGGGCAGTGGGGGGCGAGCGTCGCCGGCCGTTTTTTGCCGCGGCGGACCGAGCGAGATCTCGGCGCTCGAGATTGGCTTGGGGGCCCTCATCCGCGCCAGGAAGATGCCGAGTTGCATCGGGGAGTTCGCGAGAGGGTTTCCTATGGGCTTCGCGCCGCACTTGCCAGATAGGCCAGCGCGGGGCGAGACATTCTTCTCCTGCCAGCGAGGGGGCCGGCGCCCCCTCTCGCCTGGGGGCGAGATGCAGCGCGGCGAGGCTTGGTGAGCGGTGAGGGGGCCCGGGCGACTGCGACGTCGCGGGCGCTCGCCGCTCGGGCGTGCCCGGGGCGCGGCCGTCGAGATTTGCAACGTGCTGAGGGGGCGCGGGCGGTCTCTATGTTAGAATATTCTTAAGTTTGGAACTTGCGTGACACGCAAGTTCTTCGAATATTCTTAAGTTTGACACTTGCGTGACATGCGTGTGGGTTCAGAAAAAGTGAGGGGTCTATGTTTCAACATAATTCAAATTCAACGCTGCTGGAAATCCCGAAGTTCGGAGAAAGTTCGGACAGTGTTCGGCGGCCAGAAACGAGTTCGGAACAAAGTTCGGCGGCGAGAAACAGTTTGGGCAGCATCCAGAGAGCGCTCGGTGGTGAGGAAAAAGTTAAACAGACATCAGAAATTCCACCCACTCAAAACTTCGACAAATGTCAAGAATCCGGAAACGTTCAAAACAGTTAAGCAGTTCGACACAGTTCACAAGTGTCGGAAGATGTGGAGTGCATTCTGGAAATTTCTTCTTTGTGCCATGGGGCCGCTGTGAACTCACGTCGCCTCGCCCCCCCCGCCCCGCCACCCCCCCGCCCCGCCCCTGCCCGAGCCCGCGCCCGAAGTTTTTAATCTTTCGCGGGAAGGCCATCTCTCCCCCCATCAGCCGGTCACAGGTCGAGACCTGGGCCTTCCTGAGCGCCGACCTGAATTTGGGCCACCTGACTAAAGACAGATGGGGGGTCGAGGGTTGCCTCTCTGAGGTCCAAGCCGACAGCCCCCGCGCGATGGGCGATGCGGTCGAGTGGCGCGCGGGCGACCCGCCGGCTCAGGTGGGCATGCCTTCCCAGAGGCCCTTGGGAACGCAGGCTGCGTTCCCGAGATTATGTTGCTTCAACCTGCGTTCCCGACATCATCTTGCTTCGCCCTGCGTTCTCGACATCATCTTGCTTCGCCCTGCGTTCCCGACATCATCTTGCTTCGCCTTGAGTTCCCGACATCATCCTGGTTTCCCGACATGTTTCTGCGTTCCCAGCGTCAACTTGCGTTCTCAACATAATGTTGGCATCGCTGGGGGCCCTGCGCGCGCGTTGGATGCCAAACTAGCGCGGTTTGCGCGGGTCCTCGCGCAACCGACGCGACGTCGCATACGCTTGCACAGAAATTATAGCCGGAGTGCAGTATCCCCAAACAGGGTTTTTAGACACACTGCGGTTTCCAAGGTCGATTGCGTGCCCGCCTAGTGCGGGCTGGTATGGCATGTTAAAACATGCCTCCTCCTCCTCCTCCTCCTCGTCCACCTCCTCTTCATCCCGAAAGGCATCTCGGAACCCAGAGTTGCGAGGGTGTCTCCAGCGCAACGGGCTGGACCACCTCGCGCGCGGCATTTCGGACCCCAGAGTTGCGACGATGTCTCGGGCGAAACGTGCTGCGAGGAAGTCCCAGGCGAAACGGGCCGGACCACCTCGAGCGCGGCGTCTCAGAGCTCCGAGTTGCGGGGGCCTCCTGGTGCCTCCTGGGGCCTCCTGGGGACCACCTGGGGCTTCCTCCCGGGCCTCCTGTGGCCTCCTGAACTCCACCTGAGGTTTCCTGAAGCATCTTGGGGCTCCCAGGGGGGATATCTAACCTGTGGCCGTTTGGGCCTCTCCAAATACAGGGGGGGGCCACAGGAGCAGGAAAAATCAAAGAATCGGCACCGGATGTGTATTAACTTGCACGTTCTGATAGAGAGCCTCCTGGGGCCTCCTGGGAGCCTCCTGGGAATCTCCTGCGGACCCCTGGGGCCTGTCCTGGGCGTCCTGCGGCCTCCTGAAGCTCTCTGGGACCTCCCCCTCCTCCTGCCTGCTCCCTCATGCACCTCATCCGCCTCCTCCTTCTCCCTTCCATCTCCTCCTCCTCCTCCTCCTCCTCCTCCTCCTCCACCTCCTCTTCGTCGCGAACGGCATTTCGGAGCCTAGAGTTGCGAGGATGTCTCCAGCGTAACGGGCTGGACCACCTCGCGCGCGGCATCTCGGACCCCAGAGTTGCGACGATGTCTCGGGCGAAACGTGCTGCGAGGAAGTCTCAGGCGAAACGAGCCGGACCACCTCGAGCGCGGCGTCTCAGAGCTCCGAGTTGCGGGGGCCTCCTGGGGCCTCCTGGGGCCTCCTGGTGACCTCCTGGAGCTTCCTCCTGGGCCTCCTGTGGCCTCCTGGACCCCACCTGGGGCTTCCTGAAGCCTCTTGGGGCTCCCAGGGGGGATATCTAACCTGTGGCCGTTTGGGCCTCTCCAAATGGAGGGGGGGGGGGGCACAAGAGCAGGAAAAATCAACGAATCGGCACCGGATGTGTATTAACTTGACACGTTCTGATAAGCGGCCTCCTGGGGCCTCCTGGGAGCCTCCTGGGAATCTCCTGGAGACCCCTGGGGCCTGTCCTGGGCGTCCTGCGGCCTCCTGGTGCCTCCTGGCCCTCCTGGGGACCTCCTGGAGCTTCCTCCTGGGCCTCCTGTGGCCTCCTGAACTCCACCTGAGGTTTCCTGAAGCATCTTGGGGCTCCCAGGGGGGATATCTAACCTGTGGCCGCTTGGGCCTCTCCAAATGGAGGGGGGGGCACAAGAGCAGGAAAAATCAACGAATCGACACCGGATGTGTATTAACTTGACACGTTCTGATAGAGGGCCTCCTGGGGCCTCCTGGAAATCTCCTGGGGGCCCCTGGGGCCTGTCCTGGGCGTCCTGCGGCCTCCTGGACCTCTCTGGGGCCTCCTGAGGCTCGCAGGGTCCCATGGAGGATATGTAACATGTGGCCTTCTGGGCCCCTGGACAACCTCTTCTCCCGAGTGGCGAGCTCAGAGTGCGAGCATATCTTGTGACGAAACAGGCCGGACCACCTTGCGCACGGCATTCTTGCGCCCAGCCCCACAAGGATTTCTCAGGGCGAGACGGGCCGGACCACCTCGCGTAGGGCAGTCTCAGAGCTCAGAGCATCGAGATGTCTCCGGCGAAACGGGCCCGGCGGGACCACCTCCGCGCAGCAAATCGGGGAGCTCAGAGTTTCGAGGATGTCTCAGGCGAAACGGGCCGGACCACCTCGCGCGCGGCATCTTGGAGCTCAGAGTTGCGAGGATATCTCAGGCGAAACGGCCCGGACCACCTCTCGCGCGGCATCTGGGAGCTCAGAGTTTCGAGGATGTCTCAAGCGAAACGGCCCGGACCACCTCTCGCGCGGCCTTTCAGATCTCAGATTTAGGAGGATGTCTCAGGCGACACGCTCAATCCCGGACAACTCAGAAACGAGAGTTGTGAGGATGTCTCAGGCGAAACGGGCCGGGCCACCACATTTGTTTGAGGATGTCTCTGCTTAGCTTTCCCTCGGCCGGAATTAGCTTCTATCACAACAGCACCCCGTTCAGCAAGCTGCTCGGTGAAAAAAGGGGGGCGTGGGGGGGGGGGGGCACCGGGATAGGGAGACGTTAGCGTTGACAAAATGGCAAGGAACAGCGGGCGGGGGGCGAGAGGAGGAGGAGGAGGAGGGGGGGGGGGGGGGGAGGAGGATGGGAGGAGGAGGAGGGGCATCATGACAAGGGGACTATACGAGCAATACGAGGAGGAAGAATACGAACAAGAGACAGGGCGCAGGAACTGCCCACTCCCGCCCCCATCATTCCACGTGTCCTTCTTTCTCTCCCGCGCCCCCCCCCCCCCCCCCCCCCCCCCCCCGTTCACCATTGTCGGCCCGGGGGGCTGAACTCGCAGGGGGGGCCCCGTAGACGGAGCGCCCCCCCATCTGGAGGCCGAGGCCAGGGGTGCGCTCCTGCGGCGATCCGCGAAAGCCGGGAGCTCGCGAGACGAGCGACGAGCAGGAATATCGGAGGGCGAGGATAATTGAGGAAGAAGAGGGGGCAACATGAATGAAGAGGGACGAGGTGATGGGGGTGGGGGGCGGACGAGGGGGGCGAGGGGCAGTGGGAGGAGGAGGGGGACACAGCAACGGCAAGAGGGGTCTCGAGGAGAGGGAGAAGTATACAGGAAGGCAAGAGGAATGCTGATCTCCTCCAGGCCCCCTTCATCGCAGTCGCCCCCCCCCCCCCCCTGATCCCCCCCCCCCCTCCTCCGCTTCCTCGTCTTTCCTTCTCTCCGCCCGTTCCTCGCCCCGACCCCCCCCCTTTCCCCGTTTGTTTCGCGCCCCCCCCTCCTCCGCCCTCCCGCGGCTTCCTCTCGCCGGGCGCTACTGCCGCATGTGAAAGGCTTGGGCTCCATCGGATGCCCTTCCAAGGGGCGGGGCAGCCGCGCGATGCGCGACAATCTGATTCAGGTTGGCGTGGGGTGGTGGTGGTGGTGGTGGTGGTGGTGGCGGCGCGTGTGTGTGTGTGTGTGTGTGTGTGTGTGTGTGTGTGTGTGTGTGTGGTGCGTGTGCGTGTGCGTGTGCGTGTGTGTGTGTGTGTGTTCTTTGTGGGTGGTGGTGCGTGGTGTGTGTGTGTGTGTGTGTGAATTGTGTGTGTGTGTGTGTGCGTGCGTGCCGTGCGTGCGTGCGTGCGTGCGTTGCGTGTGTGTGTGTTGTGTGTGCGTGTGTGTGTGTGTGTTGTGGTGGGGGTGGTGGTGGTGGTGGGGTGGTGGTGGTGGCGGCGGCGTGTGTGTGGTGGTGGGTGGTGGTGGTGGTGGTGGTGGTGGTGGCGAGAGAGAGAGAAGAGAGAGAGAGAGAGAGAGAAAACACAAAAAAAAGAGAGAAAACAGAGAAGAGAGAGCAAGAGGAGAGAGAGAAGATGGAGCGAGAGAGAAGAGAGAGAGAGAGAGAGAGAGAGAGAGATAGAAAGAGAGGAGAGAGAGAGAGAGAGGGAGAGAGAGAGAGAGAGAGAGAGAGATAGAGAGAGAGAGAGAGAGAGAGAGAGAGAGAATAGAGAGAGAGAGAGAGAGAGAGAGAGAGAGAGAGAGAGAGAGAGAGAGATCGGACAAGTAGGCGGACCAGGGTCCGTCCGCGAGGCGCACTGCGGTGCGACAACTCGCAAGCACTATTAGCGGCGGTGCAGCCTTAAGATACGAGGGCGGGCAACAAAACCCCCTCCCCCGGCGCAGTGCGACTGACGCTACAGACGGCGGACAGACGATGAAGATCTCACCTGACAGACCGCGTGAGGTAAAAGGCCCAAACAAGAAAGGCGACGTGCTGGCACGTGGCTAGGCGGCTTGGCGGACCGCCAGTTGGGCGCATGGCCGCTAAGCGGCGCGCAGTGACGGGGCACCCCCCGCCCCCACGCCCTGACACCGTGGACGCGGAGCCACACGTACACACGGGCAGGCAGAAAGGAGGAGATCAGCGCGGGGCACCAGGTGGAGCGCCGCGGAACGATGACAACATAGCTTGGATGTTGAGTGACGGCACGACACCATCGGGCGAGGTGGTGTGGTGTGGTGTGGTGTGGTGTGGTGTGGTGGTGAGCAGCTCGGCGAAGGCTCGCCCAGCGCTATGGAGGCGCTGGAGTAGAGGACCTTGACGAGCTTGGGCAGCGGCGAGGTCCGCGGCGAGAGCTAAGCACTTCTGCTGAAGGGCAGCCATTAGCCTGTGACAGCTCGGTTTCACGGTCGGTGAGAGGTGGCTGCTCAGTGACATCCGCCGAGGATCTCGAGACAGAGGCGAGGTCCTCGGTGCGCCTGTCCAGGTGGGCTAGCGGCGTGCGGGACCCTGAATGCTGACGTCCGTCACCGTTAAAAGGTGACTGGAGGGGCCGGCGCGACCCCAGGGCTGGAGCCGCTAGGGCCGCGCCCCGAGAGGTCAGGGGAGCCGCTTCCTCTCGCTCAGCAACGGAGGATGCGTGGGTGGGGCACGAGGGCCTGTCTGGTTTAGTACCCTGCGGGGGGGCTGAAGCCGCCCCCGCGGGTCGCTGACGATGGGGAGGCGGAGTGGTATGCGCGGTGGGACCAGTCGTGATGCCGTGCAAGGCCGCTGAGGTCGGTCGCGTAGAGGGTTGGTGACTCGGTGGGGCGGCATGGTCGGCAGCGTGTGGTGTCGGCGGTGCGTCCTCAATTCCACCCAATCCTCGGGGGGCACTCGGGTCGTGGTCGGCGTCCTGGCGGTGACCGATATCATCGTATGTGGGCGTTAACGCTCTTGGGGACGGCGTCGCAGTAGGGTTTGCGAGGTTTTCCGACGGGGCGGGGTTTTCGTTGGCTGGTCCGTCGTCCAAAGCGTCCGATCCCCCACCGAGGCTGAAAAGGTCATCGTCCTGCTCATCAGCGTCTTGAAAAGGAACGGCGTTGTCATGTGGGTGGGCTGACGCACTCATTGGCGGAGTCGGGGGCGGCGTGCGGGTGCCCGCCGGGGCAGGGTTGGCGCTGGCTGACTCGTCGCCCAGGAAGTCCAAACCTCCACCAAAGCCGAACGGGTCGTCCTCCTGTTCGTCGAATAACCCCCGTTGGGCCTCGGCCCAGAGCTCGTCGGGGTTTTGTGGGATGTCTGGTCCAGCCACGGGTGGAGCCTGGTCAGACAGCAGGGGATTTGGTTCCATGTTGTTTAGTTCTGCAGCAGTGAACCCAGCCCTGCGGTGTGGGAGAGGAAGAGTACGATGTCTCCGCTCGTAGATGGCAACGGCGACTCCATGGAGCACGGTCGCTTGGCGGTGTCGTGCTTTGGCAGCTTCAACGTTGTCGTCTGGGAGGTTATGAGTACGTGCCGCCGCTGTGGCGAGGGCGTCAGCCTGACGATTGAACTCCTCCGCGATGGGCCCGATGAGCCCGAGGTCGATGCCCGTGTCGCCCTGGTGGCTAGCGACTTTCTCTACGCGGAACATGTTTGGCTTGGCCATGACACATCGGTGGGCCTTTTCCCAGAACTCCACGTGCGTGCCCTGCGGAGGTGAGTGTCCGTCGATGATCCTTTGGAAGCCGTCGACCACCGCCTGGTTGTCCACGAAGACGTGTACGGGCCGTTCAGCACATGCCGCGAGGTGGACAATGGCGAGGGTCTCCGCAAGCTGTGCGTTCTGCGTGATGCCGTAAACGCGCGCACTGTAGTTCATGCGGTGGTCGATGCCGTAGTAGACGCCGTGGCCCGCTCTTGCAAGCAAAGGGATGGCTTGGTTGGTGCATGCACCGTCCGTGGCAGCGTAGACCCATGTCCAACCAGTGTCGTGGTCAAGGTAAGTGGTGTAGGAGTCCTGGGCTGAAGCCGCAGGATCTCCCTCAGGCGGGGCCGCGGTATGGGTTGAGGTAGCGGGTCCCTCGCGAGGTCGGCTTGCAGATCGAGGAGGGCTGGGTCCTCATCGAAGAGCCCGCAATGTCTTGTGTGCGGAGGAAGACGTGCCCACTGTTCGTCACTGATGAGGGTGGTGAGAGGGACTCTTTCACGGGCCCAGCTCTTGCAGTCACGCACAGTGTGCTCCTGAGTTTCCTCTTCCTCATCTAAAACATTCACGGCAAATCGTTGTACATAATGTTGATGTTGATAATTGATTTAGGTTATAAGTAAATTTGTTAGATCTTCAAATTATTATTAGAATATAGTATTACAGTATTTTTTGTTTGGAATATTGTCTAAAATATTTTTTGTATTTAATTCATTGGCAAATAGGGCTGGGATCAGCGGACGTATTTGATCGAGAACGTCGCTGTTGGGTGTGGTCCCCGCCCGACAGGTAGTTTAAGAGGAGCGCCAGCTGCCATGCGTTGCATTTGGCTGCTCCTTTGGTGCGGGCGAGCCACGTGCTGGCGAAAAGGTCGAGGCCCTGTCTGACCGAAGCAAGGTGACCAAGGTAATGACGCCGTGGCTTGATCTTTCTAAGAAAGGCTCTGCGTTGCGAGGCGCGCAGCATGTGAAGGAAGGCGTTTTGGGGGAGGTTCAGCCAACTGATCTGACAGCCCCAGTCGTCGTACATGGTGCCAAATGTGGGCCAAGTCCAACGGAGCTGCTGAAGCGTCTGGACAAGTCGTCCAACAGGTCCTCCCCCAAAAAGGGTTTGGACATGGTGTTGGAGATCCCTGACGAGGCCGCAGAGAGTGGCGTCGCGGTTGACCTGTCGCCGCAGGCACAGGAAGACTTCACGCTGCATAATGGCGTCAATCTCCAGGGCGTGCCCTGGGACGCACACGGCCTTGAGAGTCCAAAACTCGACCCACCTGTTTCCCTTGGGGCGGATAGCCGCCTTAAGGGCATGGTTGTAGGCAGTTTTGACGGGGCCTGATGGGGCTTGGATGTCAGTGCCCGTGGTGCAGACGCTGGCAGCAAGGGAGCGGGCGTGCCGCGCCTTAATGCGCATCGGAGATGGGAGCTTGCCAATACGCGGCAGGCGACTAGTCGCCCTGCGAACACGGGCGTCAGCGGTGGCCGTGAGGTTGAGCGCGGCTGGAGCCGGCGCTGCCTCGGCGTTGATGTAACTTCCGACGAGCTTGAAGGAGTCGACACGCGTAAGGGCCGTTCCGCCAAGGTGAGCTGGGTAACGGCGGTGTGAAGCTCGTCAGTAAGCGCCCACCCCGCCACTTTTCCAGGATGAATGCGTTGACCAGAAAATCGATCAAACTTGGCGGTTTCATCAAGAGATTTCTGCAACTCGGGCGCGGTGTGGGTAGTGGAGTTGCTGTCGTCAACAAAAGTATTGCTGAGTGACCGCGGCACGTAACGATGCTGTCTCTTGGTCCAGACGCACATGAGCAGCTTAATGTCGTCCAGGGACCAAGAGCTTCCCTGGAGGTGACAGTTTGTCCTGGCCAGTTCCTTAGAGTACGCACCGTTCATGCGGATGTAACGTTTGTGGCGCCTGTAGAAGTTTCTGCGGACAGTAACGATGTCTTGGGGACACCCCGCGTGAAGCGCGAGGTTAAGGCATATGTCCGCGATGAGATAGTCGAAACACTTCTGACGGTCCAGGGCAGCTCCAGCCAAGGGAAGGAGAAGGGCTCTGGCGTGTTCGATGCGAAGGGCGAGAGAAGTGCTGACGTCCCCAATGGTAGCTTTGGGGACAGCGCCAAAACTCGTGGCGTGGGTCCAACCTTTCCGCCATTCCGTGAGGCTGCGGTAAGCTGGTGCTTCCCACGCGTACATCCAAACGGAAAGCACCGAGAGAAGTCGTTGGTCCGTTGGGAGTTCGCCTCGGCCTTTTCGGAGGCACGGGTTTGGGACGTGGAGGAGGGGTTCTGGGATGGTGCCAGTGCGTTGCATAGCTCGTAGAACGCTGGCGTAGAGGCGAAGAATGTCGTCGGGAAGCTCCTTTGCCTCCTTAGTAGTCCAACCGTCCAGACCCCCCGCGCGTCTCGGTGAACGGGTGCGAATGAAGTGGATGAGTTGGTCGTCGGTGAGGTGGAAAGGGGTAGCTGGTGATGGCGTAGGCAGCTCCTGTCGGTACTCGTCGTAGAATTCGGCCCACGTCGGCATGGCTTCGGCATCATGTCCCGCACGTGCGCGGTACCTGCCCAAGATGGGCTCCCAGGTGTCGACCATGAGCTTCAGCATGTCCTTGATGTTGGCAACAATGGCGTTGGCAGGGAGGATGTCGGGGACTTGCGCAGGTGGTGGTTCACGGGTGTGTCTTCGTCGCTGTCCGTGTCGGGCGAACTACCGTCGCCGGGGCTGAAGCCGCCAGCTTCGGTGTCAGCGTCGCTGTCGTCCGTGCAAGCTTCGTCAGGTTTGAAGGCGTTGGTGTCGCAGTGGAGTTGCGTATCGTCGGGAGTGGTCGGCGTGCGGAGATACGCCGTGGGCGAGCTATCAGCAGCTCGTGCGTATATGGCCGCCTTTCGCCCGCTTGGCTCACGGACGCCCTCGGCCCATATCCTGATGCGTTCCGCCTTGGCACGGTTCGCGCGTCGCGCCATCTCTAAGTCGAGATGTTGGATCAAAACGTCAAGGTGCTCCCCGTGCGGCACTGGCTCGTCTGGGGCCCAGGCCTCGGGGAATTCCAGGAGAACCGTGGGGCGCAGCTTGTGGCATAAGAGGCGGGCCGCGGCCACGTGCAGTCGATGCGCTGCGCGAGGTACGGGGGAATAGCACGGCAATCAAGATGGTGGTGCTGTCCGATGAAACGGAGCTCGCAGAGTTGCCGATGGAGCTTGCGCAGTCGGTTCGTGTGAATCGTGGAAGCTCCGTAGGTGGGGAACGCGCGGGGGACGTCGATCCTCGAACGTAGGCGTGAGCCCGTGCATGGTGGGGGGCTTCTTTTTTGGTTGGTGGGGCGGTGGAGGTGGCAGATCGCGTAGACGGGTGAGATGGTACTCATGACTGGCCTCGTTAGCCAGGGTGAACATGCGCTCCACGTCGTCTCGTGCGTCGGCCTGCTCCATGCGGCCCTGGCACCGCCCAGCGATGAGGGTCCCAAGTGCTTGCAGCTCGTGCCCCTCATGAACTCCCTCGTCGGGCGGGTAGGGCGTAGGGGCAAGAAGACGTCGGGCCGTATGGTCGAGGCGACTGAGGTCAAGCGTGACCTGCAGGCCAACGTGAGACTTCGCAGGCAAGTCGCGAATGTAGCAGAAGTCGGTGACAAGGGATCGCGCCGCCTGGTTGGCAATGATATAATCGATGCGCGAAGTGCGGGGGCACTTGGTGACGCGGTCCCAATCAGGGATATTGCCATAGGTGTGCATGGTGTGATCTGGTGTGCCCTCAGCGACGTTGTACCATCCGTGCTGCAACATGTGCAGAAGGTGTGGATTGTCGTCAATGTTCGTGTTGGCGTCCATGCAGATGAAGTAGGGTGCTGAGCCGACCCTAGCGTCGGCACAGTCAGCGAGCCGAAAGAGAGCTGTGCTGTCTCCTCCAGCAATCCCGTAAAGGCTCGCTATGTAGATCCCCGCGGGCCCATGGTTATTTCGTCGCCGCCTACGGCGGTGTTGAGTGCAGAGTGGGAGAAAGACCTCATGCCATCTATTCTTGGCCTTGAGGGCGGCGATACAGGGCGCATTGTCGTCGACAGTGGAGTCGACGATGGCATCCTTAGAGAGAATGGCGACCCCTCCCGAGGCGCCAGTGTTGCCCACAACGGTGTGATCAGTGCCGCCGTGGGCCGCTCTGCGCTGGGCTCGCGCCAGATCAAGGTCAGGCCCAAGACTGGCGTGGTATCCACCGTGAAGAGGATTGGCGGCGCTTGTAGCGATGGCTTGCCTAGTCGGCTTGGCATGTCGGGTCTCCTGCAGTGCTATGACAGCGGCGTTGTGGTCGACACCAAGGGCGGTGATGGTTGGCAAGTTCGCTGAGAGACTGGTGATGTTAAGGCTGACGAGGTGTATGGAGCGACCTGGCCCGTCTCCATCGGTGGAACTGGGGTTTGCGCGCCCCGCACGGTGAAGGTCAGCTTGACCCTCGCCCCAGTAGGATGCTTGGCCACAGTAGGAGCTCATGGCGTTACTATGGGCTAGCTTGATCGGGGCTGAAGCCGCCGTCAGGCCAACCATATAGGAGGGACACGGTCGGCACTGCGCCAGGGGGGGTTCATAAATGTTAGTAAAAATGTCACGAAAATTCCTCCTCACTCCTGTACTATAGGGGACGAGGGGAGGAGAAGTGAGACGGCATCAGTGGGAGAGGGAGGCGACTCCTCGATCCGTCCTGCCGAACACAAAGACAAAAACGAGACAGCGGCGGCGGCCAGGCGCGGCGGCGGCACAACGCACGCGCATGTACTGCGCACGCGCCACCGCTGGTCCCTCCTGCGGTGACACGCCCGCCCCGTCAGTGTCATGATGAGCAGCATCTGGTGGAACGGCTCCAGCAGCACGATCGGAGGCCTGACGCTGGGCCTCGTCCATGCCCGCTGCCGTGAGGCCCACGTTGCGGACAGGGCTGATTCCCCTCGGGGCCGCAGCTGCCGCGGCAGCAGCCGAGGTGGCGGGGGCACCGCCCCGACTCTGAGGTGAGAGCGGTGAGCCCCCGCCAAAACCCGCCACAAGGTTCTTGACACGGTACTTGTTCTTGAACGGGTCGAAGGTTGGCGCCTCGTCGATGGGGACGATAACGCGGGTGGGCAGCTGCGGCTCGTGGTCCGTGGACGGCGTCGGCTCGAGGTCGACCTGGCTAGGGTCGATGACGCTGGCTCCGAAGCGTGGCACCACTTCGGGGGGTCGGGCATCGGCCTGAGTCTCGCGAGGCGGCGAGCTCGTGGAGCTCCCTGGGGCCTTGCGTGAACTGTGGCGGCTGCAGGTCCTGCTGCGCGGGACGCGCCCGCCCGTGTGACGGTCGCGTGGCGACGTCGCCTGGGCATTAGCGCGCTCAGAATCCGCCCTGCTCGGGGATCGGATCGGCGCCGCGCAGGGTGATGGGCTGGGCTGGCGAGAGGCGCTTGTGCCGCCTTCCGCCGTGGCTGTGGCCTGGTCGGGGTCGGCCGCGTCTGGGCGGGGGCTGACGTCGTGGGCGCTTCCCTCGCTGTGCCTCGGGGAGGCGCTGCGATGCGCCTGGATGCGCGTGAGGACGAGCGGGGTGAGCGGCTGCCTCTCCCGCACAGGTGGGGCAGGTTTGGCCTGGGCAGGGCGCAGTGCTGCAGCTACGTTTGGCGGGGGCGTGTGCTGGCGCGGTTGCAAAGCGCGCACGTTCGCATCGCGCCATCCTTCGGGGCGCCCAGCCCTGCCACGGTTTGTTGCAGCCCCCTGGGCTGAAGCCGCAGGGGTTATCACTGCAGGCTGGTTGCTGGAGGGGCCCTCATGTCGGCCTGAGTAGAGGCCCCAGGCGCGCGTGGACCCGGGCACTGGCGAGGTGGCCCTTAGGGCATGTAGGGGTGCACGCGAGTAGCCGATGGCCGCTGGGTGAACCCTGGCGTTGGGGGCTTGGCCGTAGCTGGAGGCGGCTGCTCCAGCAGCCGCAGGCATGGCACCTATGGGACCACAGTGGTAGGCGGCAACCCCGTCGTAGGCCGTGTTACCGCCTGTCGGGACTCGCGCAGGGGAGCGGTAGCGTGGTGTGCCCTGCTGTCGTGCATCACGTTGGTCCCGCTGCTGGATGCGCTGCTGGTGCTGTTGGTGGCGCTGCCAGTCGGCTCTCGAGAGGGGACGGGTGTCGGGAAGGATGGTGGGCACGTCGGGCCGCTGCCAGCCCCGATAGACGTGCTCGAAGGCGTGGTCAGGGTAGGTCTCCCCCCTACGGGTGAGTATCGTCGCACATACTCCGTGTAGTCGATGTTCTGCGGCTCTGAGATCGCCGTAATGTTGATGGCCCGCAGGTGCGCTGGTCCGTAGAGGCAGAAACTACCACGGTTGCTGCGGTCGTGGTTTAGCTCAGCTTCGGTCGTGGCACGGCTCACCATGGCGACACAGAGTCGCATATCGTAGTCGAGAGCTTGAGGCCCAGGACCACCCTCGGCGTCCCAGTACAGTACCACATCTCGCCAGCGGGTGCGGGTCATGTGGGTGCGCTCGGCGATCAACTCGCAGACGGTCCTGACCGTGACACGAACCCTGTACATGTTGGTAATGGCTAGGGAGAAGGGTCGGCGGACCGTCTTGTTGAAGGTGAGTTCCTCCTTGAGGGCCTGATGGGGGCTGAAGAGCACATAGCCTTCCCTCCAAAGCGGTTTGTCGGGGGAAGGTTCTTCGGGCATCCCCGTTCCTGTGAATCCAGGTGGCCGCGTTGTGCCGTCAGGCAATCCCTGCCTGGGGACGCGCCGCGGCTGTGGTGGGAGGTACAATTGGCCCTGGTAGCCTGCTTGCCCTGGTTGTGGAGGTTCTCCCCCGGGGCCTGAAGGCGCTCGGGGGGGTTCCTTGAGGTCGTGGAGGGCTGGCGCGTTGCCGAATTGGCGGGCAAGGATGTGCGGCGGCATCCCTGTGGCACGGACGTCGAGCTGGTTGTGTGGCCTGGGAGGGTGGGGACACCTGCTGGACAGGCAGCATGTGTCAGAGTCCCTCTTATTGGTGCTGTATGCACACGTCCAACTGTTGCACGAGTAGTCCGTGGACCAGTCCATAAGTGTACGCAGTCCGCTGCGGCCGCAGTCTGGGCACGTTGGTTGGCCCGAGGTGCCAAGCTGTGTGTTGCGGCGAGCCGCGCAATATTGGCAGCATTGGAATCGACACTGTAGGCAAGACCAGCGTCCTGGTAAGGCGGTAGCGCATGCTCGTTTGTGCCTGGGTCGTCTGGGTGGGGTCTCGGGCGATCCCACAAGGGCCAGACGTCAGCAAACCAGGATTGGCCTGTAGTGCGGACTACCTCGGCGGGGAGGCGTGCGTCCTCGGCATGGCACCTGATCCACTGGGGCCCCATATCCGCTGGTACCATGACGGTGCGCCAGGAGTCGTCCCCCTTAACGTGGACTTGGGTCGGTGCCCAGAGCTTAGTAGTGGTGTCGCCGTGATCATGATGGAGGATGACCCAGCCGTCACGCCCGTCCACCGTAGGGTCAATGACGCGGTAGCCCATGACTGTCGTCCCCCACGGTAAGTAGGCGCCATCGTGGTGATCACCAGGGTCGAGCCAGACCTCGATGCCAGGGGCGTTGACACGGGACCGCACATCACGCACGTGGTAGGCGAGGACGTGGTAGGCAGTCGGCTCCTCCTCCGTCACAATGTGCTCCCACGTCTCGATGCCGCTGTTGTCGGAGGTGGAGTTCCCGTCGCTCTGTCGTGACGAGCGAGAGGCAGATCGTCGCGCACGGGCGCGGCCTCGGGCGAGGGCGGCGGCCGCGCTGATGAGGGATGGCGTTCGGCGTTCGTCGACTCCAGATGACGTCGATGAGGGGTCTGGACTGCGGGCTAAGGCTGTGCCTGCCTTGTGCGTGCGTGGTGGGTCCGACGCGGCCCCAGGGCTGGAGCCGCTGGGGCGCGACCCGTGTGCGTCAGGATGCCCCCGCACGGGGACAGCTTGCAAGCCCGTGTACACCAGGTCGATGAGTGGTTTCGGGTCCAGCTGGAGTATGTGGAGCGAGACGCGTGGTCGAGGCTGATTAGGGTCGTCCCTGGTGGCTGCTTCCGTGTCGTAGTGCTGTTTGGCCCATGCTCGCGCCGCTTCTGGCGAGTATAGCGCCTGCGGTGGTGGCCATGCTGCCGCGATGGTTGATCTGCGCCTGGTGCTAGCTTCCTGGTCGTGAGCTTCAGCCGCCTCACGGAGATCTGGATGATCGTAGCCAGCAATGTGGAGGGCGTGCGCGCAGTCACCCATGCCATAGGCGTGTGGGAGGGCACGGCACCTGGAAGCAGCTTCTGTGGGGGCACACCAGTCCATGCGGATGAGGAGGCTCAGGACCCGAGGGTAAATGAGGCGCGCTCCGTGAGCCTCCCCTTTCACGTAGTTGTGCCTGTTTTCCCCGCGCGGTGGTTGGGTGGCTTCGCACATCCAGAGTGCGATGGGTCCCCACGCGAGGGTGTCGTCTTCGAGGCTGTAGGGCGGGTGGGGCGGTATCGCGTACCACGCGGCCAGCGAAGGGTGCACGCTCACGTACGTGCGGCCAACGTTGGTGCCAGTTCGACCCTTCGTTTCACGGCGGGGGCCTGGCAAGAGGTGCCCTCCACAGGCAGCAAGACGGGCCGCAAGGTCGCCGCGGGTCCCATGCCAGAAAACAGTGGGCGCGTCGGTGGTGGGTTGACGGAGGTCCCACGTGAGGTATGGGAAAATTGTCTCGCCCGAGTTGCCGCCCGAGTCTTCCAGCACCCAAGTGAGGCGGTTCGGTGGCCTCTGCATGATGTCCGTCCACGGCCCCAGCACTTGGAGTGTTGGGTCGTGAGTGAATCGAGGGTGGTCGTGGAGTCGTAGAGCGTCTTTGATGTCCTCAGTGGACACGCCACTGTTCCCTAGCGCGAAGCCGTTTTGGTACAGGGCGTTAAGTATGCTCTTCGGCGGCTCGGGGACCGCTGGGTCACGCTGGATGGTGTTGCGTGGGTTGCGTGTCGGTGGCTTGAGGGCAGTGTAAGGCGTACCAGGGCCTGAAGGCGCCTGGGGCCTGTCAGGTGATGCATAGCGTGCTCGCCGTCGTGGTGGTTGGGTGTCCGCGTCGGAGGAGGAACCACGAGCGTCAGCATGTCGGAAGATGGACCACGGGCTGCCATGGGTGCGTTCTCTCGTTTCCCTTGGCTCGGTGTCGCTACCGTGTGCTGTGGCATCCTCGTTGGTCGGTAGGTTACCGAATGTCGTGCCGTTCTTGGAGCCGTCTCGTGGCGTCGGGCTGGTCGATCTTGGTGTGACAGACGAGGCTCGCGATACGGCGGCTGTGACTTCAGCGATGGCGGCGGTGGTGGCGGTGGTGACGTCGGCGACTGCGGCGGCAACAGCTGCGGCGTAGTGTTCCTGTAGCAACGGATGTCGGAGTGCGTGCACCTGCTGGTCGTCGTGTTCGTCGGCGAGCGTGCACGGCATTTTGCGTGTGGCCTCGTCCTTCGGCTTCATGCTCGGTTGGCAGCAGCGGAGGCACCAGTGGGCAGTGGATGAGTCCAGGGCCCGCGCACATATGCGGGCGCCTACGTGTCCGACAGCTCCCTGGGCAAGGAGTTTGGCACCGACGAGTAGAAGACCACAAACAACTCCACCCGTGGCTATGGCCCCTAGCTTGCCGCTGGCCCATTTAAGGACGCCCCCGAAGCCGCTCCCGACTGCAGTGGCTCCGCCCGAGACACCATCTCTGAGTTTGTCGCTGGTCCATTTGAGAGTGGCCCTCAATGTGGACGTGACATAGTATGTCGTTTTGCGTCGGAATATAGTGGACACCGATGGGCCTGGTGCGGTCGCTTGGCGTCGTCGTCGTTGTCGGTAGCTGGGGTCTCGGCTCGGGGTCGGCAAGTATCCATCGATCTGGTCCTTGTACGGCATTGCTATCGCGATGGCGTACGTGGCCACCAGGAGGCAGATGAGGCAGCCACAATGTCGTGATGCCGCTGAGCTGTGCTGGGGCTCGTGGGGACCGCTGGCATCTGGGTGTTCATCATCGATGGGGTCGTTGTCGATGTCGGCCTGCCAGTGGTCGATGGCACTGGGGTTGGAGTCAGTCACGTTGTCACCTCCTGCGGTCTGGGGATGTCCAGGTCTAGCCAGTGGTGCAGCGGGGCTGAAGCCGCCACTGCACGGCCTGGCATGAGCTGGCGAAGCAGTGGAATGGCTAGTCACATCAGCGGCAGTGACGCCTTCATCGTCGTTAGGCCGCGCAGAAGGGTCGGCCTGATCTGAGGTGTGGGGCGCACTACGTTGCCACGGGGCGAGCCCAGAGTGAGGCTCACTGTCGCGGTCACGCTGAGCCGAGTCGCCTGATGGTATCGTGCCGTCTCGATCCTGGATATCGATGTCGTCCTGGCTATCCTCCGACGCGTGGAACGAGTCCATGGAAGTATTGCCGAATATCACTGGCCGCGATGTGCTGGAGCAGCCATGATACGGGATCTTCTGCGGCCTGATCGGTGCCGTCCGTCGGCGCCGCCGCGAGCTCCGCCTCGACGAGCGGCAGCATGTCTGGCGGTTGGTGCAGGATAACATCAGCGAGGTACGCCATGGCGTCATGGTCGGGTGGAGGGAGACCTCTTGGTAGCAGAGCATGGGCCCGTGAGAGGTATGGCGGCAAAGGTGCCATGAAAGCCTCAGGGCCAACGAGCGTGGCACGAGCGCCCTGGTACTCCAGAAGGAGGCCGAAATAGCGGGTGGCGTACTCGCGGCTGCTCTGGATCCGAGTGAGGTTGCGGTTGATGCGCTGCCTGTCGGGGCCCGCTCTGTGCCAGATGTCCTCGCACATGTCGACCGCGGTGCGATGACGCAGGGCGTCGGTGGTGTCCTCGGACGCCTCAAGGAAGAGGTGATCGTACTGTGGCAGATGGAGCGTCGCCAGGATGTACGGGACGCAGTCCTCAAGCCATGCCCAGAACATGTCCTGGTTATCCTCACCTGGTGCCCACGCCGCAGCACACGGTATGAGCCGGGCGCGGATCATCATCAGGTGCCAGAAAGCAGGGTCTTCCTCGGGTTCGCCCCTATCTCGCATGGGAGTGGTGGGACCCGTAGGGCAATAGCGGGGCACAGCAGCGGGGCTGAAGCCGCCACTGTGTGCCTGGCCAATACTGCACGGACTCGCGGCAGCGGTGCCGTTGACGATCGGATCCAAGATGGTGTAGTGGTCGTACTTGTAGATGCTGTCATCGTAGAGGTAGAAAAGGGACGCACGTTCGACGTGCTGCAGAAGAAACCCACCTCCATGCTGGGGCGCACCGCCTGAAGACGGGTGTGCTCCAGCGAGCGAGGGGAGGGCCAGGCTGAAAGCAAATCGCCACATGATGGCGAGGCCTGGCAGGCGGCGCGAGCGATGAGCCAAAAGCTGCATGTCAGCACGCATCTTTAGGTACCCCTGCATGCTCATGTACATTGCAACAAACACTCCCACAGCAAGATGACAGGTGTCCCTACACCAGGTAGCTTGCTCGTGCTGCTGCCAAAAATGACATGATATAGCAAGGAGGAAGTACGGCGAGAAGTGAGAAGGGATGCCTCTGAAGGCGCTTCCTCGGAGGGCTGAGGCGGGCCCTCTGAGGCACCTTCAATAGGGTTCCTGTGTGGCCCGCCCTTTGTCTTTGCCTTTGTCAGCCCCTGGGGGCCCCGTCCCTGGGGTGACCTGGCCTGGCTGGTCGATCCACCCGCAGACAGCCACGGGGTCAGCAACTGGTGCAGCTTCCTCCTTTTTGGTATCGAGGGTGGCCACCTGGGGCAGGTGGATGGTACCCCCCGTGAGGTGCCCGAGGAGGGCCTGGATGTCGCCGCGCAGTGCAGCAGCTTCGGTAGTTGCCGTCTGTTGCTGAGTGACGACGGTGGCAAGCCCTCGTACCAAGCCTGTAACGTGCTCCGTGAGTGTGGCCTGGGATGAGAGAACGCCCGCAAGCTGGACCTGCATGTTGTCCACCGTGTTGGCAAGCAGCTCGTGCTGTTGTTCCATGTGTTGGATGCGGGTCGTAGCGGCATCTGACAGTTTAGGGGCCGTAGCGAAGCGTTCGCCGAGGGTGTTCGGTTCGCGCGATGCCACGCTGAATTCGTCCTCTGATGAGAGGATCTCGACGTCGCCTGGTACCTCGGCGGCTGCGTCAACGTGCCCTTCCGTGTGGCCCCCACCTTCGGCCGCCCCCCTTGCCAGGATGCGGAGTCAAGACCGTCCCCCAACCTGTCCTTGGAACGCCGTCTGTGCTCGGCAGCTCCATACCATGTGCCGTGCGGGGAGTGGCAGGGAAAAGAAGAAAGACAAAAACAAAAAAAAAAAGGAATAAAAAAAAAGAAATGAAAAAAAAAACCAAAAAAAAGAAGAAAAAAAAAGAAAGAAAAAAATAAAACAAGAAGAAACGCGAGTAGGCACGGACAACGAGGCCCCGAACGAGGAGTGAAAACCCCGCTCTCCCCCCCACCCTCCCCCCACTGACCAAAAAAGCAGCTAGCCTTGAGCGCCGAGTGATCTAGGCGAAGTCGGCGGGACGTCACGTTTCCCGCAGGAGGATCGGTGGCGCTTGGCTGAAGGCTCCTCCTTGGGGATCAGGAGCGGTGCGACGCCCTTGCCTTTGGGCGTGGCAGTCATGAGGTCGTGGAGGTAAGGGCTCTGGGCCGCTTTGGTTAGGAGTGTGCCCGTGGCGGGGCTGAAGCCGCCACCACGGGCGGGCGGCGTCACAGGCTCTGTGATAGTGGTAGGGGTGACAATGGTAACGTTGTCCCTCTTCGGCACGACCTCAGCCAACGGGGCCTCGGTGATGCTCCACGGGATGGGGCACCCTGCGACCTGTACCGTATATGTGGGTGGGGACGATGAGCGCGCACTAAGGCAAACTGCGCCGAAGTGGCTGGGTCCCAGGCGGTGTGGTAGACCTCACAGTCCCATTTGACAGACGGGCCCGTGAGAGTCTTGGCAAGCTGAGTCAGCGTGGCATGGCGTGCCGCAATGCCCGTGATGCGGTATCGCGTCTTGGCGAGAGTGGCTTCGCAGCCACGGATGCTGACGGCAGCGGCCTTGGCGGCGTCTGACCCACGTGCAACACGGATCCCCAATAAGCCTGACTTGCCATGCCTGACGACTCCTAGAGCTTTGAAGTCCACCGACTTCTGGAACGCCTCTGCCATCGTGATGGGCTGGTCCTCGGGGAACCACACGGTCTGGTACTTGTCTGCCGTGGGCTCGTCCGCACCTACGTTGCTGAGGTCGTAGGTGGCGCCGAGTTGCCCCGAACCCGCCAATACCTTGTCAACTGCTTGAAGACTGACGCCGAAAGTGGCAGCCAGGGACCTTTTTCCGACGCCAGATCCGTACCTGCCTAGACTTTTGCAGGGTTCGAGGATAGTGACGGCTTTAAAGTTGCCGTGGAAAAGGGCCTTGAAGGTGTCTTGCAGCTGACTGTCGAGCTCCTGGCGGCGAGCGTCTTACTTAGACTCCCTGTGCTTTTGGTTTTGGCGCGCCTTGTCCTGTGGAGCGGAATCCCCTCGGAAAGGACCCTTGGCGCGTGGACCACCGTTCACGGGGGCGCCTCCCGAAACCTGATCCTCGAAGGCCTGATGCATGGAGGGGACTGCGGCGATGGCTTCGGTTTCATGTATGGTCACCCGAATCCAGCATACGTGGTCGGCAGGATCAATGGTGGCGACGGCTACTTTTTCCGTGCAGGCGACTTCCTTGGTGCCCAGCTGGTACACGGTCACGGGGACGTGCGTGTGAACCACAATGGGCGCCTTGGGGTGGCGCTTCAGCACGGGGACGGCGAGCTCGGTGCCGACGTAGTTGTCGTTTTTTGGGCCCATGACAGCGATCGCGAGCTGACCCGTGGTACGCTTACCCTGCACGAGATGGTGCTGCAGCAGCCGCTCGCCACTCTCGTAGTCGTGGAGGCTGATGCTGGGCTTGTACGTCTTGCCGTCGTCGAGTGATGTGGGTTCGGCCAGGACTGGGACCTTCCAGAAGGCCGGGCCCAAGGCAATAAATTTGGCGTCCGCAGCCTGAAGACGTGCGGACGCAGCTGGTGGATAGGATGTGTCACCACCATTGCGCTTAGGCTTGCTGCGCTGGTGGTGATCCAGCGTGTAGCTGATCTGGTTGGCGGCACACATGCGAATCAAAGCACTGCCGAGCTTCTTGGTGTTGGTCTTGTGCATGTCGTACGTGGCCTGCAGCTCGTCCGCGTTCAGCTCGGCGAGCCCGTTGTATGCGGCTGTGGGGCGGTCAGACCCCGCTTGCTTGAAGGCTGCAATGCAGTCCTGTTTGCGTTGGAGGAGGGATCCTTCAGCTGCAGGACGTGAGCTCGGCGGCTGCTTGGAAGAGCGACGGCGCTCCGGCTTGGCGGGGGCCATTGCGGCGGGCGCTCTGGTGGGAGGGAGGATGGGGCGCAAATCAGTGCCGCGCTGCTGGCGCGGTTCCGGTCTCGCGAGGCCTGGAGTCGGGACTCCAGAGCGGGGCGCTTCGCCGTCCGATAAAAAAAACCGGTCCCCCGTATGAGTGCAAAGGCAACTCCTCGAGCCGAGACTAGAGAGAGATAATATAGAGAGAAGGAAGAGGAGAGAGAGAGAAGAGAGAGAGAGAGAGAAGAAGAAAGAGAAGAGAGAGAAGGAGAGAGAAGAAGGAGAGAGAGAGAGAGAGAGAGAGAGAGAGAGAGAGAGAGAAGAGAGAGAGAGAGAAGAGATAGAGAGAGAGAGAGATAGAGAGAGAGAAGAAAAAAAAAAAAGGAGAGAGAGAAGAGGAGAGAGAGGAGAAGAGAGAGAGAGAATAAGAGAGAGAGAGGAGAGAGAGAAAAGAGAGAGAGAGAGAGAGATGAGAGAGGAGAGAGAGAGAGAGCGAGAGAAAAGGGAAAAAAAAGAAAGAGAAGGGAGAAAGAAATAAAGAAAGAGACAGAGAGAGAGAGAGAGAGAGAGAGAGAGAGAGAGAGAGAGAGATAGAGAGAGAGAGAGAGACGGAGAGACGGAGAGACGGAGAGACGGAGAGATGGAGAGACGGAAAGACGGAGTGGGGGGGAGTGGGAGGGAGGGGTGGATGGAGGGGGGGGGGGGAGAGGGAGAAAGATAATCAGACATTAACATCAATCATGGTTCGATAAGCGACGAGAGCGAGGGGCGAGGTAGGGTCAGAAAAGGTGGCGGGGAAGGGGGCGGAGGGGGAGAGGCGGAAGAGGGAGGCAACGCAGGAGGGAGGCATGGCAGGAGGGAAGCCGTGAGTTTGTGAGTTTGGGGAGGGGTGCGGGACGAGGGCGAAAGAGGGACGACGCCCCACCGTCTGGCCTCCAAGTGCGAGCGCAGGGCCTGCCCCCGGGAGGTGGAGATGTCGGGGTTCCTCAGGAGGACCAAGAGCGCGTACGTGGCGATGATGCCTGGCACGGATGGGGGGGGGCAGGGGCGAGAGCGTGGACGATGGGCAGGATGGCGAAATGAAACAACGGTGGAGTCGGGAGGCCATCGAGGGATCAGGGGTGGAAAATGCCGCATGCATGACAGAACAGAGGAGGGCGAAGAGGGTGAAGAGAGGAAGAATGAGGGATGGATGAAGAAGAGGGAGCGCGACGGGTAGCCAAGGAAGGGGCATCGAACGATCTTGCCAACACCCTCCGTCTACCTGGCTCGGCCCCCGCTCACTCCAACCCGGCTCCCCTCGAACCCATCCTCGGGCCCCCCATCTCCTCCTCCTCCTCCTCCTCCTCCTCCTCCTCCTCCTCCTCCTCCTCCTCCTCCTCCCCCCTCCTTATCCTCATCCTCCTCCTTCTCCTCCTCCTTCTCCTCACCCACATCCTCCTCTCGCCCCTCCCATGTTCAGCCACGGGCCACGAGCCAATGACACCATCGCTTTCCTCGGCCCTCGCTCTCGCGCTCGGCAGGGGCAGCCCAACCTCTGATCGTACCCACCTGCGTGTTGCACGTTGTGAAGAGCTCCGCCGCGTTGTCGACGGTCTCGTAGAAGTTCTCATTGCCGAGGCGCTTGCTGATGGACTGAATGTCTGCCATGCCTTTCTCCAGCTCCTTCTGCCAGTTGGCGAAAGCGTCGCTGCTCGTGCTTTTAGTGTCCAAATGCTTCGTGAAGATCAGCTCGTTCTTCACCTGGGGCACTTTGGCGATGCGCCCCTCGGTCTCCCTGCTCGCTCTGGCGAGCTTCTCGATATGTGGCTTCAGCCTGGCCTCAGCCCCAGCCCTGTATGTCTCCCGGGCCTTCGCGACGAACTCCTCGCACTTGGATCTCCACTCCTCGGGTACGCCGCAACTGTCCTCCACCAGGTTCACGCTGTCGCACAGGCTCTTCAAGTGCGCTTCCGTCTCACGCACCTTGGCCTTCTCGAAAACGGCGTTGCCCTTGAGCCCCTGCATGCCGACCAGCAACGCCCGCTGCGCATCGCACGCCGAGCGAACAGCCTTCGCCTTGGCCAAGAGCTCCTGCGACGCCTTGCCAGCAGATAAGCCCTTCTCAAACTCCGCCTTCGTGCATGGCTCGGCCCCCTGCGCAATGGCAGCGTCCACCTCCCGCTTTATGATGGTCTCGACTGCAGCAGCGCCCTTGCTCTGCACCCCGGCCGAGTACTCGTGGGCCTCACCCACGCACTTGTCCATGAATGTCTTGACGAGCCCCGCGTCCACCTGAGCTAGGGAGGGGGCAGCGATGCGCCATGCTCTAACCCCGCACCTCCCCCCGCCCCCACCACCCACCCCAACGCCTTCCCCCCCCCATTGCATGCCTGCACCCACCACCTCGCAATCTCAAAGAGCATCGAGGTTGCCGGGGAGGGGCGAAGGCGATCAACGACACTCAGGCAGACTGGCCCCGAGGCCATCCCGGCGACGCCCGCGAGCAGATCAGGCGAGCCCGCAGCGAACAGACGGACCGACATGGCAGCTCGAATGGGCGAGAGCCCCACCTCGAAAGGGCTGAACTCTTCGGCCTTCATCTTCGCATTGATGATCGTGGACCCGCGAGGGACTGCTTCGGGCATCGTGGCGATGGAAGCTACGGCCTGCCTCAGAGTGCTAGAAGTGCGTTGAGCAAGCGCACCGAACTTTTTGCTGAGGGCGCCGTTCTTGCCATTGGACACCGAAGCCACCCACTCTCTGGCTGCACCTTCGCCCCCCATGGCCGAGAGACAGAAACTGACGCCAACGCAGCCCGAGCTGTGGATAGAGAGGGGGAGAGAGAGAGAGAGAGAGAGAGAGAGAGAGAGAGAGAGAGAGAGAAAAATAAAAATAAAGAGAGAGAGAGAGAGAGAGAGAGAGAGAGAGAGAGGAAGAGAGAGAGAGAGAGGGAGAGAGAGAGGGAGTGAGGGAGAGAGGGAGAAAGAGGATAGATGAAAGAGAGAGAGAGAGAGAGATCGCACACCAGCCTGCAGCCTGCTTCGTGTAGCATGGCTCTGAACAGCTCCAGGATACATGCCAAAAGCGGGCGCGTCCACGCCCCATGCAACCGCTGCAACGTGCCTCCTCAACCTCCTCCACCGTGCTACTTAGACATCACCCAGCCCCTCTTGTCACCGCCTCCTCCCTCCCCCACTCCTCCTGATCCTCCTTCGCCTCGTCCTCCCCCCAGCCCGCCGTGTCCGACCCTCTGCTCTTCGTGCTCCTCGTCTCTGTGGTCGCGCTCTTGCCCCCGAGGCAACGCCTGCCCCCCCCCCGGCGCCATCTTCCAGCTTGGCGAGCAGCTCGTCCAGCAGCGTCGGGGACTGGATCGCGCCGGCGCTCACCGCCTGGTGGACTGCCTGATGCGGGGCGGAGGGGGGAAGGCGATGCAGAAGACAAGGCATGGAGGGGGCGGGCTGGGCATAAAGCGAATAGCAAGTAAGGCATGCCAGGCCAGGGCAGTGCGGACGTTGAAAGGGCCAGCAGGTTTTGCACCAGTCTCCTCCATCGTCTGCTCGAGCAAGACCCTGGAGGAGGCCATCAGATGCTTCCCGAGGACGTCCTGGAACTGTGCAATGTGCTTGTCGCACTGTAAAGCGCAGGAGTGCGGCAATCCCTTCATCTGCCTCAACCTCGACAGCTCGCCATGGATTGATTGCATTTCCTGGGGCTCCGTTTTCCCGAACAAACTCGTGCCGTCCTTCGCCTTCACATCGTTCAGTCGATCGCATACGGCATTCAACTCCGATGCGAACGTTGCCTCGCCCTGCCGAAGCTCGCGCGTGGCGAGAGCGTGCGCTCGCAGTGCCTTCCCGAGGGTGGAGTGCGCCAGGAAGACCTGGACGGGCTTGCCGCTGCCAGCGCCAGTCTCCTGGCTGGCTCTGCGGCGCAGGTCAGGGATGGAGGCGGCTGCGGCATGGCGAATGCCGCTGGCACGTAGCGACGCAGATCGAGTCGCAGCCGAGGCGAGAGCAGTAGCGGCAGCAGCGGCGGCAGCGGCAGCAGCCGCAGCAGCAGCGGCGGTAAAAGCAGCGGCGGCGGGAAAGACACTATCACGGCCGGAAGGCGGCTCCTCCTCCAGGGCGTCCAACTTCTTCAGCGAGTCGTCCAGCTCCTGCAGGGGCGCGTACGACGCGCGCAGGATGCTCGCGGAAACCTGCGGGGCAGGCAGCGCCAGGGGCAGGGAAGGAGGGGCGAGGTGGATCGGGGGAAGGACGAAAGAGGGGGGGCGGAGGATGGACAAAGGAAGGGGATGGGGGCACTCAAAACTCTCAAGGACGTCGAGGAGGAAGGGACGGGAAGAGGAAGTAGAGGAAGCGGGGGATGGGGCAGCTACCCCCCCCCCCCCCCCCCCTCGTCGGCCCGACGCCCACTCAGAGTTTGCACCCGCTGATGGCCCGATGGGGCCTCGAGGATAATCGAATTTTAAATCCAATGGCCCATGTGGGCCCAGACGGCCCCACAACAATCCAAGTAAGCATCCAGCAAACCCAAGAGGGCTCAAACGCGAATGACGGCATGACCCAGGAGACCCCCGCAGCCCCGAGGGGGCCCAATGCCTTTACAATTTACACTACAGCACCCTACAAATCGGTTCAGTCTGCAGAATCCTCCTGCTCAAGGCGCCATGCGCCATGCTGCGGAGGTAAGTGGCGCGTCACTGGGAGGTGTCGCGCCACGTGCCCATGTCGGGTTCATGTGCCCGGTTGTCTGGCTGCGCCCATCCCCGGCCCCGACCATTCCCGGCCTGCATGTCCTCCACGATGCTCTTAGCCAAGAACGTCTCCTTGTTCGTTGCGGCGAGGACGGTATCAACGAACGTAGCGACCTCCTCCTTCTGCTTGGTCCCCTGCTTCCCCGTGTGGTCCTCAGGAATAGACTCGAGCATCCGGGCGGCGATCTGCTCGAGCGCGGACAAGCCGAACTCCCTGATCACACCGTCGTCGAGGCCAGACTCAGACAGCTGCTGGCACTCGGCGGAGTCGCTCGATAGCATATCACGCACATCTTGGTATTTGCCGAAGGACACGAGGATGTCGCCGCGGGCCCTGATGCACTCCGATCTCGCGAAGCTCGACAAGTGGGCGCCCGCCTCGTCGCACGCGGCGACCTTCGCCACAAAATCGTCTGACAGCGAACCCTTCCCACCGAGGCACTGGGCGAGGTCGCGAATGCTGGTTGCCACTTTGGAGAGCAGCTGAAACTTAGTCTTCTCGTCCTCGAGGGCACCAGGAAACTTGCTCTTGTCAATGCGCTTTATCTCGCCATTCGCCTGGCGCCCCGCCCCCTTTAGATCAGAAGGCGTCGTGGCAATGCTTGATCAGTGGGCACAAAAAACACACAAGGCGAAGCGACGACTTAGGACCTAACGCGGCGACGGCGATGACAAAAGCACGACCAGCTAACACCTTCCCGAGACCCCCAACGCGATGCCTCCAACTCTCCGAACACTCTCCGAACACTTCCAAGGGCCCGGCAAGTCAAAGGGCCCGTCGCCAAGTACAGACACCGACCTACTTCCGCGGCTTGCGAAACATGCAGTGTGTACACGTGCGTGCTATCGGACCCTACAACGGCTTGCTACACGAGTCAGCTAAGTGCCTGCGGGCCCAGCCTCACGACTCTCGCTTGTGGTTCAGACGCTCGGGATCACCAATGCACGCGCCTCTGGCAGCAATGCAAACGCATGCGCTGGACACGCGCGCATTAAACGCACACAAACAGAAAGGAAAAAAAGACAAAGACAGTCAGACAGGCTCCCAGGCACAAGCAACGGCATGAACGCACGCACTACCCCCTGAAATCCCGCCCTCGCCCCTCCTCGTTGATCAGCTTGATGGCCTTCTTGGCGGTCTCCTTCATCTTCTCCTGCATCTTGGTCTTGTCCTGGTCCGCCGACCCCTTCAGCTCGTCCGAGAACGCCTCGGTCAGGGGCGTCAGCTGCTGGTGCATCTCCGAGGCCGACTCGCATAACCCCTTCTTGAGACGCTCTGTTCGGCCATCCAGCGCAGCGACGGTTTGCCTCGCGGCCCCCGTCTCGCCAGACCGATCTGTCCTGGCGCTCTTTGCACTGGCTGGCGGCGACGGCGACGGCCGCGGCCGCGCGTGAGGACGACTGGCCGCGGGCAAGCCAGAGGACGGGACCGCAGCTGATGATGATGGTGCCGATCCTGATCTGCGAGGCGCTGCCGCCTGCTTCGCCGCGCCCCTGGCCTTGCCCGAAGCGCGCGGCCTCGCCCCGCCGAGCACCTTCAGGGCTGCGTCGCCATCATCGTGCTCATCAGGGGTGCCCGAGTCGTCGTCGCTGTCGCCCTTGAACGGGGTCTCGGCCTCGTCGTCATCGTCCTCATCCTCCTTGCTGCTGGCGGTTGCAGAGCCCCCGCTTCTCCCAAGAGACCTGAGCAAATCCATCATGTCATCACTCTTCATTGCTTTCTTTGCCGTGTCAGCACTCTGCTTGAGGAGGCGATCTGCAACGGCATTGTACTTTGTCTGCGCCTGGTTCTCGCTGATCACGTTCTTGCCATCTTCCACGTGCGTAAGTTTTTGCACTGCTTTTCGAGTGTAATCCCTGACTCGGTGGTGGCCCTCCTTGCCAATCCTCACCCAGACTCCAGTCTTCATCACGCCGTCGATCTCTTCCTCGACATACTTGGCCTCAGCGAGCTTCTTCGGGTCTGTCTCTTCTTTCTCGTGCGCATCCTTCTCGATGAACTCAAAATCCCTCAGCCAGTCGCGGCCCTGTTCCTGCACCGTCGCGACCGTCTGCGCGTCCTGGAGGCCCTTCTTGTCCCTGAGACGGGCGATGTCGGGATTATCATTCTTCCTGGCGATGTAATGCTTGAGGCTGCGGAGGAAAGGGCCGTTCAGCACGGGGTTCTCAGAGATCTTCTTATGGTAATTGGAAATGTTGCCGTGCTCGAGATGATAACCTCCGCCAGCAGGCGCGAACAATCAGCGCAAGAGTGCAATCGTGCCCGGCAGGAGCCGCAGGGGCACGAGGGCGTGGAGGGCGGGGAAGCGGCGGGGAGAAGGGCAGTGGGCGGCGGGACGAAAGGGGGAGATGCAAGGAGGGAGGGGTGAATAGAAATGAAGGGGAAAAGCACAAAACCTGGGGCCCTCCAGGGCGCCCCCCTGCGCCCACGGCGCCAACGACAGCGGCGAACGGATCAAGAGCGCCACGTGAGCTTTCAAGATGGCCCGATATGCATCCTGGATCCATTCTCACAGTCAAGCAGCCTCAATTGTACAAGGCTCTGATAGCCGCCGCCCATGATAGGGCGATCCAGAGGGGACGACCGAGTTAGAAAAGCGATCACACAATCGACACCACACGCAAGACATGGCACCCAAGACGTCCATAGAGCACCCCTGAAGCCCCCAGAGTAACAGCCAGTGGCGCCTGCGGCCTACTCACAAAAGGCGAATGACCGAGGGGGGCAGAGGTGGCCGAAAGGACCCGAGGGAACCCCACTTGGGCCCGCCCTCTTTTCCCTCCACCCTGCCCGCCGCCACAGGAGAGGGGCGCGCGGCATTGCGCACTCGAAGCCGTGGCCCGACGGCATCGAGAAGGAGCTCGAGCTCCAGGACCGAGCCCCATGCCCCCTCCCCTCTTCCTCCACCGTCGTGCGCTTTTGGCTGGCCCTCCGCTTCTTGGTGCTCCTCCCCCTCCTCTCCCTCCTCCTTCTCCTCCTCCTCATTTCCTTCTCAGTCTTCTCGTGCTCCCACTCCTCCTCCACCCCCCACGTTCTCCCCCTCGCCATCCCCCTGCCACCTACCCCCCCAAATTCCCCGCCCCCCCTCCCCCCCCCTGCCCTCGCCACCCCCCTTGCCAGATTGTCAGCATTCGCTGCAGCGGCAATGTGATCGATGTCCCCAGGCGGCCATGGAAAAGAAGAGTCTGCGCACGCGGCGCAAGAGACTGCGCGCACAGCGCATCCCAAAACGTCACTCCTGGCCCGGCGGTGTCTGCCATCTGTCTTGATGCGAGCTACTCTGAATCGGACTCTGCGCAGGCAACGCTAGACGCTGCCTTGAAGGCGCTGATCGCCTTCATGACAACCTCCGGACTGCTCTGAACGAGCTCTGCATCTGATTTCCACGGGGTCGAGAGGATCAACGCCGCCGCCGATGCTAGCACAACCGTGCTTGTCATAGCGTTGCCTGCAAGATCTACCAAGCAACCACAGGGCGTCTGCCTAACAAGCTCGCCCAAGCGACCCTCAATCGGAAATCCTTGGGCCAGCAAAGCCTCTGCTGCACTCAGAAGCCTGCGCTCGGGAAACAAATAGATCTTAGAGGACGTGGTGAGGGACGGGAGGTGGATGGTGCCATCCTCGGCAGTGACCACCCGAACTTTCCTGGAGATGGTCTGCGAGACGTCCACTCCGTCGCAGGCCGGGGCGGTGTGCTGGATGTACACGATGATGTTCTTCTCGCGGGCGGAGAACGCCTGCCCCCCCCCTCACGCGGCTCGCCGAGCTTGAGCGCTCGCCCCGAGCATGCTCGCTGGCCCCCCTGCCTCCCTCGTCTGAGCCAACACATCGAGCGTGCACTCTAGGGTCTACAGAACAACATAACTCTGCCCCACCCCTCCTGCCGCACGCCAGCGTCCCGATGCTACCCCCGCCCCCTGGGCCAATCCTGGAAGTGGGGGCTGTGCTCCACGTCGGGCTCGGCAGTCACGCTCTCCCAGCGCAGCCTAACCGACCGCCACTCCTGCATGTGCAAAGCGATGGATTGGGGGGTCCACTTCGCCGGCGGCTCCTTCTGCCGCCACTCCAAGTCTCTCTCCACATGGGGGTTGCCAGCTGGCAAGAGCAACTCTGACAAGGAAGGATGTTTGCACCGCTGGAGCCCGAGACATTTCAGGTAGAGCTTCAGCGTGTTGTCCACGGAGCGCTCCTTGAAGTTGAAGATGGGCGACGACACCCTGGGCCCCGCCCATGCATGACGCCCGCCCTCCCATCTACCCCCTCTATCCTGCAACTTACATGCGCATGGTCCATGGCCCAATCCACGATGCCCCTACCTCACTATCACATGTCCCTTCTATGCCTGTCTGTATATACAAGGGAATCGTAGACTACTCAATACATGCCTTTGCTCCTGCACCGTGCAAGTTGGCCCTCTCTCGCCGCCTTGCGCCCTCGTCATCCTCGCCCCAAGCCAAGCCGCGCACCCTCTCATTGGCGCCCCCCCCCCTATGGTTGTCATCCTCACTTATGCCGTGCATGCCTTCACTCGCCGTCGTATTTGCCTTTCTGCGCCCTGCTCATCCTCTGACTCCTTGCCCTCCTCCACGCCCCCCACCACCCCTCCCGCCCTCCTCCGCCCTCTGACGCCTCCTTCTCCTCCCGCCGATGCCCGCCTGAGCCCGACGACGTAGAACCTCACGCGACGCTGAGGAACACCATGCAGCAGCGAGTCAACGAAGCAGCCCTGCACCTCGAAGCCGCGGCTCGCCAGCTGGGACTGGGCGATGTCCCAATTGGACTGGTCAGCTCCGCCAGACGCCTCCCCAATTTCACGGCGCCGGGGAGGAGGCCGATCGCAGCGGCATCACATTCAGAGATTAGAGATCGGGAGAATTCAGCAACAGCAGCATCATGCAATGCATGTAATCGAGATGGGATAACACAAGGGCGCCGCAAATTACCTGACCTACGCTTAAGGGCCCATGGCGAACGCATTAGGCTGCTGCCCTGAATGCACGGCGAATCCCACGACAGCGCCCCATAAGCGGATGGCAGCAGTCAGATCATGAGCCACACAATCAACGCAACACAATAAGACATATATCATATATCATATATCCCTCCCGTCTAGCCTCATCTTTGTCGCAGGACGCTGTGAGATCCACGTTCTCCCACAGGAAGAACGAGGGGTTCGCGCTGTCGAGGTACTGCAAGAATGCTTGAAATGTGTCAGCGGATCCTCCTGGGGAGGACGCCTGATCAAGAACCGTCTTCCGGCCGCTGTCCGCCCTCTGCTGGGCCATATCTTTGCAGGACGTGCCCACCAGCACACCTGGGGGGGGCAGCTGCCGAGCCAGGGCGGAAACCGCAGAAGCGAAAACCTCGTGCTAGAGCCCCCCACGTGACCAGGACCGCGCACATCTCACCGATGCAATGATCACCCATGGCTGGAAAGGCCCAGAGCGATGCAGAGCCGATGCGCCGACGCAGGGGCCACTCGCAAGACCCCTGTTCCCCACCTGCCCCTCGCCCTCCACTTACGGCCATGCACCGTCTGCTCGCTGCGCGACGCACATCCGATTGTGGCGGTAGCACCACGCCTTCGCGCATTTCATGTGGGCCGCGTCTTTGAAGCAGCAACACCCAGACGGCCTTGTGACTTCCATGGCGAAGTTTCGTTTTGCGTCGTCGATCTCGCAAAGGAATAATTGCTGCATGGCGAGGGTGCCAGGCCCGAAGACATCCACATGGTTCAACAGCCGCTGGCACTCCTCGATTGCTAATGATGGGATCTCTGTGCCGCTGCACATGGTGCAAAAGGTGATCGGCCTCTGCGGGGGGTAAAAATGATGACGCGGCTGGCGGCCAAGGCAGGGCTTGAAGAGGTAGTCCGTCGAGGTCTCGATACCGAGCTTGCCCACGCAATGCAACAAGGATCCCTGGGACACGCCCCGAATGCCCCACCCCCATCCCCGCCCCACTAATCTGCCGACCCCAGCCGAGACCACGTGTGTGAGTGTGTCGGGTTCCAAGCGAGTTTCCCCCAGATTCCCCCTACCTGGGTCTCCCACCCCGTGGGCAAAGAGGGCAGCAACTCCAGGTCGGCCAATGAGATCTCGTAGTCAGGCAGGCCCTGGTCGGGCTCCCCGGCAGCGGTCTCACTTGCGACGCCGCCTGCGACCCGCTGTCTGGATCGGCGGGCAGGGCCTTCCAAGACGAGGTCGTCCTCATCCTGCTTCTTGCCACGCCCACCCTGCTGCATGCCATCATCATCCTGCTCCTCGGCATCCTCCTCATCCACTAGCGCCGCATCCTGGCCCTCATCTCCACCATCCGGGGACTCAGGAGCAATCGCGGCATCCATGGCACCCCGCAGTCCGAGGAGGCCACGAGACCCAGGCGCGCCGCCCGCAGCCTTCTCTGGGCCGCCGCCGCCGCCGCCACTGGAGGCCATGAGCGCCTCCAGACGCTGCAGCGCCGTCGGCGCCTTCCGCTTGCCCCCCTCGTCCCCCCCCATGGCCACGGGCCGGGGGCATGGGAGGGCCGCCCCCCCTGCCTGCGAGAGCCCGGCGCCTGCGGCACGCTCGGGTCGGGGGTGGGCGGCAGAGGGTGGGGGCGCGCGCGGCGCGCCAACACGGCAGAAGACCAAATGAAATTTAGAGCACGCGCCCTAGGATCATGCTAGTCAAGCCCCCCTTCTGAAGATGCGACCTCGCTGATGACCCCCCTCCGACGCCCCTGGGAGATACTCCCCATTTGAAAACGATCACTCGCGCTCCGTGCTTTTGGGCGCGCGAAGGATGCTGCGAAGCCCCCCATGGAGGGTCGTTGGGGAGGGTCAGAAGGCATGGGAACGCTGCGACGGCCCGCGGGGGGGGGGGGGTACTTAGCGAAAATTCGGTATTTTCGCCCATGATATGATAACAACATGATATACTAGATCATGTACATCTAACAACATTGTATGAATGTTAAAGGAGATAGTAAGAAAGATGTTGGCGGTCAAACAATTTCCAAACTCCGCGCTAAACCCTTGTTAGTGGAGAGTGTCATTGGAAACCCCCCGCTAACAAGGGTTTAGCGCAGAGTTTGAAAATTGTTCGACATCCAACAACATTAACAAACCATTCAACAACATATATGACATGTTGATGATACATCATGACATGTTTATGTAACATCATCACATACGTATGTCATATATCTTAAACTTGTCGAGTATACGCATGGTGATGATGATGAATGATGATGATAACGTGCAAACATACAACGAGACATATTGTGCGTGTGAGTAAGTGCTGCTATATGCACGCATGACAGATGATGGCGGCGCGGGCCACGGGCGGTTCTGACGCGCGAACGCGCGGGGATCCACGCTCTCTTCTTACTTCGCCCCTCAGCCCGACGCCCCCGCCACTGATGCCTCGTTCCATCTCCCCCCCTCCCCCTCACAGGTCAGGACTGCTTGGGGCACGGCTGCGATCGGGCGCGGACTCGGTGCCTCGTGTTGTCGCAAGTGGTGGGTGGGACGAGGGAATCACGCGCCCCTGCCCCTGCCCCTGCCCCTCCCCTGCGTCGTCGCCATCCTCCGCGTGCTCCCCCATCCCCTTGCCCCTTTACCTTCCCGCCCCAGCTCCCTCTGCCTCGCTGCGCGGGCGGGCGGAGCTGCCGAGGTCCCTGAACACGTTCTGGCAGACGCGGCACAGTCGACCCATCGGCGAGCGCGTAGGCTCGGATCGATCCTTGAGGACCGTCCACTCCGCCCACGGGTGGTGCCCGCCGTACAAGGTCGAACTCCTCCTTGGTCTGCTTCCACGGCCTGACTGGCGCGCTGGGCACGCAGGAGGCGACGCGGGCGGCGACGAACGGAAGCAAGCGGCAAGGGGCAAGAGAGAGAGAGGGAGAGAGAATGAGAGAGAGAGAGGGGAACGGGAGGGTGGGAGGGGGAGACAGAAAGAGAGAACGAGAGAGAGAGCGAGAGAGAGAGAGAGAGAGAGAGAGAGAGATTAATCGAGAGAAGAGAGAGGGAGCGAGAGCGAGAGAGGTGGAGGATGACGATGAGAGTCCCAGGCACGCACGCTGGAGCAGGGATGGGACTGCGTCGACGTATGGACAGGCGTGGGAGGGAGAGGTGCCCGACCCGATAGTTGCATCTGTGTTCGGAGGTCAGCCAGGAGGGCAGCAACACGCGATTGACTGGGCGGGCACACCAAACGGGAAAGCCGTGCGCACGACGCATCCTGAGCGGTCGCTACAAGCACCTGGTCACTAAAGTTAGTTAAAACATATGGCGCGTACCGCCCATTGGCTGTGCCCGCACATTGGGGGGCACGCGTCGAGCTCCGAAGTTCCGACGTGCTGACGGGCGATATCAAGCATGGTAGCGTATGATATTGCTATAAGGCTATAAGGCTATAAGTCATTCTATATGGGGGACGGACACGGCGTTGGCCTCCCTGCGTTGTTGCTGGCTATGTGACATGTGATTAGCGTGCATTGCGAGGCCACTGGGCTACGGGGCATAGGACGGGGAGTGAGGGGGCATTAGATGGGGATGAGAGGGATATGTACAATGCCCGACCACGACTTGCAGCGTGTCAGAGTTGCAGGAGCTGTCTCGCGAAACCCCTCCCCCTGGCGCCAACGCGCCAGGCCCGAATCGCGGCCCGCGGTCAGCTGGGCCCTCAGTGTGCCTCAACTGGGAAACTGAGAATCAGGCTGCTCCTGCTCGGTGTCCTGGATTGCAGGCAGCCCTTCGGGTCCGTCGAACGCGTCCTCGGCGTCGAGGGAGTCGTCGGGCACTGCGATGATGGGTGGCTCGACCCACCCGCGCTCGCGGCTGCCACTTGCACCGCTGCTCGCGGGCGCCTGCTCGGGTCGGCGAGCCCGGGGGGGGGGAGAGAGAGAGAGAGAGAGAGAGAGAGAGAGAGAGAGAGAGAGAGAGAGAGAGAGAGAGAGAGAGAGAGAGAGAGAGTAGAGAGAGGAGAGAGAGAGAGAGAGAGAGAGAGAGAGAGAGAGAGAGAGAGAGAGAGAGAGAGAGAGAGAGAGGAGAGAGAGAGAGAGAGAGAAGAGAGAGAAAAGAAGAAGGAAAACAAAAAAAAAAAAAAAAAAAAAAAAAAAAAAAAACGCACACACAGAGAGAGAGAGAGAGAGAGAGAGAGAGAGAGAGAGAGAAAGGGAGAGAGAGGAGAGAGAGAGAGAGAGAGAGGAGAGAGTGTTGAGAGAGAGAGAGAGAGAGAGAGAGAGAGAAGAGAGAGCGAGAGGGAGAGAAAGAGAGAGAGAGAGAGAGAGAGAGAGAGAGAGAGAAAGAGAGAGAAGAAGAGAGAAGAGAGAGAGAGAGAGAGAGAGAGAGAGAAGAGAGTGAGAGGGAGAGAGAGAGAGAGAGAGAGAGAGAGAGAGAGAGAGAGAGAGAGAGAGAGAGAGAGATACCGAGAGAGAGAGATGAGAGTGAGAGAGAGAGATGAGAGAGAGAGAGAGGCTGCCGAGGAATGTGGTGGAGGAGGAATGGCCTCTCTGTACCGAGCGTACTCGAGCTCTAGCTGGCGGCGGAGCATGTCTCTGGCGGCCTCGTCCGACAGCCCCGGGTTGAGTGACGATACCTAGAGCGGTCTGCATGTGCACGCGCGCGCGCATGGGCCCACGTCTGCATGCGTCTGTACTATAGGATGTACACATACAAAGCGCGGGGCCCAACGCCCGCAGGCTGCAACCTCTTGGCTGTGACATATCACCTGCCTAACTTGCGCACCTCTCATGTATCGCGTCTTGAAGGCACTACAGATGATCGACACGGCATGCTCGGGGCCACTCTGGCTGCAATGTGAGGGTGGCACGGGTACCTTTACAATCGGCTAACACACATCAGTGGCATCAAGCATGTGCGCGCGTATGTTGTACTTATCTTAGATCTTTAATGCGTGCACAGTGCGAGCACATGCGACATACAATATATATATATGTATATATATGGTACGTGTATGTATCGCATTGCTCTATATATGATGGTTCGTATGGCGCGCATAATACCACGCGATCGCCCCGCGATTATCCCCCCGAGCGCCAGCTCCAAGGCCGCCCTCTGACTCGAAGCGGCCTCGCCGCCATCAGGAGCAGTGAAGCCGCCATCAACAGGAAGCTGCGGCGTGCTCAAGGAGGTCGCTGGAGCCGACTCTGAAGGCACCCCCGCCCGACCGCGCGGCCCCATATCCTGCGCCGATCCAACTCACCACTCTGTTATCAAGGGGGAGGGGGGAGGGGGTGTGCCGCAAAGTGGGCGGCGCCGATACCGTGCAATCCGAACCCCCTGCGAGCCCGCGCCCCCCGCCGTTCGGAGTGGCGCCCATCTCCTGGCTGCCCGGCATCGCTTCGGGACACGGCGCCGAGTCGTCCAAGAAGTCCTTGCCGTACGCGTCCGAAATCAGCTGGGCGGGGCGCTCGCATCCTGAGGCGAGGCGAGGGAGGGGGGGCCCGCTGCCCCCATGTCCGATGTCGGCCCGATTTTCGAGGACGGTCCGAGCGCTAGCAACGCGAGTTGCATTGAGCGCACCGCGGCCGAGGAATGGGCGGAAATCCCCCAGGGCGCTAATCTTGGATTGGCAATTGGCCCCCCCCCCCATTGCACTTCCTGCGCAACGTAGCTCCTTCCCGCAACACGGGCTGAAAAGAAACAAAATCTTGGCCTTCTTTGCACATTGGTGAACGCACGGAGGAACGCGCTCGGCAGCAACATGCCCATTCATGGCGCTAATGCCTGCGAGCGGAAGCGTCGGGCTCGGCCGCAAGCGGGGGCGTCGGTCTCGGCTTGAGCGCGACGCCCGAGAATGGGACCCCCCCCCCCACCACTTCCATCAATTCAAAAAAAAGATGTGCTCGCGCACTCCCTTGCACCTACCTGCTCCGCGCAAGCTGCTCGCCCCCCCTACCTTGGCCCCTCCTACCTAGGCTTGCTGCTTGCTTGAGTATTGCTAGAGAGTGGCTACATTGTACTCGCTGCTTCATGCTTGCCTGCTGTGGCTACCTAGTGCTGTTGGCCAACGTCACGCGCTGCAAATTGCTTGCTTACTTGCCCAATGGCAGCGGCAGCCGGGGCCCGCCCCGCCGCCGACGACGACAACGACGACCCCCGACGCGCGCGGGGGCAACGCGGATTGGGCCAGCAAGGCACGACTTCTCGTCGCACTTGGCGCCGCACAGCTTGCACTGCACGACCTTGCCGATGACGACGATCCACACCAGGACGCGCCCCATGGCCGAGGAGACGATGGAGCAGGCGCCATCGGCCTTGTCCTGCGGGTCGCGGCGAGCGGAGGAGGGGCGGCAAGGAGCGAAAAGACACGAGCCCCAGTGGGCAGGAGGAGGTTCGAGTAAGTGTTCCTCTCCTCGCTCCTCATCCCGCGCTCCTCCCCCCGTCACTTCTCCCTCCTCCCTCCTCCTCCTCCTCCCCCCTCCTCCTCGTCGGTCATGAAATTGCGCGCACAGGATGGGCGGGAAAAGTGTCTCGGGCGACCTATGGCACGTGCACGTCGTGACACTCCGGGCATAGGACGGCGCAGCCCCTCGAAAGGCTTATGGCACGTCGTGAACTGTGAGGCGCATAAGACGGGCAAGTCCTTCGGGTGGCCCATGGCACGTCGTGAAATTCGGAGCGCATGCGACGGCGAGAGGAGGGGGGGGGGAGAAGGGCGAGGAGGTGGAGGAGCAAGTGAAGGGTGAAGCGGGAGAAAAACCAGGGTGAGGAGGGAGGGGGGTGCGGACGAGGAGGAGGAATACGCAGGAAGGACCTTCTCGCCCGCCCCGCCTCCACTGCCCACCTCTGCCGGCCGCGTCAAGGGAGGCGCGCATTTCCAGCGAGCTGAGCATCGTCGCAGTCGAATGTGCAACGTTGAACATCGTCCATCGAGCGAGCGAGGGAGCTGAGCAGCGTCCAGCGAATTAAATCCTAATTACTATCGCGCAGCGGCCAGCCTAGGCAGCAGGCGCGCCAGGGGCAGGAGGCGGATCGCCCCCCAACACAATATGCTGCCAGGCGTCCAGGTGCGATGGGCCATTGCCATAGTCACCTGCCTTGACCAGCCACAAGGCCGCCCGGTCGACATCTCTGTCGGGAATATGAAAAATCCTCTGCCACATGTGGCACTTGACATGGCCAGGGTGCCAGCGCGTCACGTGAATTGAAGGGTCTGGGCACCGCGTGACGTTGCAATAGATCCGCCCTATTGGCGTCCCATTGCGCAAGATCTTGCCATTGGGGCCATGCGTAAAAGGCCTCGGCGGCGGCGGGGCGCCCGCCTTAGGCGGGGGACCTGCCCAGGCCTTCGCCTTGGCCTCAGCCCTCTGTCGCCGAATGGCTCCGGCCGCCGCCTTCCTCTCCGCGGCCATCGACGCCAGCCACTCTTCGGTGGCATCCTCATCTAGGGCGCGCTCACTCTCCTCATCGCTACCTCCATCTCCAGTGGGATCGACCGGCTGCTCTATGAAAGCTCTCACCTTCTGCTTCTTGGCGCGGGCGTCCCGCTTGTCCTGCCCCCCCCCATTGACGCGGCCGCCAACAGACCACGCAAGCGACGACAACGACGTCGGCTACTCCTCCTCTTGCGGCCCCGCATCGGCAGCATGTCGCGGCCCCCAGAGCGCTCGCGTCGGATCCGCCCCCCCCCCTTTCCCCTGCCCCTCCCCCCACCCCCTGCATCCTCATCCACCTTCTCGCGATGGTGCCGACCCCCTGCTAACCCAATTGCTCTCGACGCCGTCCCTCCCCAGCCTCGACGCCCTATGCCTTGCCCCCATCCATCGCCTAAGTGGCCTGGCCATCCTATTATGCCACGTGCCTACATAGCCTATAGCCTACCCCGGGGTCCTTTGGAGCTTGTCGCTTCAAGGGTGCGCGTGACTGCCAGGGCTGCATGCTTTTCTGCACCGCTCTGAGTGCCTTAGCTACCCGATCGTCTCGCCGCTGTCGCTCCCGCTCCTCATTTACATCTACAGCCTCGAGCTTCACCACCTTCACATCACACAAGCTCAGGGACGTCTCCCCAGCGGCCACATCTGCCGCTGTGACATGCACTCGCTGCCATACAACCTCCCCGCTATCGACAACAGCCTGAGCAATCCGAGATGCCCATTCCACCTCCGTCTGCATCCTGATGAGGTGCATCCCGCCCTCCTCCCTCAGCAACGGCGATAACGACAACGTTCCCCCAAGCAAATCGCTGCCCCGCTCCATCTCGGGGAGTGACGCCAATTCGCAAGTGAACGGCTGCTTGAGGTAGCTGCATACCACAACGACTTCTTGCTTGTCGCTGTATTGAAGGAGGACATACTGCCCCGGCGTGAGCTTGGAACGTCGAGGGCACACAATGAGTTGCAAGTCGCTCAGAATCGCATGAGTCCTATCAATCACTCCATCAGGGAAAGCTGAGGCACACTGAGGGAGCCGACGCAAGCAAAACTCAAACGAGCCCACTTTCTCTGGAAACGTCGGGTCGTGCCGCACCGTCGGCCCGCACTCGGCGCACCAGGCGTAAGACGCATCCTTGATAAATCCAGGAGTCTTCAGGGCCTCTTCCACAGACGACGGCTTGAGCGGCCACTGGGGGCAACCGAGGCCCCAAGGGCTCTGGGTGTCACCACAGTCCTCATTGATAAGCTTGTCAAGGTCTTTGTGGGCTACTTTGACGGGGTCCAGCACATGGGTGAACACTGCGCGGCGCCCTTTCGCCGTGGCGGCATAAGGCTTTTTCTCATCGGGTGTCAACTGAGCCCAAGCCTGCATGGCCCCGTTGAAGCTGGGCCCGTTTTCCTTCATCCACTCGCTGAAAAACACGTCTCGAGAACTAGTGGTCCTCCCGTAGCCTGTCCGAGCCCTGCTCCTAGTGATCCATGCAGCTCTCTTCCTCGCACTGCCAACGACAGATTTCCCTGGCTCGTACCCTGGGATCTTCCTCGCCTGCGCCCGGAGAAACGCTTGCAACACGTGCCTGCACGACAGATTCTCCGAGCTCATGCAGCTACCTGATTTCAACAACCACCTCCTGAAGCTAGCGAACGTGCACTCAACGAGAGCCGTGGATATGACGACGCGGCTGAAAAGCATGCGAAGGAAGGACATGACAACATCCGAAAACAAATCGTCGGCCCCACCGAAACGCTTCCGGAGCTTGAGGCCGAGCCCAGGGTCCAAGTAGCACTCCTCGACGTTGAACACCTTGCTCGCCGCGGCGCGGCGCTCCTGCCCGCCCCGTCTGGAGAAGCGCGCACTCTCTCTCCCTCTCCCTCCCTCTCTCTCTCTCTCTCTCTCTCTCTCTCTCTCTCTCTCTCTCTCTCTCTCTCTCTCTCTCTCTCTCTCTCTCTCTCTCTCTCTCTCTCTCTCTCTCTCTCTAGCCTGCCAGGCTGTGCCATGTATGTTTTGTTGAGTAATGCTGCGCCCGGCAGTCATCAAGGTTGCTGATCGCCCGAGCGAGGGGCGCTCTGCGCCCGTCTTGGGATAACTCTCCCTCTCTCTCTATAGAGCCCGTAAGCTATGCGCCATGCCGTCATCCCCCTTTTTTTTCTCTCCCTCTCTCTCTCTCTCTCTCTCTCTCGCTTTCCCGCTCTCGCTCTCTTGTTTGTTTTCTCTCTCTCTCTCTCTCTCTCTCTCTCTCTCTTCTTTTTGTTATCTCAGTCTCTCTCTCTCTCTCTCTTCTCTCTCTCTCTACTCTACCTCTCTCTCTCTCTCACTTTTTGTTTCTCTGTTCCTCTCTCTCTCTCTCTCTCTCTCTACCTCTCTCTCTCCCTCTCTCTCTCTCTCTATCTCTCTATTTTTATCTCTCTCTCTCTCTTCTCTCTCCCTCTCTCTCTCTCCCTCTCTTCTCTCCAGCCCCTCGTCCTAGTGCATTGCTCATGTCAACGCCCTCAGCTTCGCCGCCGCCGCAGCGTCGCTCCGCCGCCGCTGACGCCGAGGCCCCTAGCAGATCAGGAGAGATGCGAGACGGCAGGAATCGGAATAAGCAAGGCGGGCGCGAATGGAGGGGATCAGGGAATGGGGGGAGCGTGAATGCGGAGGGGCAGAAACATCGCGAGACGGACCGTCGCACGTGCAAAGCACCCGCTTTAAACCAATCTCGCCCCCCGTCCTCCATCGGGAGACGCTCGTTGCATATGTTCGCCCAGCACCATGGCGGCTGCTGAAAATATTTCACCAATCGTCTCCACAGATTGCCGTATACTAACAATAACCCGCCCCTCGCCATGTCGGCGCTCCCTGCAGGCCACCCCACGCCGTGCCTGTCGTACACTACCTGCCAGGCGGCAGAGTGCCCCGGGAGCTGGGGAAACAGCAACACAGACAGAGAGCTCAAGGCCCTGGTCGCCCTGGAACGCGAGGTGTCGGTGAGGTCGAAAACTGGAAGTGGCATCTCTCTGCCCCAGGCGTCGCGGCTCGGAGCGCCGCCGACGCCGCTGGCATCCCGAAACAAGAAGTAATGCAACCTCATCACATTCACTGCTATGCATACCCACACCAACAACTCGGTTGCGAAGTTGTTCTTTTTCATCCAAGTCAACGACTTCCTGCTACGAACTGCCTTCTCCTTTGCTTGTGCTTTCCGCTCTGCCCGCTCCATGCCAGCGGCCTCCGCGTCAGCGTCAGGAGCAGGCCCCCCATCATCTACAGCTTCGGGGACACTTAGCGTGTGTGCGTATTCTACTGCGCGAGGGAATATATTATGCAAGCATGTCCCCATTGCTACTTGTGCCACCACAGGAAAAACCTGGGTCCATTTGTTCAAAGCAGGCGTCTGGATCGTATGCCCGATAACTTTGACTACAGCGTCGAAAACTTCTGCAGTGGCCTCCGCGTCTGAGTTGCAACACCCCCTGCTCCAGTGATGGATGCGGTTGCAGGTCCAGTCGCCTTGGCACACCTTCAGCAGCTGTCGTCCAGCTGTGAGCCTGGAGCGCTGCTGAATCTCATACTCCAGAGATGCCTGAGGATCCGCATTCAAGACATGCAAGTCCGGACCATAATATAACAACTCCAGGACTGCTTCACTATGCCTACGATCGCTATCCAAAGGACTGATGTCGTCGTCGTCCGTCCAACGAGTGATGCTAGCTCTTATGACTAGGTGCAGCCCCTCGAGGTACGACTGATAAAAAGAACTCTGATGCAATAACTTCACAGTACAAAACAACGAACACAAGAAATCAAAGTACACCGTCGCCGGGGCCAACACAAGACCTGTCGCATGCTGCTTGCGCAGCCCCTGCACCCAGAATACGTTCTCCGGCAACGTACTTGCAAGGTACTTCCATGTACGAATCATAGCCTTCGCATGGTCGGATCCTGGACAAATGCCAACAAATTCAGCTTCTGGAAAGCACACCTCGGACACCCCCCCCCTGTGGAATGCGACCGAGCGGCTATGCCATGGGCCATGTGCTAAGCAACCGCGTGCTATTTCTAGACGCTCCTCGTCCTCTCATCCCCTCCCCCCTCTCGCCTCCTCCTCCCTCAGCTGATTATTCCCTGCGCGGAGCCTCGGCGCCCCTCCAATCCGCGCTCCATGCTACACCTCCAGCCCCTCCCCCCCCGCCCCCCCCCCCCCCTCCTCCACCCCCGCCCCCCTCCCCCGCCCACCTCCCCCCCCTGCCTTCCCCGCCTTCAGGTCCACGGGCAGCTGCGTGAGCAGCGCTGGCGCCAACGTCTCGGCGGTCTGGTCCTCGGCCCCGGGCGCGGGCCAAGGCGCCGCGGGGGGGGGGGGGCACTGGCCAAGACAAGGGCGAGATGACGAGGGTCGAGCGGAAAGAGCTCGGCAGAGCAGAGACGCGGGGGCAAGGGCGCGGGCGCAGGAGTCGGGAGGTGGCAAGGGGTGGGCGAGCGAGAGAGCAGCGGATAGCAACCCCATGCCATGGACGACGGCCCAGACAAGGATGGGCGGGCCAATAAGGCAAGCAGGCCCGTCCTCCAAGCATAGCGGTGGAAGCGGAACATCTTCGTCGTGAACGTCGCCCTCCGCGGATTGCCACGTCAGGTGGCCGTGGCTCGCCAGGACGGGAGTCACCTCGCGGGGCGTGGATGAGGAGAGGAGGGCGCGGGGTGACGTCGCATCTAGCTCGCCTGTCCCAAGCGGCCCTCCCCTGCAACGACAGCTGACAACGCTGCGATCTACAAGCGCGCGCTCGACGGGTCACAGAGAGGGACATGCGGGCAGCATGTGCGGCATGACAGAAGCGAACGACCTGCGCGACTCCGTCGGAGGGGGTCAAGTTGAAGGACGACTCGTCCATCATGAAGGTCAGTATCACGTACTTGGAGCCCGTCGCCTTCAGGGTGGAAATCTTCTCCTGCATCCTGGACACCTGCCCCGGCGCCCCCCAGGGTGCAGGTCTGGAGGGCTGAGGTCGATGGGGAGGTGGGGATAGGAGCGGAGGAGGGGGGAGATATGGGGCGAGGCGTGAAGATGGGGAGAGGGGCGAGGTAGGACTCGAGAGGTAAGGCGATGGGGCGAGACAGACGGAGGGAGTGGGAGGGGTCCTCATCCTGGCTCTCCTCACCTCCCCCAGTCGTCATCGTCGCCGTCGCCGACTTCGCTGTCGCCGTCCTCCACCTCCCCCGACTCCCCCTGCCCTCGCCCTTGCTCCGTTTCCCCGGAGCCCCCTCGGTGCACGCGCTCCCCCTGCCGTCCTGGCCGGCCAGCGCGCTTGTCAAATGATTACGATTGCCAGCTGAAAGGTCTCTCTCTCTCTCTCTCTCTCTCTCTCTCTCTCTCACGTCTCAGTCTCAGTCTCAGTCTCAGTCTCCGTCTCCGTCTCCGTCTCCGTCTCCGTCTCAGTCTCAGTCTCAGTCTCAGTCTCAGTCTCAGTCTCAGTCTCAGTCTCAGTCTCTCTCTCTCTCTCTCTCTCTCTCTCTATCTCTCTTCTCTCTCTCTCTCTCTCTCTCTCTCTCTCCTCTCTCTCTCTATCCCTCCCTGTGGTCTCTCTCTCTCTTCTCTCTCTCTCTCTCTCTCTCTCTCTCTCTCTCTCTCTCTTCTTCCCTCTTTTTCCTCTCTCTTTCTCTCTCTCCTCTCTCTCTCTCTCTCTCTCTCTCTCTCTCTCTCTCTCTCTCTCTCTCTCTCTCTCTCTCTCTCTCTCTCTCTCTCTCTCTCTCTCTCTCTCTCTCTCTCTCTCTCTCTCTCTCTCTCTCTCTCTCTTTTCCCCCCTGTCGCCCCTGCCCTCGCCTCGGCGTCTCATGCCCCCGTCCCCCACCACTGTTGCTATTCATGGCGCCCTCATCTGACCTCTGTTGCTCTTGCGCCGCACCCCGCCCCCCCCCCGCCCCTCGCCATCATCTGGGCCGTGCTGTAGCGCACGCCCCTGACGTGCGAGGGCGCAATGCGATAGTACTTGGCAAGCTGGCCCTGCAGGTGGTGGGCCTCCATGAAGCTCACGCGGAGATGAGCTTGAGGGAGGAGCTGCTTCCACTTCCCAGCGCCGCGCACCTGGCCAGACCCTGCACGTCTCTGCCCCCCCCGCCCCCCCTCCTCCACATGTCCCCCTGCGCTGCGCACGACCCGCGCCCACCGCGGGGGCCGACGGGTCGAAGACGTCGTCGGCGCGGGTCGCCTCCTCCATGGCGTGCACACGCGCGTGGAGCTGCCTCGCCGACTCCTTCCTGGAGACGCGAGCGGCGCCGCGGGCCTCCCCGCAGCCCAGCCGCCGAGGGCAAGAAGGAGGCGCTAGACGCAACGAGTCGCAGGAGGCGGCGGAGATGGGGGCGGGGCAAATGGAAGAGGAAGGGGAGGGGGGAGGGGGGCGGAGGTGAGAGGGTGAACGGACGACGAGGAGCAGGAGGGGGAGGAGGAGGAGGCTCCCGCACCAGCACTCCCCTCCCCCTCCTCCTCCCGATCCCCTGGCACGTCGCCCAGCTCACCTTCCTCCCGCAGTGCGCTGCCTCCTCCTTCCCACCTCCCTTCCTCCTCCTCTAGCCCACTGCCTCCCCCTCTGCTCACTCGCCTCTCTCCTCCTCATCCTCCTCCGCCTCCTTTCGGGCCGCCTCTCCCCCTCTATCCGACTCTATCTCTTCCCCGCTACTCCCCTCAACCTTCCGCGCCCAGGCCCCTCCTTGGCGGCCGCCTTGGCCATGGCGGCCATGTGAGGGCCATCGCCGCCGCGGCCCGGCGGGCGCGGCTGGGCCGCGCGAGCGGCGGCGATCGCGGCCCGGAGGGCCGCGTCCGCCTGGGCGGCCATGAGCCGCGCTGGAGGCAGGACGAGGGGTGGGATCGGTGAAGGACGAATGGAAGATAACGGGAGCAGGGAAGGACGAGGAAGAGGAAAGAGGACAAGTCGGGAAGAACGAGTCGTCGTCGTCGTCGATCCGCGCTGGAGGGAGAACACATCGTGGTCGTTGTCGTCGCCGTCGTCGTCGTCGCCCCAGCGGCGCGCGCGCGCGCGCTCCTCGTCGTCGGACCCGCCCATCGCCGCGAGGCGGCGACGGGCGCGACGGGGGAGCGCCCTGGTCGAGAGAAACAGCTGGGCGCGAGCGTCGGCCCTCGACGACGACGACGACGACGACGACGACGACGACGACGACGACGACGGACGACGACGACAATGACCATGACCATGACCATGACGACGAGGCGAGAACGGGGACGACGACGAGGACGACGGACGACGGACGACGACGACGACGACCCCCCATGGCCACTGGTCTTTCCATCGGTCCTTTGCAAGAGAACGCAGAAAACGAAGCAAACTTGAGCGAACCACGACGCGAAAAACAAAACGAAAAGCTCGAAATGACCAGGGGGTCCCCAGGCAACAACAAAAAAAAACACGCTGGGTGTACACCCCAGACCAGGTGTAGACAGATTCCCCGGGAGAATCTGTCTACACCTGGTCGGCAAGAGGCGGCGGCGGCAGCGGCGCATGGCCCCCCCTACAACTCCCCCTGTCCTACTCGGTCACCCTTCCCCCTCCTTCTGGCTATGCCGTAGGGCGAGTGGAACACTCTACTCGTCTCGTCGTCGTAGTCGTAATCGTCATTGGTGGCCTTATACGAGGTGTGACTGTTATACTAATATGAAGTATGAGTATGGAAAGAAGTTGTTTTGTACATATACTCTAATTCACTACATGTTTATGTATATTGTTGTACATTGTTGTGCATATATGAAGTAGTTCAATGGATGTATATATACACTGGTTTGTATGTATAGAAGTAGTTGCTGAATATTCATCGTTTGTTTGGTGGTTGTATAGAAGTATTTGCTGAATATTCATAATTTGTTTGGTGGTTGCTGGGGCGATTGTTGGGTTGTTTGCTTCTGTTCAGGTGAGGCTCGCCCTAAGCCCTCTGCGCCAGTCTAATTTATATAGACATGCAAAATGGGAGCAAACGAAGAACCGGCGGGCATGGAGGGGGAAAGGAAGCAGGGCCCTCCCCCCTCCCCCTCGCTCGCTCGCTCGTTACCCAACGACGTGTGGGCTCGCTGCCAATCCTGGTGAGGATGGCGAAGGGAAACGAGGGAGGTGGGCAGACAGACCAGCGCACGGGCAAGCAGAGCAGCCTCCCCCCTCCTCGCCCTCCCTCAAGCCTCAAAGCCATTATATCACATCGAATCCACAAACCACCAGACCACCACGCTACCCCCGCCACGGAACCAGGATGAGGGCACGCCCACGCGCGCTGCGGGCCCTCTCCTGGTGTTGCGCCAGCCAGGCGGCGCGTCGTTCGCGTTTCTCTTGGCGGCTCGGCTTGCGCTTGTCGTGGGGCAAGTGGCAGAATGTGCAGTCCTTCCCATTCTGGCAGCGGCCCTTGGGTGCGGGGAAAGGGAGGAGGAGGAAGAGGAAGAGGAAGAGAAGGCTTTCAGGGGAGATGCAGAAGAGGAGGAAGAAGAGGAGGAAAAGGAGGAGGAAGAGGAGGAGTGAGGGAGGAGAGGGAGGAGGCACGAAGTTAAGCTGCAAGGGGGGCGACCCCATTGGACATGCAGAGAAAAGGGAGAGAGCGGCCCCACTCAATGGGGCTCAGGGAAGGGGCGTGAAAATGTCACACCTGGCATGCTGCTGCTGACGCTGCTGCCGTTACGGCCGCGCGAGCGGATTGGCCAAACGTAGCGGCCTCCTCCCACGAAAGCCCGAACAGCTGCAAAAACTCTCTCGGCATCGAGGGCCCTGATGCGCGAACCTCCCTGGGCCTGGACCTGGCCAGGCGAAGCCACAAAGGGAGCCAGGACCTGGGACCAGTCCTGGCAATTCCTCCGAGAGCGTGGGCCTGCACTCCCGACTGCTCCACCGTCCCCATAGTTGGGGAACGTACCTTGCCTGAAAGGGTTCAACCGTCTTGCCACGACGTTTGCTGGGTCTGCCTGTGCACGGCATGTGTGATCCCCCTAGATGGGATCTCGTGGGAGCCGCGCGCGTGGCTCCCATGGGAGAAACAGGTGAAGATGGAATCCGACGAGCTTATGTCCCTCGCCATGCAAACCGGAGCCCACCAAAGGCAACGACCTCTAAAATGCCAGGCTTCCGTGGATTCCTCCCCCTGGTCAGACGGCGCCTTCCGTGGATTCCTCCCCCCAAAAGAGCTGGAGGACCCCAGGGGCTCGCGGAGGTGGGCGACGGAGGGGATCGGGAACCCAGGGTTAGATCGGGCCTGTCCCCCTACAGGGAGATTTGGGGCGAAAAAATAATTGTCCAAAAATAAACCAAAAATGTTCCCAAAAAATCCCCTGACGATTTTTTGACTATTTTTGAATATTCCTCCTGTAGAGGGACAAGCCCGACTTAAGCCCAGGGATGACCTCTACAGAAAAATTCGGCTGGCCATTCCAAACCGTCGCGGTCAGGCCAAGACCCTCCGCTGACCACCACCCGCTACAAGGGCGCATCCCAAGCCGCCTCCCCTCCAGGGCCAATAAGAAGCACCCCTCAGCGACCAACAACTGGGCCTGGAGGAGGAGGAGGAGGAGGAGGAGGAGGAGGAAGAGGAGGAGGAGGAGGAGAAGGAGGAGGAGGAGGAGGAGGAGGAATAATAATGACTCAGGACCCAACATCGCTAAATTATATATATATGTCCGTTGCCGCAAAACTGCTGGTGGGTAGTCAGGCCTTGCTGAACAGCTCTTTGGGACTGGTGCGCATCGACCTTGACAAATCTGGCGCGTTCCAGGTACCTCGGGCCACCGATGGCAATTGGCCTGGTTTTCGTCGGCTGGCTCTGGGAGGCGCGAAGCGACTGACACCGTCGCAGCGTAACCAATGTGCACACGAACCCGTTCCTGAACGATGGCGTGGCCCGTACTGCCGAACCGAACAATAACTCCGCCCCAGGCTGGCTGGCCCTGGGCTTCAGCTAGCGAAGCATCCCTGTAGAGCCCACGAAGGAGGTCCCCGATGCAACTGGCAACGGCTATAGCCCACTCCTCCGTTTTGATTAAAGGAAGACGTTCGCCTCGAAACACGACCCGCTCGTAAAAACTGCGATGGCTTTCTGGATCACTGGCATGCCAGTTCTGGGCCAACTGGAAAAATATAAATTCGAGCCCTTAAGACCCCGGTGAAGCCCCCGAACCGCGCGCCCAGGTCTAGGAAAAAAAGCCCCGGCAAACAATTCCCCGTCAGCTTCGGAACGTCAAATCATTACCCTCGCAGACCTGCTCAAGTTGCTTCGGGGAGGCCCCCGCCCGCCAGCTCTAGGAGACTGGGCAGCCAAACCTCCGATGACACAACGCGTTTCGAGCGCCGCTGCACAAAGTGCAAGCCGAGCCGACGCCGCCGGCACGCGTGGCCAACGCGAGCTGAATCCAACATATGTTGGCAGGTACTTTCTCAACGGCTTGCGATGGCGGCCACGCCAGGTCCCCCAAGGTCGGCTGGACAAGTAGGGCCCTGATCGACTGCCAACGAGCTGTTTCTCCAAGCCTCGAAGGCGCTCGGGCGATCCTGCCCCCCCGAACCATCGCCCACGAACTCCTTTTCTGACTTAATTCCAGATACACTGCGGAGAGAACCGAAGGACATCCCACCCCCTCCCCAGGTCGTCGACATACTGCCCCCAGTGGAATTCGAAGCCCCAACCGACCCTCTGGAGGGCGACCATCATCAGGGCAGCCGCTGGCTGCTTGACCATGTCCAAGGGGCTCTCGGCGTCCAGGGCGGCCAAGCCATCCGAGAAGAACTCGGCTCAAACCTCCCTTGCCGCCTGATTGTTCCAAACGGCGCTCGCGAGATCCTTGATAACCTGGACCATCGCGATCTCCTATGGGCATGTCCTTGGCGAGAACGGGCCAAGGTGGAAACGGGATCCCAACGCGCGCCCAGGATGCAATGGCCCTGCAACCATCGCCGCCTAACCCTCAGACTCTCGAGGGACGCGTCGCCGATGCCGTTCACTGTCGCCCTTCAAATCGCGATGGCCAGCGGGCGCGCCCGACGGGCTCTGGAAGTCGCTGAACCAGCGCCGAGACGCCCCGACCCCCCAGAGATCTTCTTCGCCTCGGAGAACCTCTGGAGAACAGGGGGGCCCTCCACGCCCGCCTTCTGCTGGAGTCGCCTCCAAGGCTCCTTATGCGAGGAGGCGTGGTGCGCGATGCCGAAATTCCACTCTGGATCCTCCAGGTGCCCCGCGCGGGCCTCGGAAATGGGCGTCGCGAGCCAAATCCCTCTTCCAGCTGGTCAGAAGCTCGGCCCTGGACTTGCGGGCCTTGATTTTCACATGGGCCTGAATGGGGCGCCGCGCGGAGGCGTCGAAGCCGCCCGGGGCGCGGGGCGCGAGGTCGACCGCCAGGTTGCCGTTTCGATGCGGCGGGAAAGTGGTGGGGTAGGGGGGATCGAGAAGGCAACGCCCATGAGGCGCGCCAGGGATGCCCGTCGCGCACCTGCGCCCAGCCCCACGATCGCCCCGATGGCCTCCGAGGGTCCACTGATCGAAGCCCCTCATCCGGCATGCCGGGGGCGGCTGTAGAGCGCGCGCAAGGCCCCCAAGAGGTCCTCGTCGAATGAATGGCGTCTTGCTGCTGACCGAAGCTGTTGATGGAAAGCGGTCCCCCATAAATTCGCCACTTCACGGAACGCGCCGGTTGGCGAGGGCCAATGGCTTCGGCGACGCAGGCGAGGAGATTCTGAAAATACTTAGCTTGGCGCGCCGTCGTCGCCAAGCGCTGCCCCGAGAAAAAACGCAGAGAAACTCAAGTATCCCACGCCCGTAAAACTCGCTGGCGCACTCTGCTCCGCATTCGCACCAGCCAGCGTATAAAGCGCGCTGGGAGGGCGCGGCGCGACGGAGCGGGTAGACAGAGGTTGGCGCAAGAGAGAGACAGAGAGACAGAGAGAGAGAGAGAGAGAGAGAGAGAGAGAGAGAGACAGAGAGAGAGAGAGAAGTATAGAGAGAAAGAGAGAGAGGGAGAGAGAGGTAACCCGCGACTGACGGCCGCCTCTCCGATTGGTCCAACATGCCCACCGCACTCCGCACAATTCCCCTGGGGCATCTCCACAAATGATCCGGGATGGAAAGAACCCCGCACTAGGCCCGCGGTACCTGGAAATGGCGGCAACAAGCCCGAGACATCCTCGACCGTGATCTCGGGTAGATGCCACCCCTCCGCCAATTCATCGGGGTGCTGCTTTTTTTTTTCTCTTTCTCTCTCTCTCTCTCATTATCTCTCTCTCTCTCTCTCTCTCTCTCTCTCTCTCTCGCTCTCTCTCTCTCTCTCTCTCTCTCTCTCTCTCTCTCTCTCTCTCTCTCTCTCTCTCTCTCTCTCTCTCTCTCTCTCTCTCTCTCTCCCTCTCTCCCGCGCGCGATCCGGGACAGGTTCCAGCTATCGACGAGCTGGGATGCTGCCTCACTGCCTGCAACGCGTAAGTAGCCGTTCGTGATAGGCATGTCCTCTCGGGGCCTCGGCTTGATCTGAGCGTGGGGTATCTTGCGGTTGCCGACCAGGGCCTCGGCGCAAAATTGTTTCCAATCCTGTTGCGCTGCTCACCCGCCTGCCACTTCCTCCTCTATTGGCTCGTCCAGATGGAGGTAGTGCGCGATGTTGGCCCTGTCCATCTCTGACAGCCTCTGCACAGTCTTCCTCTCCAGCATGCGCGGTGCCGACACTGGGTTTGGCAGATCAAATGCCATGTATACCATCATCGAACTCCTGTCAGTGCTTCTTGCTGAACTGTTTATTCGGCTTGCTTGTTGCCAGATGGCGCGAATCTTCCACCGCGTCCGTCTATGTGTTCCCTGAGCGGCCAGACACATAACCTGCGTCGCAATTTAGCAAACGAATTCCAAGGGCAGGCCTCATCCGCGAAGGAGAACCCAATCAACTTCTGAGACCAGCCCAGCAAGGGAACTCGCCTCTGACTTAGGCCCCATGCGCGGCCAATGTATCACCTTTCTAAATTTTTTCCTTGGGCATCTCAAACATGCCGCGCGCTCGCCTCGCCATCGTTTGGAAACGCCCCTTGATAGCTGGCTTCAAGTCCCCGATTCGCCGGTTGGCTCCGTCCGATAACAAGCGCTGCCGCATCCCTTCAAAGCAAATAGAGACTGGCCCGCGGGGTTCCAGCCATGCTGTCACCTTGGCCCCCGCTCTGCGGTCGAACCTGGCCAGCAGCTGAAAACACGCGAAATAGCCGCACTCTTTGTCAAGATACGTCGCCACCCCCGTCGTGGCAGCTACCGCCGAGATGAGCTCCAGGTAGCCGATCCCCAGGACGACCTGAGGCGAAACGTCCCAATCGCCGAGGGCGCGCCGCTGGATGTCCCCAGGGGGGGGGGGGGGGGGGGGCGATCTGGGACCCCTCCCCTTCCCCCCTTTCCCCCGTCCGTCGCCAGCGCCCCCCCCCCCCCCTCCTTGCGCCGATCCGTTGTCGGGTCGGCGGACCCCCCCCCTTTCGAACGGGGGAGGGGGTCGACCCCTCCACCCCCTTTCCCCCTTTGGCTCCGGTAATGACCCCCCCCCCCCCCCCCTTTACTCAAGGCCCGTAGCTCTGGGCCCCTACCCACTACCCCTACCCGCCCTAACCCCACAACCCTAACCTGAATCCCTAATACCGTCACCCCTGAACCAAACTCTATCCCTAGCCCTCGCCCTAAACCTCACCCGAACCCTTACCATCACCCTCGCCCGGGCCCTAGTCCTAACCCTAATCCGAACCCTGACGACCAAATCCTCACCCCGATAACCCGAACCCGATCCCGAACCCCTCCCCGGAACTACCACCCTAGACCTCACCCACAGGCCCCCTGACCCTTACCCAAACACCTTGCACAGAACCCTACCGCCCTGACCCTGCACCCTGACATTACCCCGATCACCCTAAGCCGAACCCTACCACCCGAACCGAACGCCAAAACCTCTAACCCCTGACCCTTAACCCGTATCCCCGAACTCCCGACTCTAACCCATACCCCCCCCCCCCCTCCCCCCCTTTTACATCCCTCACCCTTGCCCTGAACCTAGCCCTACTACCCTACCCCGAGGCCCCTAAAGCTTTCTTTAACTCTACCTATACGCCCACCCTTCGGGTGATAAGGAGGTGAGGGGGGGGGGGGGGGGGGGGGGGGGGGGGGGGGGGGGGGAGGGACCAACGTCGCACTCGATCGATCTCACTATCGAACTCACTACCGATCTCACAATCGATCTCAATCGATCGATATCACAATCGATCGGACGATCGATCTCACAATCGATCTCACAATCGATCTCACATTCGGTCTTGACATTGATCTCACAATCGGTATCACAATCGATCTCACAATCGATCTCACATTCGATCAGATTATCGTACCACTAGCAACCTCACTATCGATCTCGTTATCGATCTCACATTCGATCTCACTATCGATATCACTATCGATATCACAATCGATCTCACAATCGATCTCGCATTCGGTCTCACAATCGATCTCACTATCGAACTCACTTTCGATCTCATTATCGATCTCACATTTGGAATCACGGTCGATCTCACTATCGAGATCACAACCGATCTCACAATCGATCTCACATTCGGTCTCACCATCGATCTCACTATCGAACTCACCATCGATCTCATTATCGATCTCAATCGGTCCATCTCAGAATCGATCTGACTATCGATCTCACAATCGATCTCCCATTCGGTCCCACGATCGATCTCACTACCGATACCACAATCGATCTCACGAACGATTTCACAATCGGTCTCACAAGCGATCTGACATTCGGTCTCGCGTTCAATCTCACAATCGATATCACTATCGATCTCATTATCGATCGCACAATCGACATCACTATCGACCTCACAATCGATCCGCATCACCATCATCAACATCATCGGGACACCATCATCACCATCATGATCAGCGCCATCATCATCAACATCATCATCATCGGGACACCGACGGGACACCGGCGGGACACCGGCGGGACACCGCGGGGCCCCGGCCGCCCGGAAGGGAGACATTTGGTCCGGCCGCGCCTCAGCCACACGGGACACCAGCGGGACACCGGCGGGACACCGCGGGGCCCCGGCCGCCCGGAAGGGAATCATGTGGTCCGGCCGCGCCTCAGCCACAGGAGACTTTCTCTCGCCCGCCCACGCAGCTTCGCCTCGCCCGCACGGCACGCACGAACACGAAACCGAAATCGATGTCTCGGCAGGGGGGCTCTCCGTTCCACTTCGATCTCACCCCCTCACCTCCGAACTAACACCATAGGCCTAACCACCGAGACCGACCCTTAGACGAATACCGAACAATAATCCTACCAGCCGAACCCTGACCCCCACAACCCCCTAACCACAAGAGCATCACCCTAACAGCCCAAACCTAAGCCTAACCCTAAACCGACCCCTTATCACCCTTGCCCCCCTACCCCTTACCCTCACCCTAACCCCCTGACCCTAACCCTACCACCCGAAACCGAGACCCCATGGCACTAACCCTAACACTCTGACCCTCACCCTACCACCCCGACCCTAAACCCCGAACCAACACCCGAACTATAACCCCCACCCTGGCCCGAACCCTCAGCCCAGACCAAACCCAAACCCCGAACCCTGAACCCTTACCCTAACCTCGAACCAAAACCCCGGACTAAAACCCGAGACCTGACACCCTAACCCTCACCTGAACCATCACCCGAACCCCCTAACCCTAAGTCTAGCACCCGAACCCGAAACCTACAACCCTAACCCCTGACAGTACCCCTACCACCCTAACCTGAACGCTACCACCCAAACCCTGGACCCCTTAACCCGAACCCTAACCACCACAACCTAATCTGAGCCCCCTGACCCTAAACCTAACGCGAACCCCCGAACCCTAACCCGACCTACCCTGACCACCCCCCCGGATCCTAACCCTTCCCCTACCTCCCTATACCTACCACCATAACACTAACCCCCGAACCCTAGCCCCTACACCTAACCCCTAACCCTACAATCCGAACCCTACCACCCTAACCCTGACCCCCGACCCCTAACCCTAACCTGAACACCCTAACGCCTAACCCTGCAAACCGAACCCTACCACCCTAACCCTGACCCCCGACCCCTAACCCTAACCTGAACACTCTAACCCTGGCCCTATCTAACCTTCGCCCTTACTCTCTCAGCCCAACCCAACCACGGTTGTGCGGTTGTGTGGTGGTGCGGCTGGTCGTGTGGTTGTGTGGTTGTGTGGCTGTGTGTGGCTGTGTAGTTGTGGATGGGCACACGTAAATGTGTGATTGTGTGGTTGTGTGGTTATGTGGTGGTGTGTGTGTGGTTGTGTGTTCGTGTGGTTGCATGGTTTGGCATGTGTGCGTTTGCGCGCGTACGTGCGTGAGTGCGTGCTTGCGTGTGTTCGTGTGCGCGCGTGCATGCGCAGGTGAGCGCGCGCGCGTGCGCGCGCGTGTGTTTGACACAGGAAGCGAAGAAGGAGGGCGCGCAGTCGCTCCCGCTGCGCGGCGGGGCCCGAAAGCGAGGACGACGAAGACCTCATTCTCCTCCCCCCTTTTCCACCCTGTTGTCGCTGCTCCTCAGGCGCTGGCTCGGGCCCGCGGGCCACAAGGGGCCCGCGTTGCATGGCCCCCCCCAGCCGTCTGCCCGCGGGGCGGAAGGCGACGCGACGGGCGCAGGCCGCCGCGATAGGCTGCCCTCGCCCGCCCGGCATCGGCGTCTGCGGAGGCGACGGGCCAGCGTCCGCCAGGTCCTCGCGGCCCACCGAGCTCGCGAATTGCTGCGCCATCACCGCGGCGACCGTCACCTCGCCAGCACGGGCGCTGGCGATGGCGGCAAGGTTTGGCCGCGCGCATGGCCTCCACCCAGGTCATCGTCGCGGGCGCCGTCAGCAAGCAACCGATCCCAGGGCGGAGAGCTATGGCGCTGCTCTCAGCCAGACTGCCGCTGCGCGAAGAACCAGGCTCATTGGCGCCAGCGCAAGCACTGCGGCAAGGAGCGCGACGGCGGCGCCACCAAGCCGCCGTGGGCGCGCGATGTGCAGCCTCGTGGTGCTAGCAGCGCTGGTGGCAAGCAGTGCAATGACCTCGGGATCGACGCAATGCAGGCCTCGGTGGCGCACGCCGAATCCAAGGGGGACAGGGAGATGGCCGAGAAGCATCGCGAGGCCATCGAGGCAAAGTCCCAGCCAGCAGCCCCAGCCCTGGCCAAGGATGAGTTGCGTTCCACGGCCAGGTTGGCTGAGAAATCGGGCGACGAGGCCACGGCGAAGAAGTGCAAGCTGCTCCTCGACCAGGTGGGCAAGCCTGTCGAGGGAAAGAAGACAGCCCCGCTCCGAGCCAACAAAGCCCATGCGAGAGTCCGCAAGGCCAAAGGGAAATTGCAATCGCAGAGTGCGGTGCTCGGCAACCTACTGGAGCAAGTGGAGTCCCAGCGCCAGTCGGTCTCGGAGCTGGTCTCGGAGCTCGACGCGGCCGAAGCTGAGTGCAAGCAGGCTGCGTCGGAGGTGGCTGCGGACGTGTGCGCTGTCGAGCAGGCAGCAACCCGTCAAGCTCTCATCGTCGAAACTCATGGACGGTGAGTTGGACAACCGCCGAAGAAGGCGATCTCAGCTTCGGTGGCGACGCGGGAGGCGTCGTCGTCGTAGAGCCACCAGGTGCCGTCGTACTTCGCGAAGGCGCAGTAATGGCCCTTGCGGGCGGTGGCGCCCCTGTGAACGACCACAGCCCTCAACGAGATGATCCCGACGCTGTCCGGGCCGCGCACCTCGAGGCCGGCGTCGGCTGCCACCGGGCGCGGCGCCTCCTCCTCCTCCTCCTCCTCCTCCGCCTCCGAGCCCCCCCCCTCCCCCCCCCCCCCTCCCCCGCCTCCTCCTCCGCCCCGGGAAGGCGAGGCCGCAGAAGGGGCCTCAGGGGGGGCCCCCGTCCAGAAGCAGCCTCGAGCCAATGGTGTTTGAGGAGCTGGGGCAGGAGACGTGCGACGAGGCGCAGAATCGCAACAATCAGACGCTCCAGACGCCCAAGCAGATGGCGGGCACCTTCTTCGGCGAGATCCGCCAGAAGGGCGCGGCGCTGCAGGCTGAGCACCAGGCGCTGCAGCAGAGGCTCGAAAAGAAACGCTAGACGGCGACCGAGGCTGGTCTGGGCGGAGCTGAGGAACCTGGCGCTCATCATCAAGGACCAGCAGAGCCTGCGTTCCAGGCCGCGGCTTCGTCGGCATCGGCTGCAGCGGCGACGGGGCAGCGAGAAGCTCAAGGACGAAGCCAGGGCAGCTGCGGCGGCTGCCGAGGCAGCTAAGGAGGCGGCCGGCACGAAAGCAAAGTCTGACACGGAGTTGGGGGCAACATAGTGAGAGGCATTTAAGCGTGGAGGCTCGAGTCGAGCGTCCGAGGGGCGCCGCGGTCGTTTCAACTACTGCGACGCGGTGAAGGCTGGGCTCCAGTCTCGTCCATGGGGAAGCAGTGCATCATACGCTCCATCATCTCCCTGCTCGTCGGCGGCGGCGACTTCGGCTGCTTCGGATTCGTCTGGAGCGGCAACGGCCTCGCGGAGGGTTTCGGCATCTCGGCGCGGCCTCGCGGCCTCCCCCACCCCTGGCAGCCGTCAGTGTTGCCAGAGGCCCCCCCAAGGGGGATAATGGAGGGGGGGGGCCGCCACTGCCGGTGACTCGCAGGTCCCAGGACAGGTTCAAGGCGAACGTTCTCCACAGCGTGGGGCTAAGAGAGCTCGTTCGGAGGCCGCATCCTGAACTTCTCCTTCGCCCAAACCTTGCGCTGGATATGCGCCGGAATCCTGTGCGTCGAGCGCGACGACGACTCTGGGTTCGGGGTCGTCGTCTGAGGGTCCTGCTGGAGGCAGGCCCCCCCTCTCACCACTGTGCGATTTCAGTGCTGCATGTGCTGTGAGTCACCCATCCCGAATCTCATGGGAGCCGCTAGCTCTGTCGACTTTCTGCAGGCCCCCCCAAAGCCGCCCAGTCCAAAAAAAATCGGTCCGGTCATTGAGAGCTGCAATGCCACGTGTTGGAACTCGTTCAAGGAATGGCTCAGCAATACTTCGGCGCACATCATTTGCCTGCAGGAGCACCGCATTGTCAAGGCTACTGCTTTGAAGAAAGCTACATCGTGGTGCTGTCGGCACGGGTGAAAACACCATCCTTGCTCCTGCGGTGGCGGGCCAACGTGAAGGTTCGTCGGGCGGGGTCGGGGTCCTCGCGAGGGACTTCCTGGGCTTGCATGAGCCTTTCTGGGGATCCACTCTGTGTGCTGGGCGCCTAGTCATTGCCATAGTGCACCTCAGGGGGCGCGCCTTTCCTGATTATGTTCGCCTATCTCTTCGACCGTAAAAATCTAACTAGTCGCAGCATCGACATTTTGAATACCGCGGGGGGGCACTGCGAATATGTCGGAACATCAGGCTATACTTTGGGGGGGGGACTGGAATATGGCGCCTGAAGTACTTATGGGGGCGGGGTTTCCTGGGAAGCTGGAAGGGTCTTTGATCAGACCGACGGGCTCAGGGACCTGCCGATCGTCGGGGGGCTTGAGTTCCCTGGATTATGTTTCTGCACGGGGGGCATGGCCAAGGGCGTCGAGGAGGCAGGCATCGGGCAGGTTACTCAGCTCACGCCTCAAAAGCCTGTTCACCTCCATATGTACCCTCGCATTTCACAACTTTGTGCGCTGTCATTTCGTAAGCCGCCACCGATCCCGAAGGAAAGGCCGATGGGTGTCGGCCGTGGGCCCCCTGACTGGAATCAGGTCATCGACGCTGCTGAGGGTTGTCTTCGGACGGCCCTTTCGGGCAACATCTCGGATGCCCGGGACATGCTGGATTGGGTCAATGGGTTACGGGCCAACCCTGCCGAACAGGAGCTGTGCGACCTCGCGTAGACTACGCTGCCCTACTATTGTGCCCGTAGTAAGTCACCGCAATTGCACTGGGCCCCCATCATCAAGGACAAGCCCCCCCCCCCCCCCCCCCATTATGCACCCGAAGTTGTTCGCGGGCAAGTGGGTCACGCATCGGTTCCAGGACATACTTGCCGGTTGAGGTTCGAGAAGGTCTGAGGCTGCGGGCAAGACCAAGGGTTGCATTATGGAGCACCCCTCGTTCGTGAACAACACCAGGGAGGAAGGTGCGAGTGCTTTCCCCCGCACGATTCAGGCTCTCGTCCGCGCCCTGCCTGCTGCCGCCGAGTGCCATGAGTGTTCAGAGTTTAAAATCAGCATGTGCGAGTGGCTGGAGGCAGCCGTCGGCTTGCTGAAGCTGGCCCAGCAGCATGCTGTTAAGCTCCAAGGGGAAGCGCGGCGCGAAGTTGAGGCCGGGTGGAAATTCTGGCTCCCCACGAAATTTGAAGGTGGGAAGAACGCCCACTTGGCCTCGAAGGAGGCACCAGGTTGGAAACCCACCACCACCCTCTCGGCGGGGGGGTTAGTGATTCGGACCCTCTGAGTTTGCTGCAAAAAAACCAGGCCCCTGCGTGGTCCAAGCATTGGGAAGCCGCCTCGGAAGCTCCTGAGCGCATGTTTGAAGATTCCTGCCAGCCCCTCCCGATGGTTTCTGTCGAACGTATTAGGTCTGTTTCGGCTACCTTCACTATGCCTACGGCACAAGCGGTAGACGGGCTTCGCATGAGGCACTACGCGTGGCCCCCCGAGTCCGCTCTGCAGGTGGCGAGCCTCTTTTTTTCACAATCTTCGAATCTCTCCCCAGCCTGCCGCGCCAGCTTCAGAACGTACAGGTGGTGCTCCTATCCAAGGCTTCGGGGGGGGGGGGGGGGGGGGCACGGGCCTATCGGATTGTGTGTTTCCACGTTTAGACTTTGGGGGACATGCAGACGTGAGCTGGCGGCGGAGTGGGGGCTAGGAATGCTCAACTTTTCTTCGCTGACAGCTCCTTTGCGTCAGCGGCCGACGCGGTTTGGCGACAGGCTGGCCGAGCGGAGTTCAGCGCGAAGAAAGGGGAGGTCTCGGCGATGCCCATGTGGGGCATGACCAAATTGTACGAAAAGTTTCCCTCTAACGTTTGGCAGAGGAGTCCCAGAAATTCGGTTTCTCCACCCCCATCGCGCACCTCTGTCTGTTTGCCTACAGGTGTGGGCGATTCGTTAGCATTGCCAGCCGCGGCGTGGTGGCCGGCTGCTCCGTGGCCACCTCTCTGGTGAGGGTGTATCCCCTGGGGCCGCTCAGTGAGTTGAAACTTCCCAGGGGCGTTTTCCTGGCGCAGTTTATTGATGACTCGGGTCTGGATGCCACGAGGACCTCGGGGAGGGTGTTATTGTGTACCAGGGAAGGTTCCAGGCAATTGGGGCAGGCCTTAGTCCTCCGAGTGCAGCTGCTCGATCTCCCTGTCCAAGGCGAGCCAAGGCAACCTGGTGTGCTCGGACGTTGTACTGGCCAAGCAGCCCCAGCTTTTTCTAGGTGGCCGCGCTGGGCCTCTGGCCGACAGCGCGGTCGACCTGGGCATCGATTTCACTGCGGGCAGGTCGAGACGGAAAGCTTGCGTTAAGAAGGCCGCCCGCGAGTCAAAGTTCTCAATCCGCGCGGCCACCTTGAAGGGCAAGACGAGAAAGGCGGGGGCGGTGAGAGGAAAAAAACACTTCCCATGCCAAAAAAATATGGGTTCCCGGGCCCCTCCCTGGTGTGTTGTACGGGTCCGAAGTCCACGGTATCCCGGATGGGGAGTTGCACCGTATCAGACAGCAAGCTGGCCCCGTTATGGGGCCAAGCTGTAAAAGGAAGGTCGCTCACAAGCCTCCTCATCATGGAGGGCGATCACACGTGGCTTGCGGCGGTTCCTCCCGTCGTCAGGTACGCCGAAGAATTCTCGTGTGCCCACCCAGGTGCGTATCGGTGGTGTTTCAGCTTCGCGGAGCTCCGAGAAGCGTGGCGGAATTTGTCATCGAGGCCGCCGCCGTCCTCTTGGAGAGATGCCACGGGGCCTTTTCTCCGCGATGTTTTTGAGCCAGAAGCGCATCCAGTGGAAGACCATTGATTGGGTCACCCTGGAAAGCAATGTCGGGCAGCTGTTGATGTTGACGGAGGTTCGCCCTGGGCTTTTGAAGGTACTGCTTAGGCACGCGGTTATTCGGAACCTGGAGAGATTGGCGGCGCAAAAAATCAGCTCTGGAGGTCCCAAAGTTATGTTACGACGTGCTCTAGAAGGCCCTGGGTTCGAGTAAAGTTCGCCCTTCGGGCAAAGCGGCAGTACGTATCATCGGATGCGATGCCAGTTGGACAAGAGTGCGGGCTCGGTGCCTTGGGTATCAGTTAGAGTCGGTCGTGTGCCCCATGTGCGGACAAGGGCCAAGCACACTGCCGCACCGCCCCTGGCATTGCCAGGCCTGCGCGGCCGAGCGGGTTGAGGTTGTTTCAAAAACGTGTAAGCAATATGTTGACGAACTGGACACCGACAACCCCCAGGACCTCCTCCTCCTCCTCACGCGTGCTGTTTGTCCCCACTCTGGCGACTTGTGGCCCAGGCCCGGCAAGGAGCGTAAGACCGTGTGGCCATGGGAGGAAGGTGTGACGGGAGAGGGGAGCGTGGTGATGGGAGCGCTGTTCCTGGACGGAAGTTGTACCAGATGTGTCGTACCAAAACTGAACAGGGCGGCCTGGGGTCTTGCGATTTTCGATCGGGTGTGCAGGTTCCTATGACGAGCGTTGGCACGGTTTACGCGGGCTTGCCGCAAACGTCTCAGGCGGGCGAGTTCGCGGCTTTAGGGTGCTCGAGCCAGGTGGTACAGGGCCCGTGTGACATTTGTACGGACTGTTCGAATGTTTTTGTCCAGGCTAGACGACCCCTGGGTGACCAGTTAAATTATCAGCGGCCATGTGCAGGACTCCTCCTGCACGGCCAACGGGTTTCACACCAGCCAAGGCCCACCGTTCCCTCGAGGAGCTGGGGGTCCCAGAGAGCAAGATGTGTCTTCGGAGAGGTAACGTTCAAGCCGATCAGGCCGCGAAAGCGGGTGTCAGACTCCACGCCGTGGCGACCGATAACCAATCGCAAGCTCTGGAGAAGGTGTTGTGGATTGCCGACACGGTGTAAACTCGCAACAGCACTGCTGTTTAAGTGGCCACGTCTAGATCTCAAAGACGTGGAATTCCTTGCACCTGCTGGTCGGGGCCGCTCTGGCCACCCGTGTGACAACGGCGAGACGCTGCACATCTGCACCCGTTGCGCCTGTTTTGTCGGTGCAGGATCTCTCAAGCAGTCCAACCCCATGTCGAGGTGTGACCAGAAGATGGCACCTCACAGGAAATGTCTCTGGCGACGGGTGTTGCGTGGACCCTACCCCAGCTACAATTCTAGTCTGCGGGTGGAGTCCGAGAGCGTTCAAGGCCTCACCAGTTGAGGCGGATTTAAATAACGGTTTCAAATCATGATTTGTTTCACTACAGTTGGGGCAGAGGAAGGGAGAAAGAGGAGGTGGATCGGAGGAGAAAGAGAAGGCGGCAGCGGCGGCACGAAGGCGAGGGGACGAGGGAAGAGGGGGGGAGGAGTGGTCAGAGGAGGACGAGGACAAGTAGTATGGGGACGAGGAACCTGCAGAGGGCGAGGAGGCGGACGACGATGGCGATGAGGAGAATGCAGCACAAAGAGAATAGGAGGGAAACCCATCATCGCGCGCACTCGCGGCATGTTCTTCTGTAGATGTCCCCTCGGATCAAAGCGGAGGCATGCAGGCAGGTTGAGTGGAGGTTGAACGAGTGCGGAGAAAGGCTCAAGGAAGGGCAGGCATGTGCACGATGAGTGGGATATCACGAGGCAAATAATGTAGCCGAGACCTTTGCAAGTGGGAACGCACACAGCCTGCTTGATTCTGCGCCAGGACGGCGCATATACTGCCCATGGCTCACGGACTGCGATCCGCTGGCCCGCGTTCCAGGGGCGTGTCAGACCCTAGTATCAGGTACACTCGAAGCCGTATCACAAAGAACACTGGAGAATAATCGGAGCGCCACTGAGGCCTCAGTTGCGCCTAGATCCCACGAGGGGCCTCATGGAGTCCTGGGTGGGGTGTGGCTGTCTTGGTGAGGAACCACAATGGCCTCCGCTTGCCTTGGGAAGGAGAGATCCGTGCCCCTGCCACGGTCATGAAAATTCACGTTGACATTCCCCCCATTGTATGCGTCTTACTCAAATCAAGTACTGCTCTTTGTGAACGCAACATGTCGTACCTCAGAATTGTCGGTACGGCTGTTGAGTTTGAATCGCTGCACTTAAGGGGACGATTGGAATCAGGACCATGCTGCGGTTGGCACGACTGGCCCTACGCGTAGGCTCGGTTCGATCACGCTCGTTCCTCCCCACGAAACATGCGTCAGCAACAACGCCCGTTTCCGACATTGCTCTGTCTTTGTGCAGCAGTACCTTTGCCAGAGCTGCCGAAAGCATCAACTACGATGTGCAGGGGAATGCTCGTCCTCATAGGCCAAAGCAATTTGCTTTGAAGAACCGTGCCGTCAATTTGTGTGATTCGATGAACCATTCACATCCGAGGCTTTCCGTGGAGTTCCCCTTCGGCCCAAGAAAATCGGGGCGGATCGCAACCACGTCGGGCCGCCCGTCGACCACGTTGGAGCAATTACAGCCGGCTGTGATCGGTCCGATGTAGCAGGCTGTCGTCGCTCCGACGTGGTTGGAATATTGGGTGATGTAAGATTGTTTTGGTTACACGGGGGGTACGCAAGAGCGCGTTGGGATGATGCGAATTCAGAAACGACCCAGAACAATTCCGATGAAAACCGCTGCGAACAAAGAATCACAGACGGTTTACCACACCATCGTGTGGCAATCCATGGTATGCAATCTACGCTGTGCTACATATATATATATATATATACTTATATATACATATATATATATATATATATATATATACAAACGTAGTGTGTATATACATGTACACGTATAGCAACATATACGGTGCAGTGTAAGTGATGCAGTGTGGCACAACCCACGTGGTGCAGTTTAAACGGTTGGCAACTTACGCGATATAGTCGACGTGGAGCAACGCAAGTGGTGCAATATATGTCGTGCGATCTGCGTGGCGCAACATATGATGTCCAATCTTCATGGTGCGATATATGCTGCGCTCTCCACTGGTGTTGTCTGCGCTGTGCAACCCACGGTGCGCAGTCTTACTGGTGCACTCGACGTTGTCCAGTTTATGCTGTGCTATTTGCGTGGTGCATTCTGTGTTGTGGAATTTACATGGTGCAATCTACTGCTGCAATTGGTGCTCACGCTCGTGCAAGCATGCCGCCCACCCACCGGCAACTTGGCTTGCAAATCCCACACGGTGGTGATTGCGATGAATGCTTGGCGTTGGAAACAACGGTCTTTGTTTCCAAACCATCCTGTGGTGTTGGGTCCTCGTTTTGAAGAAACAGCGCCCCGCGTCTCACCGTGTCCTCCTCCTCCCGCTGCCCCCTCCCTCCTCCCCCTCCTCCCTCCTCCCATCCGTCTCGTCATCGTCGGCGTCATCGTCATCATCGTCATGATCATCGCCATCGCCATGATCGACATAATCATGATCATCACCACCGCCGCCGCCCCATTTTGGCACACCGCTCACACTGTTCGTGGCCCCACAAGGAGCTGCACCGAAGGCCCCATAGGGAACTCCACCGAAGGCTCCAGTGGCACAGGCCGCATGAGCCAACGCCACCCAGGACAGCGTGTCGTGGCCCCATATGGAGCTCCACCGAAGGCTCCAGTGGCAGGGTCCACATGCGTCAACGCCACCCCAAACAGCGCCTCGTGGCCCGATAGGGAGCTGCACCGAAGGCTCCACTGGCACAGGCCGCCTGCGTCAACGCCACCCAGCACAGCGCTTCGTGGCCCCATATGGAGCTCCACCGAAGGCTCCAGCGGCACGGTCCACATGCGTCAACGCTACCAAAAAAACGCTCCGTGGCCCCATAGGGAGCTGCACCGGAAGAACAACTGGCAAAGGCCGCCTGCGTCAACGCCACCCAGGACAGCCCTTCGTGGCCCCAGATGGAACTCCACCGAAGGCTCCAGCGGCAGGGTCCACATGCGTCAACGCCACCCAAAACAGCGCTCCGTGGCCCCATAGGGAGCTCCACCGAAAGCTCCAATGGCACAGGCCCCATGCGTCAACGCCACCCATGAAGCGCTGCGTGGCCCCATGGGGAGCTCCACCGAAGGCTCCACCGGCACTAGCCGCATGCGTCAACGCCACCCAGGACAGCGTTTCGTGGCCCCATATGGAGTTCCAGCGATAACTCCAGTGGCAGGGTCCCAATGCGTCAGCGCCACCCAAAACAACGCTTCGTGGCCCCATAGGGAGCTCCACCGAAGGCTCCAACGGCAGGGTCCAAATGCGTCAGCGCCACCCACTACAGCGCTCCGTGTCTCCACATGGAGTTCCACCGAAGGCTCCAACGGCAGGGTCCACATGCGTCAACGACACTCAAAACAGCGCGTCGCGGTCTCACAAGGAGCTGCACCGAAGGATCCACTGGCACAGCCCGAAAGCGTCAACGCCACCCAAAACAGCACTTCGTGGCCCCATGGGGGGCTCCTCCGAAGGCTCCAGTAGCACAAGCCGCCTGCGTCAGCGCCACCCAGAACAGTGCTTCGTGGCCCCATAGAGAGCTCCACCGAAAGTTCCAATGGAAGTGTCCACATGCGTCCGCGCCACCGATTTCGGCGCACCCCTCACACGCTTCGTGGCCCCATATGGAACTCCACCGAAGCCGGTACACACAATGCGGCTTGCTTTCGGGGCACTCGGTTTTGCTATCCTTGCGAAATCTACAGTTTATGAGCGATTCCGGCATGCGCGCGCGACGACGCGCGCGCACGCCGTCCCGTTTCTGTTGCAAGGGATTTTTGTGACATGATGCGCGCAACGGGCGTTCGAACGATTTCGACACGAGCGCGCGCGAGAGGCCCGTTTGGCAACATTTTCTACGAAAGTTCAGATAACCGATCGAGTTTTCCAGACTTCGCGAGAGCGCGGGCGCAGAAAATGTGGTTGAGAACCCCATTTGCAAAAACGCGAAATTGTTGCACGCTCTCGCGGGACATGATTTTGAGATCCTTACAGAACCTTCGGTTGTTTGGGGGGGTCCGGCATGCGCGAGCGACGACGCGTGCGCGTGCACTTCGGCCCGTCGTCTGCAAGGGACTCTTGAGGATGGATGGTTTTTGATAAACGAGCGCGCGCGTGACATTGTAGGAAGAAGATGAGGGGGGGCGATCCTGGCCAGGCTGGGACGGTATAGCTCCTATTAAGGATGGACGGCGTGGCAGAATCGCACGCAAGTGTCAGCGCGACAAGAAGCCCGTTTATGCATTTCACGCTCTCGCCAACATCCCGCCACCCGCCGGCAGCTTGGTTTGCAAGACCCGCGCGGCAGCGATTGCAATGAATGCTTGGCGTTGGCTGGTGCATATCCGCGGCCGCGCTAGCTCGCGCATGCTCGCGCGCGCATCGGCCAGCTAGTCTGGCGCGGCCGACGCGGCCGCGCCGGCGCTGGGCGCTGGGCACTTCCCAGCGGGCACTTCAGTGCGAGCCGGCGACTTGGGCAGGCGCGGTATCACGACGTCGCCGACAACTAACTGTAGACGCGACTATGAACGCGGCGATGATGGCGACGATGGTGGCGATGACGACGGCAAGGCCAACGATGGCGGCGCCGACGTTGACCACGCCCGCCGAACACGATGACGACGTCCTCGCGTCGGCGATGAAGGGCGCCGGAAGAGTTCGACGCGCGCGCGCGGCCGACGCGCGCGAGTGGTCAGCGTGGAATTATTCGACGCGGATCGCGCACCCAAGCCCCCGCCCACACACACACACACGCACGCACGCGCGCACAAACGCGCGCGCACGAGGAGCGCGCGCAAGGGCGAACGAATGAATTCGACCTGCGGCGCGCGGCCCGCTCGGCAAACATCGAATATGTTGGAATGCCGAAGGTTCCGCAAGAATCCGCGAGAGCTCGAGCGCCAAATTTGGTTTGAAAGCTCCCGTTGCGAAACCGCATGGTTGCGCATGTGTTCGCGACGCTGGATTTTAAAATTCCTGCGGAACCTGAAATATTTTGATATTTTAAAGATTTCGGCATGCGCGCCCGACGGCGCGCGCTCGCGCACCTCGCCCCGCTTGTCGAAGGGACTTCTTGCGACGACGCGCGCGCAAGGGCGCTCGAACGACGTCGGCGCGCGCGCGCGCGAGAGTCAGTTCCTGAGTGCCGATGTAAAACTCCCTCAGCATCCGGGATTCCTCAGCAGACCCCTACATGTGTCTGTGCGTATGTATGTATGTATATATATGTATATATATATATATGGCCCAGGGCTTGGGCCCCCCGCGGCTCAACGGCCGTCGCCACTCGGCCGATCAGGGGTCGGCGCAACGAGACGCAACGAAGGCGCCAACAAAAAACAGCAGTGGCCCCGGACACATGCCGGCAAGCGCACGGCGCTGCAAAGCGACCGCCGCGCCCACCGCGGCGGCGCGCTGCGCGGGGCGCGCTGCGCGGGGCGCGGGCGCGGGGCGCGAGACGCCCGGCCCCGCCGCGCGGCGCGCGCGCCCACGCGCCATTAACAATGAGAAGCCAGGGAGGGAAGCGGGAGGAGTGAGAAGAAGGGGGAAAAAGAAGTCGAGGAAAAGGGCGGCGCGGGCCCCCTGCGCGCGGCCGCCAAGGAGAGCGCAGGCCGATGGCGGAGCCCAGACAAATGCGGAATGTCTCGCGCCATCGTCTGCCGAGCTTTCGAAAGGAAGCGCTCGAACCATTGGCGCCGCCAACGGGGGGAGAGGGCAAAGAGGGGGGCGGGGGGGGGAGAGGAGGGAAAGGTGGAGGAGGACAATGCACATGCGCCCGAAGGTCGCCGACGACGTCTCCAGCGCCGCAGGCCTCGCGCGCCCCCCGCGGCGGCCTCGCCGGCCACCGAGAAGCCGAGCGCGCGGGCGTGGGCGCCTCCGCGGCTCTACCCAGCCCCCCCCTCCTCGCCGTCCCCGCCCTCGCTGTCCTCCCCAGCGGATGTCGCCGCTGCCCGCTCGTCGCCGCCGGCGTGCGAGCGCCCGTGAACCGTCGCCGCCGCCCGCGACTGGACCTCGACAGCCAAGCCCCGCGCCCAGCCGCGCACGGGCAGGTCGCCTCAGCAATGGCCACCCCCGACGCTGGGCCGCGCGACGCGCGGCCTGGTTCAACGTGCGCGCGACGTCGAGACGGCGGCGGCCATAGGCGCTGAAGACGGCCGGAGCTTTCTGGATGTCCTGGGCCTCGAGCTCTGGCAGCGCTGAAGCGCGCCTCTCGAGTTTCTTCCTCTTGTTGGCCTCGGTGCAGTCAAAGCCCGCGCCCATCGCGTCGACGGCGCTGGCCACGCGCGCACGCGCGGGACGGCGGCCTGAGTCAGGATGCCTGCTGGTCGCAGCTCTGGAGCGGATGGCACCAGGCCCGGCGCCTCGCGCGCGGACGCCGCGTCTGCCGCTGCGAACGGCGCCACCAGGGCGCCCCGCACGCGGTGGTGGCCCCGAGAGCGCAACACAGCGCGCGGTAGCCCTGCGGACCCAAAGAGCGCTCTCCACAAGCCGCGCAGAGCCTCTCCGCGCGGACGAAGGCACGCCCGAAGCAAATGCGCATGGACCATCGGCCAATTGTCTTGCGCCACCACCGCGCCTACAGCGGGGTTCAGAGACCGCATCCAATGGTGTTCCTGGCGCGGGCCCCGCTGGGTCGGCGAGGCGCTGGAGGTCCTCGCGGCGCCCCTCAGCCAGCAACCGCGCTTCCAACTTCCGGAGCTCCAGAACGTCGAGGTCTCGACGCAGGCTCGCCGACCTGTAGGGCGGGCGCACGTGGCGAGCCTGAATCCACGACGTCCTCGCCCATTGCCGGGCCCACGTCGCGGCTCGACGCCCGCCCCTCTTCGCCGCGCGCGGCGGCGCCCCGCCAAGCCTGAGCTGAGCGCGCGCCGTCGTCAACCAGCTCGCGAAGATTATCGCGCAGGCGCGGGGCAGCGCCGCCGTCTGCCCGGCCCGGCAGCCCGGCGGGGGCGGCGGCGCTCCGCGAGTCGCAGGCCGCCTGCAGCGCATCTCTGTGTGCGAACCCAGCCTCTCCCATGCGAGCGGAAGAGCGACTGGGCGCGCAGTCGCTCGGCTCGCGACGAACGCGGGCAGGCGGACCTCCAGTGGCGCCCGCGCGCCCAGCCCCCCCGGCACAGGTAGCTTGCGCCCGCAGCTCGTCGCCCAGCTCGCCCCCCAGCGCGCGCCCGATGCCATCGCGGAGTGCCGACTCTAAGGGCGCGAGGGAGGCCTCTGGGGCCCTGTCGCCGCTTAGCCGCAAGGCGCGCGCGGCCTCGCAGACGGACGCACACTCACTCTTAAAGACGAAGTCGGTCGCCGCATCGTCGACCTCGTCGATGGCCTCGCGCAAGGCGCGCTCTATCGCGCACAACTGGCCGGACGCCGTAGAAACGCCCAAGATATTTCAAGTGCCGGAAGTGAGATGACACCCGGCATCTGGCATGCCTCGACGAGACATCCACCAGTTGCAGCGAAGAACAGAGAGCACCTGCAAAACAAATCGGACGCTGCCAGCGCGAGCTTTTCTCGCCTCGCCCCCAAATCCTCGGGCGGGATGAATCCCGAGCCATTGTCGCACGCGTCGGGCGCGGTGCATAAAACGTCTGGGGCCTCGCATCAGACCGCGGTAGGCTGGTTCCCAAATAAGCTATTGTGAACGCGACTCCGCCATCTGGAGAAACCAAAGGAAGGCCGCGGACCCGCCCTGCCACGCGCCAGCCCAGCCCGTGCGCGGGGGGGGCCCGTCGACCCGCGCTGCTTAGCTTCAAGAAATTGCCCGCATCATCCTTGTGCTTTCGGACCTGGCCGCAACGCGGAGGGCGCCGCGCGGCGCCGGGCTGCTAGGGCTGGCGCTGCAGCTCAGACAGAGCTCTGGCCACGCCCTTCAATATGGAAAAAGCTCAAACCGCCCGCGAGTTTGGCGCGGGCCACGTCTGTCTCGTTTCGTGGCCCCTGATGGGTTCACTCCGTCTCCTGCTCGCTCTAGGTTCCCCGCCGATGGCGCGTTTAGCGATTGGTGCGTGCGTGTCTAGAGCGTCGCGACCTTTGGTGGTTTTACTCGGGGGCGCCCTGGAACGGCTTGTCTGACTGCGATAACAATGGCCCCCATCGCCGCGAGGGGGGGTGCGAAGCAGAAACTTTGTCCACGATGACACTGGCCGCGGTGGCCATGACCTTCATCATCATTCGAGACGAGCTGCGAGCGCAACTCCATGCTGACACGCCCACCACATTCGGCAACTCTTCCTCCGGCCCAGAAACTTAGTGCCCTGTCTCGGGATCACGGCGGGCGCCGCAACTAACTCGGCTGGCTTTCTTCGGGGCCATGCCTTGCGGCGAGCCAGTCACGACCCCCAGGAGCGCCTCATGGGGTAAAGAAGGAATGCAAAACATAACATGCACAGCAAAAGCGCGGAACAATGCAAAGGCACCGCCGGGGGGCCCCACGCCTGCAAGGCAGGATGGACAATATCTACGTTCGGTCGGAGGCGGTGGGCATAACGATCAAGCGACGCAGCAGACTCGGCGCGATCTCGGGGAGAATAGAATGCCGAGGCAAGCGCCGAGAAAGCATTCGTTTCAGAAAATGCGCCATTGCGCCGGGGCCGGGGCGCTCGAAATCGCAGGGGGGCGGGGAGATAGCGAGAAGGGAAATCGAGCAGCTCGCAGGAGCGAGGGCAGGATGTTTAAAGGCGAGAGGCAAACCCGGCGGGCGTTCTCGGCAGATGGGGAGGGAAGGAAGAGCGCGGCTTCCCCCGCGACAGCCCCCGCGCTCCGAGGCCGCCCTCCTCCGAGCCTCCCCCCCGCCCCACCCCCGTCGCATCCCTGGCCCTCTGCGAGCCCGAGACCGGCGCCCGACGATCCCGAGTCGACCTCTCGACCCCGGCCCGCAAGCCCCGGCCAACTTCCCAATGCGCGGGGGGGCCCCGCTCCCCCATGGGGCCGCCGTCCCAGCGGGGGGCTTCGGCGCCGGCGACGGCTTGCTTTCCGACGTTGCCGGGGGCGGGGGGCCGCGCCGACGCCGAGACAACACTTCAACAATTGACAACCTTATTCCCCGCGGGGGCAGGGCGGCCCAATGGAAGCCAGAAAAACCTGATTGGCTAGCGTCGCCCTCCAGGTGAAGAGGCCATGGGCCTCGCAGTGCAAGGAACGGCCCATGGGGCTCGCGGCGCCACTATGGCCCGCGGGGCTGCAATGGTCCGCGGGGTTCGCAAGCGAAACAAACCGGCGCGGCCCCGGCGACTGAGGGGCCCATGGGGCCCGACCAGGCTCGCCGGGCTCGGGCGGCGCGCTAAGCCCGCGCGCGTTGCGGCTCCCGCGCGGCCCAGGACACCCCTGTCTGGGACTCGCGGGGATGGGGCCGGCGAGGCGCGGCTCGCGCGGCCCGCGGGCATCCCCAGTTTCATCGGAAGACGCGCAGAAGGCCCGCGCCGCCGCCGCGCGCGCGGAGCAAACGCGCATCGATGCGGGGCGCGCAGGCCGAAGGACGCGGGCGACGGAGTTCAACGAAGGCACTGGATTCAGATGGGGGTCGCAGCGTTGGCGCCCGGCCCCAGCGCGCCAGATTGCGTCGGCGATGCGCCGCCCCGCCGCCAAGGGCATCCGTTTTGGGCCACGCTCGCCTTCAATGGTCACCCGACGCGAAGAGCGGGCGCGCCCCCTGCCGCGCGCTAAACCCACGTCGTTTGGACGGCGCTCGCGTGCTCCGACACGTCTACCCACGCCGCTAAAGAACTGCACCACGCGTGGATTGCCGCCCCGGCGGACACAGGCCCACGTGGAAGACCTCGCGTGGGCCGCCCGGAAAATAAATTCATCGCTGGCCCGCGTGGGCTGGCAATCCGCCGCTGCGCCCACGTGGCTGGAGGATGGCGGCCGCGCTATGCCCCCGGGGCGGCGCGATTAACTCTCCTGCCCTGCGCCATCCCTCCAGCGGGTTACCCAAAGACCATGAAACAGTTCTGGCGGAACTCGCCCCCCTCGCTTGACGGCCCAAGAAAACGTCGACCCGTTAGTCGCGCTGCTCGAGCCCACCTCTAGGAAACTCACGCGCGAGGTGATGCTGGCCATCGCCTTGGAGTTATGGGCTAGAGCCAGAGCTGGGGCGGCAGGTTGCGAAAGCGGCGGCGTTCGCCCGCTCTGCTCCAGGTTCGACAATGGCAAACGCAGAGTCAGGAGGAGCGAAAACCCCAAAAGTTCCCAGGCTCGCGAGGATGCCGCGGGAGACCATCAGAAGCGACTCGCCGAGGCCAGCGAGAATGAAGATCGCCGCGTCTGGGGCGAGCTTAAGCGGGACATCTCCAAGCATGGAGTGGAGCCCTCACCCGACCCCATTCTGCAAATCCCCGAGGGAAGGCCACGATTCCGCGGGGCTCTCTGGACCTAAAGGGGCCGATGTTTGCATCGGCGGTTCTCGATATAGGCGCATCATTCGACACATTTTTCGCGGGCTGCCGGCACGCTCGTTTGCCCGCGCCATGTGGGAGGCGCGAGACGCGTCGCTGCAGACTCCGGACGCAGCGGCACACCAGGCCACGGCGATGTCGCCTCCAATTTGTCAGGCATAGCAGAGACGGGTAATTATCCCGACTGAGCCACGGCCATTGCATTGCGCAACGCAGCAGCGCAGCATCAAGTTCAGGAAGCATAAGCGCGCTGGCGTGGCATGCGTTGGGTAACTCTTTCACATGACAAACCATGCGTTCCATCCGTCGCACCCCTTGATGCCCCTCCTGGGCTAGGACGCCGCGCCGGCATGGGCAGCGCCGACGCGGACTCCTGAGCCCCCCTCCCCCGCCCTCGCCCCCCCCCCCCCCCCCACCCCCCCCAAGCTTTCAAGCAAGATGCCCCTCTACTGATGAACTCGCGGCCCGCGTCCTTGCTGAGGTTTTCCGGCGCGTGCGTTTCCATATTGAAGAAGTTAAATCGGCCCCGCCTCGGATCCAAGGTCTGGCGGCTCGAGAACAGAGGCTGGCGCCACTCAAACGCTGCAGAAGGCGATCGCGCAGCGTGTCTTAGCGCGCGACCAAAGGCAAGCAGCAGATGCCCAGGCGCCAAATGGCGCGGCGCGCTGCATGCACTGTCGCACCGCGCCGAGATGCAGAAATCCATCTTCGCGCGCCCACCGCGCGCGGCGCACGTCCGTCGCAGCGGCGCCTGAGCTCGGACAGGAAGGGCACGGCAATGAGCTGCCAGGGGCGAGGGCCACCTCGCCCCGCCCCTTGAACGATCTCCCCCCAGTCATGCGCTTCGGCTTCCTCGAGGCGGGGGGGCATCGATTTGCGCAGCGCTGCCGTGCCCCACCTCCACCGACGTTGCAGCGCTAACCTAGGGACTGGAGCGCTCGGCGCCGACGCCCAGGACGCTCGCGCTGCTGCCCCGCGCCCAGGCCAGGGAGGCTGCGCGCCAGGGCGCGGCTTCCAGCGCAGGCTCAACCGTCGGCCTCCTCGGCCCTGCCCACTGACCCGCAGACGGTGGGGCATGCAACCTCGCGGGTTCCTGGGCGGCACCGAGACGGCCTCCGGAGGCCCCCAGGGGCCCCAAAATGGCGCGGGACCGATACGCGACAGCCACAGTAGCTTCGAAATATCCGAGAGACCATGCTCGGACGCGCACTTGGGTCACACCGTCGATAAGACCAAACTTGGACCTCGTCACTTTGTCGGGCCCCCGCGGTCCTCTCAGGCCGGCAAGTTGCCCCGGCAACCAGCGCCGCGCGAACTGATCCAAACGCCCCGAGGGGGCCCCGCGAGCCCATGAGGGGCCCTCAAGATGGCCCACTTAAGGCCCGCAGCGGCCACGAAATTGTCCGAAATGGGTAGCCATTCGCGCCCCCGCAGGACAGGGCGAGGACCGCGATGCCGGAATGCCTGCGAGATGCCGCCCAGGGCGCCCGAACCATCAGAACGGCTCGCGCGATTGTGGGGCGCGACTGGTTTCTCGTGCTTTCTACTTGGAATTGGCCCACCATGCCCAAGGCGACCCCTGGGCAGCGCAAGGGAAAGTCTAATAGCTCACAAGTGCGTCCATGAGAGCACTGGAATGGCACCCGCACGCCCTCGAGAAGATCCAAGATGGCTCCAGGGTGCCCCAAAACGGCCCGAGATAGCGCCCCGCGGGCGAGATCCAGGTCGACGCCGAGAGGCCCCAACATATTCCCCACGACGATGCCTTCGCGAAGCTCGACTCGGGCGCTGGAGGGTCCGAGAAGCTTGCAATACTGCCCCGAGTGGCCTGGGGGGGGCCCGGGAGGGGCGATGGATGCCCACGTGCCCCGAGATGGCCCCAACAAGGCCCGGGGCAACAACGTTCAGGCCGCGAGATGGGCCCGCGTCTCGGCGCCCGAGATGGCCCGCGAGAGTCCGGGTTGCGCCGGGGGACGCGGCCAAGGAACGCCGGGGGCTGCTTCCACGGCAACGGGAACGCAGGAATGATGGACTTTGAATCGGTCAGCAGCAGTTCCCCGCGCTGTGCGAAACCCTATCAGAATCAAACAAAAATCGCTGGGTGGGCGCCGGAGGGAGTCGCCCCCCCGCTGGCCCGAGGGCGCGCGCCCGCGGCAGGGAATAGCCCACCCAGATGCCCCTCCTCGGAAATCTGGGAAGCACGAACAGATGTTCGAAATCCGGGGAGCGACTGGTGCATGCTCAAATCTGGGGAGCCAAATCTTGAATTCGAATATGGTCTTGCTGCCCCAGACCTGCGGAGCGGGTGATCCAAATCTGGGAAACGATGCGCGCCCAAATCTGGGGAGCGGCTGATCCAAATCTGGGGAGCGAGCTTCAGGCTGGATTCGTCTGACATGTGACGTTGCGTCGTATATTCACGCGTTTGTGTCCGAAGTTTGACGCAACTTCAGACGTGCATGCTGTGCCATACCCTATTTTGTCAAACTCATGATGAGAAGTTTGTCTAAAAAGTTTGTCACATTTCTGATCTGAAACTTGTCTGAAGTTTGACAAACTCCAGACGATGGCGCATCAAACTTTAAACGAAGCCGGGGAGCGACCACTCTAATTCTGGGGGGCGACAACGCTCCGAATCTGGGGAGCGGCTGATCCAAATCCGGGGAGCGATGACCCTTCAAATCTGGGGGGCGGCTGAATCTGGAGTTTGACTTGGTTCCCCAGATGCTGATGTTGACGTTGTGCCGGAATTTGAGGAGCTCTGAAATTCGTGGGTCGACGACCCCTTGCCCTGGCCAGGGCCGAGACTGGAAGGCGGCGCGCGACGGCGCGGGGGCGCGGGCATTAGGGCAAGCAGCAGTCGGCGGCCTCAGTTCCCCGCTCTCCGCAACCGCGACGCGCGCCCACAGGGCGCGCTGCCGGCCGCGCACGGGCGTCGCATGACACGGGCGCCAGCGCGTCGGACGCGGCGCAAAATCTGGGCGCGCCCTGAGCTCCGAGAACGAACCAGAACCATCCACAATGGGCACATTCCACTCGCTGGCAAACACTCGACCCCTCTTCTGATGGCGAGCAAACTACGGCACAGTGCCAAAGAACAACGTTATGATATTTCTGCTCTTGAATGAGCTGTCGTGCACTGTGGATCCATGGCGCCGCCGAATCAAAACTGTCGGCGCTCTCCCCCCCCTTTCGCGTCTGCCCCTGCTTGTCAAGCGCGGCTGGGACATCTCGCTTGAGCGGCGCGCGGAGGGCCGCCCCCGCGAGATATCGGGCCCGCGCCTCGAGCAGCACCTGGCGCCACGCCACCTCGAGCGCGGCGCCCGCGGCCGCCGCGCGGCCGCGAGCGTCGACCGCGCCGACAATCTCTTTCGCCGCGCCGCCCCCCCCAGCGGGCCCCGGGCGGAGAAACGCGCGGCGCGCTCGCTTCGGCGCGCGGCCCATGTACCCGCTGCGCGCGGGCAAGGAGACGCACCCGCCGGCCCCGCGGCCGATCCGCCCCAATGCCTGAGCTGCTCTGACCGCCGCCGCCATGACAACATAGCAAGGCCGTCGCACAAGGAAGCCCCGTCGCCCCCGACCACACTGAATCGCCAATTCGCCCCTTTTCTGCGAGGGCCGCCGCTGACTTGAATAGCCGCGCCCGCCCGAATGAGCGGTCGCCTGGCGCCGGGCGCGGGGGGAATCGCGCCGGCGTCGGCCGCGGTCAGCCCTCGGGCACTGTTAAGTGAAAGTCTCTATGCGGCGTCAACGGGGCCCTTCCGGGCGTTGCCCCGACCGTCGCAGCCGCGGCCGCCGCCCGACCTGCCGCCCCCGCCCCCGCCCCATTCGAACCCGACGGTCGTCGCCGCGCGCGCCCGCCTCGCCTGGCCGCTTCGCCGCTTCGCCCCGAGCAGTGCGAGAGCCCACGCGGGGCGCGCGCGTCGCGGCAGGCCTCTTCGTCGCGCTCCATGGCGGAAGCGCCGGGTCACGGGGTGGAGCGGGCGGCGCAGCGTCGAGGGCGCCGGGCGCCCTGCCAGGGCAGGCCAGCTCGAGCCGCAAATGCCGCGCCGAAAGGACGGAGGAAGGGCCTCAACGCGGTGCCCTCCTGCGCGAGACATCGCCATTGAAGACGGGCCCCATGCGCGCGCTTCTGGCCAGTCTCGCGGTCCTGGAAGACATCGAACAAGACGCGCACTGGTTCGTGATCGCGGGAGGCACTTTCAGGGCCCGGCGAACCTGTCGGCGGCGGATGAAAACATCCTCTTCGGCGCGCGACGGAAGTGCCGCTTGGCCCCGCGGGCGTCGCGCCCTGGGGGCCAAGCCAAGGGCATCTGGGCCCCGAGGGCAAGTCCAGGGGGAAGAAATTCTACGTCGAAATGACTACCCTGAAGAATTTCAAGTTCAACATTGACGATGTCCTGGGACGCGCCGAAATCGGAGAGCCTCCAGACAGACCCCCCAGCCCTGACCATCGCAAGGCCACGCTGCTCCAGGTCGCAAACTCAACCGCGTCATTCCGAGACTGCAGGGCCCGCGGGCCCGCCGCGGACACGCCCGATCGTCGCTCTGAAAAACTGCGCGGTCATCGCGAGGGTGCGCTTCAAACACCGCTGTCAGATTTTACCCGTGAGAGCAGCGTCCCCAATCCAAACCTGCATCCATCGATGACGCCGAATCTTGAGCTCACATCCTATCGGCGCTATCCTCCACCGCCCCGCCACCCCCTCGGTGGTCCGGCCCCCCCCCCCGCCCCGCGCCCCGCCCGCCCCGCCCCGCCCTTCACCCGCCCTGTGCCGCCACGGCTTCTGCCTCGCCAGTCCTGCAACTGCGACATCAAGAAAACAAAATTGCGCCACGGTAGGAAGGATCCCTCCGACACCGGGAAACGCCGCATTCACTTTGTAGCACAGAAGCGCGCACTCTCGCGTGGATCTCTCGTCTGAAACCAGAACTGCCCTAAGCGACATTGTTAAGATACGCATTCGCCGCCCTTGTGCGCTTGCGATCGACTCAGCGCCGAAGGTTTGCGAGGGGACGATGCGGGACCCTGCCCCCCCCCACGCCCCTCCTCTGGCACTTTATCCCCGGGCTCCTCGCGATGCGCTGCAGCGGCGTTGCGTCGGGAATTTTTTCTGACCATGTGCAGGAAAGCCTCTTCCCCCCTTGCTGCGCCTCGGCCCCGCCGCTTCAAGCTCGTCGCATCAGGGCTCGCCGCTCTTTTCGGGCAGCCACGACTTGAACGGGGGCCCCAGGATCAGTTTCTTGACTGGTCGCCCACGAACTTTTGGTGGCCCACGCAGGCCCTCGGAGCTCCATGGAAAGATAGCCCTCGGAATAATGACCCGCAAGAGCGCCTCGACCCATGGAAGGCACAATCACCGCCAGGAACAATGAAGAGTGCGCCCTGGGACGATGGAGAAGCACGGCCAAACCTGCGGCGCGTCTGTTGGCAGGGAGAACGATCCAGGAGCTGCGCCAGGGTCGCGCAACCCTCGCCCAAATTGCCCCATTGCGGCGATGCGAAAACAGTGGATACATGCGTTTGGGATGCAAACCCGGCAAGCCCTGCCGCAGGCAACCTCCGGGAACCGCACATGTTGTTCAGGGTGGCGCGTTCTCCCCCCTCCTGACCCTCAAGAACCCGTGGTCGCAATCAGCGTCCTCGCAGTTTGACCTCACCCTATATGCCCTCGTGGAAGCCCTTTGCAGGGGGATCCATATCGTGAACAATTCGTTGACCTTGGGGCTCTTTGATGGCCGCAATCAGAATAACCAAACCTCTACTACAGATCCGGAGGGATGGGATGGAAGTCCAATGTCGAATCGCCTTGTGCGATTTCTGCAACAACGACTCCTTAGGAAAAAGACGCTCAGCCTTTGTGGCATCACTGCAAAATCCAACACAAAATCCTTCAGCTGGGGAAACATAGCGAGGTATATTCACTGTCTTCTACCATAACCCAAGCGGTAAGGACCATGCAACATAGTTCGCATTGTCGGCGCCCTGGTTAGTTACAGGCTGAGCACCGTTTCTGGAAACAATGCTGCCCAGCCTTCGGTAAGACTGAATCAACTTGAACAGAGATTTGACCAAGCGTAGGACAAGCGTACCCAAACTGAGACCATGCTCATCCCAATGGACATCCAACCTGCCGAAAAACAGCGTCCCTCTCGTGTCCCCCCTCCTTTCATGTATGAGTCGATTTCGGTCCCACTTCACCTGGTTGTCCGCTTGCCCACTGTAGCATCCCATGGGACACACTTGATGGGCAATAGCAACATGCTGGCCACGAGTGCTGACCAACACATGCGCGTGATCCCTAGGTCATCGCCATGGCATACAGGGCGATAATGCACATTCTGGTCACACACCCACTGCTGATGGCGTGTTCTTCCATGCACAATCGAAGGTCCCCAGTCTGCCCACATGACCACACGCCCCTTTTTGTCTGCTCGTGTGTGCAGCCCTTCACGCATATGGTGGCAGGATTATGGATATTCCTCCAGAATGTATGTCGTTTGGCGTCGTGGGTATCCCAAGCACGCGGCTCAAGGATATTGACAGCGAAAAGTACATAGTGCAGACAGCGATAATTCGATTGGCGTTTCGTGCAGGATGGAAGGGTGGTGCCTTCTCGAACAAACCCGCAAGATGTATCATGCTTCTTCCCCCACGGTGGCAAGCTTGGCATTTCCGTCGCGTGGATACTCCTGCAGCGGCACTCCAGGGACGAGGATTGGGAGTCGAAGTGGCGAGGGTGGGAGTTTTGTGCTACATCATGGTCTTGGATTCCCCCCCCCCAGAGCCAGGGAAAGCAAGGACGGCTCGTAACTACGTGGCTGCTGTGAGCAACTCACTGCATGGGCGACAGATAGACTGACACAAGTACCTGCGAGGGTTTGCATATCGCGCGGGTGCATGGCAGGAGGTGCGGACAAAACAGGCGGGTGTATGGCAGGAGGTCGAGACAACGGCAGTGGGAAAGATATGAGGGCGAGAGGTCCACCAGTGGGGGGCTGGAGAAAATTTCAGGGGTTTGCTCGATGCGTTGGCCCTCAACGATGCGGACATACTCGCCCAATTTCGTTGGATCTGCGGGAGGTCAATATATGATAGACCGCACTTCCGTTCTGCTCATGTTCTCTGATGCAGCTGTGTGCGCGTCGCCCATACACAGACTCGGACGAACGCCATGGAGGGGGAGGATGCGAGGACAGGGATTGGGGAGGGCTCACAATCAAACCAGTCTTCGTTTAGCGGGCTCTGCACGACAGGCAGCTAGATGTAAAGGAAATGCTCTGCCAATGCGACCCCACACGAAATCCGATAACATGCTTCGAGTATACAAAGCTGTGAAGCCCAGTCCCTCTCAGGCTTGATATCCAAGGGAATGGCGACCGCAGACGCGGATGGGATTGAGGAGTTTGCTTGGGGTTCGAAAGTCTCGTTCCAAACGCAAGCCCACCGCAGACAGCGAGCTTTCTTTTGTCAGGAGAGCAGTGGACTTCTTGTGGCATCCAAGCCTGGTGCTAGAGGTCTCCTAGATGGGGTCCGAGTAGATGGGGTCGGTGGATCGTGCCGCATCGCCAATGCGTCGGCGACGCCAGTGATACATCAGCGCCGTCGGCGTGGAGAAAATCGGGATGTACATCAAGCCGCATCGCCAACGCATCGGCGATGCGGCGTGGCCATCCGAAACTATCTGCTCGGAGCCCACCTGGGAAGGCTCGAAATGCTGCCCGCCGCCCCAAGCCCCGGGAGCCCAGCCATCTGAAACCATCCAACAACCAACCGAGACCCTACGCCCCCGCAGAACTCCACCCGGGCTTCCCAAGCCCCTGCTACGCCGCGGGTCCGGGCCCCCCACCCCGCCAAGCCCCAGCTACGCCGCCCCAACCAAATGGAAGAAGGAGACGGATAAGCAAAATAACGCAACAACACATGCTCCCCCCGAACAAACCAAAATGTGTGCGACTCGAACCGAAACCCATCCCTGGGATTCCCAAAATGGGGTGACGCCGAGCGTTTGGATGATCTCTGGACGACCCATTCGTCTAGGGGCTCGCTGCAGTTTAGGCGAAATCATTGCACCGCTAAGCGCCTTGCACTGAGGCAGCGAAACCTGCCTTTAAAAGTAGTTCAAACCACAGCGCAGGCATGCATCAGCAGCTCGCACATTGAACGCGCGAAGGCTCAACGCAGATGCTGGGAGACTCCTCGCGCCTCCCCCCTTGTCCCGATCTCCTCCACCTCATCTAGAAGAACATTATCCTGGCGAAGGACCAAACCATATACAGTTGTGGGTACCGCTGTTGTGAAGATCTTCGTCGGTGAAGCCCCCTATGGGGCCACGAAACGCTGCCCTGGGTGCGGGGGGAACGCATGCGGGCGGTCTCACTGGGGGCCGTCGGTGGAACTCCCTACGGTGCCACGATACGCTGTACTGGGTGGGACGCATGCGGGCGGTCCCACTTGGAGCTTCGGTGGAGCTCCCTATGGGGCCACGAAGCGCTGTACTGGGCGGGTGAAAATGTCAAACGGGCGTGTGGGACGCATGCGGGCGGTCTCACTGGGGGTTTCGGTGGAGCTCCCTATGGGGCCACGAAACTTTGCAACACGCGCGTGAAAATGCCAACTTGTGTGTGGGACGCATGCGGGCGGTCCCACTGGGGGCTTCGGTGGAGCTCCCTATGGGGCCACGAAGCGCTGTAATACGTTTGCGGAAATGCCAAATTGGGTGTATGGGACGCATGCGGACGGTCCAACTAGGCTTTCGGTGGGGCTCCCTATGGAGCCAAGAAGCGCTGTACTGGGTGTGTGGCAATGCCAAGTTAGGTGCGTGGGACGCATGCGGACGGTCCCACTGGGGGCTTCGGTGGAGCTCCCCATGGGGCCACGAAGCGCTGTACTGGGTGGGTGAAAATGCCACATTGGGCGTGTGGGGCGCATGCGGACTGTCTCCCTGGGGGCTTCGGTGGAGCTCCCTACGGGGCCACGAAGCGCTGTAGTGGGCGGGTGCACATGCCACGTTGTGTGTGTGTGTGTATGTGTGGGGGGGGGGGTGGGGGTGTGGGGGGGTGTGGGTGTGTGGGTGTGTGGGTTTGTGTGTGTGCGTGTGTGTGTGTGTGTGTGTGCGTGTGTGTGGTGTGCGTGGTGTGTGTGGTGTGAGTGGTGTGTGTGGTGTGTGTATGTGTGTGTGTGTGTGCGTGTGCGTGTGCGTGTGCGTGTGCGTGTGCGTGTGCGTGTGCGTGTGCGTGTGCGTGTGCGTGTGCGTGTGCGTGTGCGTGTGCGTGTGCGTGTGCGTGTGCGTGTGCGTGTGCGTGTGCGTGTGCGTTGTGCGTGTGCGTGTGCGTGTGCGTGTGCGTGTGCGTGTGCGTGTGCGTGTGCGCGTGTGTGCGCGTGTGCGTGCGCGTGCGCGTGTGCGTGTGCGTGTGCGTGTGCGTGTGCGTGTGCGTGTGCGTGTGCGTGTGCGTGTGCGTGTGCGTGTGCGTGTGCGTGTGCGTGTGCGTGTGCGTGTGCGTGTGGTGTGGTGTGGTTGTGGTGTGTGTGTGGTGTGGTGTGTGTGGTGTGGTGTGGTGTGGTGTGTGTGTGGTGTTGTGGTGTGTGTAGGTGTGTGTGTGTTGTGTGTGTGTGTGTGTGTGTGTGTGTGTGGTGTGTGTGGTTGTGTGTGTGGGTGTGTGTGTGGTGTGTGTGTGTGGGGGGGGGGGGGGACGGGGGGGGGTTGGGTGTGGGTGTGGGGGGGGGGTGGGGGAGTGGGGATAGATGTGGTGGGTGGCAATTGGTGCCTGGAATGGTAGGTGGTGGCACGAATGCCTTGAGATGGAGGTGGTGGGTGGCAATTGGTGCCTGGAATGGTAGGTGGTGGCACGAATGCCTTGAGATGGAGGTACGGGTCACCTCCCCCCCACGGCCGTCTTCGTTGGCCGAGGGACCGCCCACTGGGGGGGCGCATGCGGGCTGTCCCACTGGGGGCGCCGGTGGAGCTCCTTCTGGGGCCACGAAGCGCTGTACTGATGAGGTGGAAATGCAAACGATTTGGTTTCGGGGACGCACGCGGGCGGTCCCAGTGGGGGCGTCGGTGGAGCTCCCTACGGTGCCACGGAACGCTGTACTGGGTGGGTGAAGGTGCCAAGTTGGGTGTGTGGGACGCACGCGGGCGGTCCCACTTGGGGCGGTTCGGTGGAGCCCCCTTATGGGGCCACGAAGCGCTGTACTGGGTGAGTGAAACGCAGGGAGGAGGGAGGAAGGGGAGAAGGAAGGAGGGAACGAGGGGACCGTCGCTTCAAAACGAGGACCCAACACCACAAGATGGTTGGGAACAAAACAACATAATTATCCTGGTTAAAGACCCAACAGTACGCAATTGTTCGTAACGCGTTGTGGCTGCCGCTTTCGGTGGGGCTCCCTGTGGGGCCACGAAACGCTGCCTTGGGTGGGGGAACCGTTCGAACTGCGCCACTGGGGCGGGCCTTCGGTGGAGCTCCCTATGGGGCCACGAAGCGCTGCCGTGGGCGGGGGAACCGCATGCGGACGGTCCCACTGGGGGCTTCGGTGGAGCTCCCTATGGGGCCACGAAGCGCTGTGCTGGGTGGGGGAACCGCACGCGAACTGCGCCATGGGGGCCCTCGGTGGAGCTCCATATGGGGCCACGGAACGCTGCCCTGGGTGGGGGGAGACGCATGCGAACTGCGCCACTGGGGCCTTCGGTGGAGCTCCCCATGGGGCCACGAAGCGCTGCCGTGGGTGGGGGAACCGCATGCGAACTGCGCCACTGGGGCATTCGGTGGAACTCCTTATGTGGCCACGAAACGCTGCCCTGGGTGGGGGAACCGCATGCGAACACCCCCACGGGGGCCATCGGTGGAGCTCCCTATGGGGTCACGAAGCGCTGCCCTGGGTTCGGGAACCGCATGCGAACTGCGCCACTGGGGCCTTCGGTGGAGCTCCCGATGGAGCCACGAAACGCTGCCCTGGGTGGAGGAATCGCATGCGAGAGCAGCCACTGGGGCCTTCGGTGGAGCTCCCTATGGGGCCACGAAACGCTGCCCTGGGTGGGGGAACCGCATGCGGGAGCAGCCACTGGGGCCTTCGGTGGAGCTCCCTATAGGGCTGCGAAACGCTGTCCAGGGTGGGGGAACCGCATGCAAACACCCCCACTGGGGCCGTCAGTGGAGCTCCCGATGAGGCCACGAAACGCTGCCCTGGGTGGGGGACCCGCATGCGAACACCCCCAATGTGGCCTTCGGTGGCGCTCCCTATAGGGCCACGAAACGCTGCCCAAGGTGGGGGAACCGCATGCGAACACCCCCACTGGGGCCTTCGGTGGAGCTCCCTATGGGGCCACATGCGACCCCCTCCCACTGGGGCCATCGGTGGAGCTCCCTATGGGGCCACGGAACGCTGCCCTGGGTGGGAGAACCGCATGCGAACACCCCCACTGGGGCCTTCGGTGGAGCTCCCCATGGGGCCACGAAACGCCGCCCTGGGTGGGGGAACCGCATGCGAACACCCCCACTGAGGCCTTCGGTGGAGCTCTTTGTGGGGCCACGAAACACTGCCCTGAGTGGGGGAACCGCATGCGAACACCTCCACTGGGGCCTTCGGTGGAGCTCCCCATGGGGAAACGAAACGCTGCCCTGGGTGAGGGAACCGCATGCGATCACCCCCAGTGGGGCCTTCGGTGGAGCGTCCCATGGGGAGCTCCACGAAAAGCTGCCCTGGGTGGGGGAACCGCATGCGAACACCCCCACTGGGACCTTCGGTGGAGCTCCCTATGGGGCTACGAAACGTGTGAGAGGTGTGCCGAGAGCAAAGGCAAGGAGGGGGAGGAGGGAGGAGGGGGAGGAGGGGGAGGAGGGAGGAGGGAGGAGGGGGAGGAGGAAGGAAGGAGAGACGCGGGGCACCGTCTCTTCAAAACGAGGACCAACACCACAAGATGGTTGGGAAATATGAACTGTCGGAGGTCCGCGCGGATTTCTCGGAGCAGCGCGAGCGGCGCAGCCAAGGAGACCCGCCGATCCGAAAAAAACGCGCGGAGCGCCGAAAATTCATGCTCATGCCGCTTTTCTCAGCGAGCTCGGCAAAGCACGCGCCAAAGGGAACCGGCCATGCGGGCCGAGCAGGAAGGAGCGGACGCCGAAACAGCACGAGCTGTAGGGCAAGCTGCTCTGCTCCAGGCACGCTGCGCTGCCTCTGCCTGGCGACAGCGCCTGCGGACGCTCCGAGGTTAAAAAATTGTGTATCAGATTGGGGGGGCCAGAACTTAACGAAAAAACCATCGTATGAGCGTCAACTTTCCGAGGTCCGCGCGGGTTTCCTGGATCGGCGCCGTGCCCCCCATGGTGGCCCAATGCCCATCCCAGGAATCCGCGCAGAGCTCGGAATGTTCATGTTAATGCAACTGATTCTTCTTCGACATGCTCCCCTCCAAAGGTGCTGGGAGACCTGGCATTGCAGAATCTCGAGCGCGGGGGAACAACTCGACAAAAAGTTCCACGGCCACCGCGCCAATAGTATCGTTCGAATGAGGGGAAGACCACCACCAGCAGAGGCGCCACCGCAATCAAGCGGCCAACCCGCCTCTACCCCATACCACACAGAAGGTTTGGGCCTCGGCCACTCCCGCGCAGCAAACCTAACCACCATGATCGTTTTAATAAAAGAGATTCGTCACCGCGCGTGCAGTGCGCTGGCATTTACTATAATGTTCTCCTGATTGCGACTCACTGACCAACGGCATTAAACGAATCCGAAGAGACTCGACGATTTCCATTAAGTTCAATGTCTGCTTGAGAAGCCCCAGAGCACCTCCACCCTCTGGAGCCCCCCTGCAAGGCTCCAAGGGAAGGTATGAATTCAAGAAGGGTCCAAAGTGAGCCGCGTACGACCTCTCGACGGCACGAGTCGCCACCGTGGCCACATCTCCCGACGCTCGGGACGGTCCTCCGATCCATCCAGAATTACCCAGTGCCCCCTGCTGACAGAAGTAAGTTGGAGGCTCCGAAACCGAGCGGTGACAGACCGTGCGGTGACCTCGAAATCCCAAGAGACCTCACCGCACGGTCCAGCACGTCACGCTTATGACCCTGGATGCTCCAGCGGCCCGAGACATCCTGGCAGAAACATCCGAATTCCCATACAGGCCGGTCACTCCAAGTCTCCACTGACTCACCACACGGTGTGGTCACCACACCGTTTGAGGGACCCCGTAAGACGAAGCTAGGACCGAGACATCATCGGACGGCTGAGGCAGCACGGCGAACCGATATGCTAAACATTACGTTTCTGTTGCATAGGAATGGGGCAATCTGGGTATCCGAAAGCTTTTCTTAGAGCATCTTGGAGCCTCCTCGGGGCGTCTTGGAGATATCTTGGGCCGTCTTGAAGCAATCTAGCGGTTTCTCCGGCCCTTCTGGGCCGCTCTGGCTGCTTTCGTCATACTCTCTGGAGCAGATTGGAGCCGCAGGGGCGGGCCCAGAGGCACCGGAGGGGGGTCACAATTTCCGGTGCCGAGGGGGAATTCCGGAAGGTGTGCCGGCCTGGGGCCCAGGTCCCCAGTACCCTGGCATACACAGATGTTTCGTTGTTTTTTGTGTTTTGTTTCTCTCTCTATATATATATATATAACATACACATACATCCATCCATCCATATGAACGTACACACATACCTACTGAAATACGTACATACATACATATATGGATTCAAGTACATACTGCTATACATGCATATGTGTATGAACATATAGAATTATATTAGCACGTATGTATATATATACACTATGCGCATGATGACACAATCTGCAAATCTGAATGAAAGATCCATGCACGGATAAACACAAATTGTACTTACGTGCCCACGGTCAGAAAACTCAAGCAGGGGGTGTAAGCAAGACCGTCGGGATTGCGCACGAAATATTAAGCACGCAACATATGGCGTGCAGCATGCAACAATCTGGTTCCACACTGCCTTCGTAAATACGGTAAGGGAATGTGTCGAACAAAGATGCCAGATCAAGAACGTGTTAGTGGATACATAAGGTAAGAGCGTTGAACGAACATGCCTAGACTCATTACAAACAATCCTTTTGATTTCAACCAATATGATGAACTCGCATCTGGCCTTGGGTCCATGAATGAACAGACCAATGTGTTGTAGCCAGCATGAGCAAAACATTGGGAAATCACATTGTGCGTGAACATGTTGAGCGACTGTGTGAAAGCAAGTTGTGTTTTTTTTGGCGCCGTGGCAGCGCGGTCTGCATGCGGTGCGCGTCCGATATCCATACTTCGGAGGTGCTGCACGCGGGCAGGCCCAAAAGAAGCGCACGCGGCGACGCCAATCATCGGACATGAACTCTGCTCCCTCGGAGAAGTGTGCATGAGAAGACTCTCTGGGGGAGTGCAGCTCAGAGACAGTTATGGCGTCGCCAGTTTGCGGCAGTTTTCCGCGTGGGAGGTCATACAGACTCTGAGGTTAGAGTGCGCCCCTCACGCAGATCGTGATGTCACTGTCCAAACACCCAACGTCTGCTCGAGACGTTCAAACACACAACAGTGCAACACGGTGTTGCACATACTGATTCGACCAGCATTGGTGAATTAATGACTTCGGGTGTTTCTTTATTCCAGTACGCCTTTTTCTAGTGGAAATCATTCGTGTCCAGCGAATACATGACTATTGTTTCAAACCTGTGTGGTCAAATTCGCCTGGGCAGCATGAATTGTTCAACGCGACTGGTGTCGCTCACACATTGGTGCTCAGGCACGCTGGCTCAACACAGTTGCATGATGCAGTTATGATCAGATTGGTGACTGAATGACTTGCACGCACCATGTCAATTGCCTCATCTTTCGAACATACTTCCAACATGCCTACTCATACACACTCACACACACTCATACACACACCAAATCGATGTGCATGAACCTGGGCACGGACGTGCCGGTCGCATGTGCATATAAAAAACCATCACTCCTCAGCGCAGCAGCGCGCCAGGCCCAAATCGATGGCACACTAAACCGCAGGAAGTGCGCTGGACGGGAGCGCACCACCGGCGCCTACTGGACGAACACCGACACGGCGGGCGTCAGCAGCAGATTGCCTTGTTACATCTTTCGCACGCCCCCCGAAGGAGGCTGGCTGGCCGAACCCCTGCCGGAGCGCTCTACTGCTGCTCTGCGACCCGCCGGTCCTGGATGGATTTGTCGAACCTGTTCATCCGCGCCGCCTCTAGATGACAAAAAAGCGTCGTAAACATGAACTTTCAGAGAACCACGCGGGTTTCTTGGATCGGCGCTGGGGAGTCCGGCGCCGTGCCAAGAGATCCGCGCGGACCTCCAGAAGTTTGCGCTTCTGCAGACTCTTGCTCCTCGAGCCTCGGGCTCGAAGACCACTAGGGGCGTGCAGTCGTGCAGCGGCTCTGCGTTCGTGGCTGGGTGCGGCACCCTGCCGAAGTCCAGGCCTGAGGGCCAATCATAGATCATGGGGGGACCAGCTCAGGAGGGAAACATCGAGCTTGATGAATCTGCGATACATCACCGATAGATCGGCGATGGGCCCCCGATAGTGAAACCGCACGTTCCTGGGAGGGGTGGGCTGTCGGGCCCCGTCGGCGATGAATGGGCGATCTGGGATCGATGCATCCACTCCTGAGCCTTTGCCCCCTAAAATTCCCCCTGCATGGCTTTCGGGTCAGAACTCGGCTCTATGGCAGCCATCCGGAACGGCCCGGGCCTCCCATGAACAACCTCCGCGAGGCGCAGCTGCTGGAGATCACCCCGAGGCTGGAACATCGCTGAGAAACGAAAGCGTCCTAAAACCTCGAACCTCGACCCCGAGAAAGTCAAACTAAACGTTGCCCCTGAAGGCCGAGCTGCTGTATGAGGGCCCACTCATCGTGCACGCCCCACTCGGCGACGTACTGCCACTGCCCGCTGGCGGGGTCGCGCTGCACCAGCGACTCCACCATGCCCGTCCACCTCGAGGAAGGAAACAAAACACAACAATTGCATACACGTAAACTGTCCGAAATCCGCGCGGAGCTCCGAAAGTTGATGAGTATGCCTTTTCTTGTTAATCGAACCTCGCGAAGCGGCCAGTCGGCGGACCGTAAGCGGACGGGCCCAGGTTGGTTCCAGTGAGCACGTCCGGCATCGCGCACTTGTAGCCGTCCAGGTCGTTGCCCTTGCAGACGCAGTCCGTGATATTCGGCGGCGCGCCGAGGGGACAAGTGAAAGGGGCGGGCCTTCTCAGAATGCTGCGGGGGCTTCTCAGAAGCCCTCTGCGGCTTCGGAGAAGGCTCCGATATCTTCTGAGAAGGCCGGAGGCCTTCTGAGCATTCTGAGAAGGCCCGCCCTATCTGCCTTCCCCCCTGAGCGCGCCGCCGAAATGTGGATCTGGATGTCTGGGAACGCCCGCATCTCCGACAGGACGGCGTCACGCAGCTCCTTCTTGCCAATGCCGCGCCTGCCCCAGGAGCCAGCGTTGTAGTAGCCCTCGTGGAAGTACTTCTCGATGGCCGCGTCGACGTCACCGCGGAGGTTCCAGACCTCGTCCGTGCTCCGGATGACGAAGCCGCACGCGTCGAAGGTCTGCGGCCCAGCGTTCACTGGCTCCAGATGGGGGATAAGACAGGAATTGTTGAGCGGCACCGACATGAGGTACTCGTCGGGGACGCTGCTGTGGGGAAGCCAAGATGTAGCGATACAGCTACTTCCCGGACCGCGCCCGGGGTGCGTTCTGACCAGAGCCTAAAGTCGGCGGTGGATTTTTGTTCCCCTTAATGAAAACGGCCTGGGACCGAAACCGACGGACCTGGAACCGCAAAAACGATGGCCGCGACGCCCTCTCGCGAACCGAAAACGGCCAATTCGCTAATCGACGTGTCAGGGTAGGAGGTCTATCAATCTCCGAGTTCTGACCAGAACCCAAAGGCGAATCAAGCCGTGGCGGCAAGGGCCTCCCAGGAGGCCCAAGAGGGCGAGAAAGGCACAGGGGTATCGTTGAGGGCTCAATGGCTTCGACCGTCCCTTGACTCGCGCTGAAGCAGCAACGACTTGCTACAAATGTCCCTGGAGATATTTGGATGTATGATGTGGATGTACTTTGGGTGACCCAAATGGGGGTCCAGCTGAAAAGGGCGGTGCAATAGATTTGGGGCAATTGTATTCCAGATGTACTGCGCCAGAGAATTGTTTTGCATTGTATTGCAAGTAATGTATTGCACGCGAAGACCCGGCAATACATTTGCGCCCTGGAATGCATTGCTCGCCCCAAATGTATTGCAACCCCACGTAGCTATTGCACCAAATCTATTGCACCACCCCCTTGTCGCTGGAACCCCTTTGGGGTCAACCCGATGTACCAGGATCGACCAGGATGTACCCAGATTCACCTCCGTTTCTCTACACGTCTACCTTAATTTATCTGGCTCGATCGCCACAAGTCGATAGGCAGAAAAAATCGACAATCCCTTAGGGAGGGTAATGGTATCGGTCCCCTTTCCTCTTCCGATCCTGGGCGCGGCCACGGCCGGGTAGAAGCCCTGGCCGTCGGCCGCAGGCGCGGTCGACCGCTCCGCTTGGAGCCAGCGCTGCTGGGCCGTCACGAGAGCGAGCGTGGCCAGCGCCCCGACACCGATGCCCGCGCCAAAGGCGAGCGGCGTCCGGAGGCGGTGGAGGAGGAAGTACTTCCAGCCCCGCTGCTCTCGCACCTCTAGATGAGGGGGGGGGACATGGCACACACCGCAAGCACACACACACACACACACACACACGCACACGCACACACACACAGAGAACAAACTGCATAAACATAAACTATTTGGCGCCCCTCGCGGATTTCTAGGATCGACGCGCCCCCCCACCACCTCCACCGGCGCGTTGCCCGCGCCAGGCAGGAGGAAACATAGCGCAGATGCAAGAAATCGACCGCGCGGACCTCCGAAAAGTTACGTTTATGCCGTGCTTTCTTGCTCGAACCTTGTCCAGGCGCGACTCCAGGTTGTGCCGCAGCCCGAAGGGAGGCAGGTCACCCTCCGAGGCGACGGTGGAGCTGTCCCATGGCGCTCCGCCGGTGCTTTGACGCGACGGCAGGAACGGAGAAGCTTGGACGGCGCCAACCGCGTGAGGCAGGCTCGTGTCGTGACGACGACGGCGTTGATTCCCGGCGCCGCGAGGAAGGTGCAACCTTGCTCGATCGCGGCTGTCTGATTGCGCAGATCGCTCAGGGCCGCTGACGGCGTTCGACCTTGAACGCCGGCGCTGGGGTCACCGCCGCATCGACACAACAAGAACCTGCCGTACCAGCTCAGCTTGATGCACGCTGCCGCACATGCCAGCACGCGCGGAGGCGTGTGTCGAGCTTGTTCTGGCGCACGGCTGCCGTCGTCCAGGAAGCGCTGGTGGACATCGTCGTCCGATCCAGAAGCGGTCAGGGGGCCAGCGGGGAGCAGCGGGAGCAGCGGGGCCTTCTGTGCCGCCTGAGGTCAAAATGCTGTGGGGGATGAGGAGGAAACGGAACAGGATGTGGAGGCTGTGGAGGAGGAGGCGAGAGAGTAGGAGTAGTAGTAGGAGGAGGAGGAGGAGAAGGAGGAGGAGGCGAGGTAGTAGTAGTAGTAGTAGTAGTAGTAGTAGTCGTCGTCGTCGTCGTCGTCGTCGTCGTCGTCGTCGTCGTCGTCGTCGTCGTCGTCGTCGTCGTCGTCGTCGTCGTCGTCGTCGTCGCCGCCGCCGCCGCCGTCGTCGTCGTCGTCGTCGTAATAGTAGTAATAGTAGTAATAGTAGTAATAGTAGTAGTAGTAGTAGTAGTAGTAGTAGTAGTAGTAGTAGTAGTAGTAGTAGTAGTAGTAGTAGTAGTAGTAGTAGTATTGGGAGGAGGAGGAGGAGGAGGAGAAGGAGGGGGAGGGAGAGGGGAAGGGGAAGGAGGAGGAGGAATGAGGATGCGGATGAGGATGAGGAGGAGGAGGAACTTTGGATCCGATTGCGCTAGGTCGGGCTGGGTTGGGTTGGAAGCATCCTCGGAGTGGAATGTTGCCCGCGCAGCGGCCTTGGTCGGAGGAGCGCCCTGTGGACCCCTGTCTGAGGCTGCCCTTTGATCGTGGGGTCAGGTCAGACAGGGCCAGAACGTGAATCCAAGCCAGAACGTGAACCTGAGCTGGCCACGCAATTCATAAAGATCGCGACCCAAAATTTCCAACGGAGCGGAAGCTTGGGACCAAACTCGAAGAAATACGACGGATGGGGGGTCCAATTTCGATAGGGGTACGTCCGAATAGCCCCCCAGGGATGTCCCCTGAGTTTCCCCCATTCTGATCGGCCGTATTTGTCGGGCGAAGCTCGGGGATTGGGGGCGAGAATTCGCAGGCGGAAAAAAAAACTGCCAAACGAGGACAGCGGAGGCAAGGGAGGGAACTCGGCGTTCGGGGTCCCGCACGGCCACCAAATCCTGGCCAGCCAAAGGGAATCTCACAAAGGGGTGGCTGAGGCATCCGATGTCTGAATGTCTCACTACGAGAGGTGGTCCCTGGAACTCCCGCCCCATTTCCCGGGGACTGAATTTTCACCCCAAGCGGTTGTTTGACGGTCCCCGAACCTGGCGAGGGACCCCAGAGACCGAAAATGACTAACATCTCTGGTTGTTGTTGTTCACGACGCGAATATGCATGGAATTACCTGCGCCCTGATAACCGGTTGCGCGCCAAAACTGGCCCCGCGCCCAGGCTTCAAACAGGCAGCTCCTCGGGGCGCACCACGGACTCGGAAAGGTGGACCGCCATCTCGCGGCTTGGGCCGAAGCCTCACAACCAACCAGCCGAGGTATTTCATGCGCCACACAGGCTCAGGACAAGAGCAGGACACAAACATGACCTCGTCGTGAAAATTCGCCTGACGAAAGGCCCAACAATTTGTAGTGTGAGTACCGCAATTGTGATCCACTTTTTCGGCGGTGATCTCTATGAGGCAACGAGCCATGCTAGGGGTGTGCCGAAATGAGTGGCGTGGTACACGACGCGAGCGAAAACGATTGATCTGAGTACGTAGGGAGACTGAGCGCGGGTGAATCTGGGCGCGAGTGCGTCTGACTGTGAATGAATATGCGTGCGAGCGAGGCGAGTCTACGTACATGAGTGCGAGTATGACAAAGCGTGGTGTATTTATAAATGAATGTCAATCGTTTGAGAACGATTGCCTCTGAGTGTTCGGGACGATGGGCGTGGCCGCCGCAAGGAGCTCCCCCGGGACCCCCCGACGGCATCGCCCGCGCGCCGCGACGCCAATGTCGGCGCGCCCCCCCTCGAGGATCGCGCCCACTTCCTCCCCTTGTTTTACTCCCTCTTTGCCCGCGCACTCAAAAGCCCAAGGCTGCGGGCGCAGCGCAGCGCGGAGTCCCCGCGACGCGCGCAGGTCGCCCTGGACGGGCCCCAGCGACGCGCATGGGTCGTCCGCTGCGCGGAGCAAAGAGAGCCAGCTGGCTGGCTAATAGCGGGCATGGCTCTGCCGTTGGGCAGAGCGACAACGGGCGAGCGAGGCGCGGAACTCCGACGGCCTCCGACGGAGATGCACTGGATGGGGGAGAGGCATGCGGACTGCGCAACGGGGACCTTCGGTGGAGTCCCCAATGGGGCCACGACACGCTGCACTGGGTGGGGGAGACGTACGCGGACTGCGCCACGGGAGCCTTCGGTGGAGCTCCCTATGGGGCCACGAAGCGCTGTACTGGGTGAGGGAGACGCATGCGGACTGCGCCGCGGGGACCTTCGGTGGCGCCCCCTATGGGGCCACGAAAAGCTGCACTGGGTGAGGGGGGCGCATGCGGACTGCGCCGCGGGGACCTTCGGTGGAGCCCCTTTATGGGGCCACGTAGCGCTGTACTGGGTAGGGGGAGACGCATGCGGACTGCGCCACGGAGACCTTCGGTGGCGCTCCCTATGTGGCCACGAAGCGCTGTGATGGGTGAGGGAGACGCATGCGGACTGCGCCACGGGGACCTTCACGGAAAAATGCACTGGGTGGGGGAGACGCATGCGGACTACACCGCGGGGGCCTTCGGTGGAGCCCCCTATGGGGCCACGAAACGCTGTGCCGGGTGGGGGAGGCTGCGCCACGGGAACCTTCGGTGGGGCTCTCTATGGGGCCACGAAGCGCTGTACTGGGTAAGGGAGACGCATGCGGACTGCGCCGCGGGGACATCCGGTGGGGCTCCCTATGGGGCCACGAAGCGCTGTACTGGGTGGGGGAGACGCATGCGGACTGCACTGCGGAGACCTTCCGTGAAGCCTCTATGTGGCCACGAAGCGCTGTACTGGGCGGGGGGGGGCGCACGCGGGCTGCGCCACGGGGGCTTTCGGCGGGGCTCCCTATGAGGCCACGAAGCGCTGTACTGGACGATGGAGACGCATGCGGACTGCGCCGCGGGGACCTTCGGTGGAGCCCCATATGCGGCCACGAAACGCTGTATTGGGTGGGGGAAACGCATGCGGACTGCGCCACGGAACCTTCGGTGGCGCTCAATATGGGGCCACGAAAAGCTGTGCTGGGCAAGGGGGGCGCATGCGGACTGCGCCACGGGAACCTTCGGTGGAGCCCCCTATGGGGCCACGAAGCGCTGTACTTGGGTGGGGGAGACGCATGCGGACTGCGCCACGGGGACCTTCGGTGGCGCCCCCTATGGGGCCACGAAACGCTGCACTGGGCGGGGGGGGCGCATGCGGAATGCGCCACGGGAGCTTTCGGCGGCGCTCCCTATGAGGCCACGAAGCGCTGTACTGGGTGATGGAGACGCATGCGGACTGCGCCACGGGGGCCTTCGGCGGCGCTCCCTATGAGGCCACGAAGCGCTGTACTGGGTGAGGGAGACGCATGCGGACTGCGCCACGGAGACCTTCGGTGGTGCCCCTATGGGGCCACGAAGCGCCGCACTGGGGGGTGATGATGTTGATGCTGCTGATGTTGATGATGATGATGATGACGGCGACGATGCGATGATGATGATGGTGGTGATGATGATGATGATCACGGATCAGCAATATGACGGTCTGCAGACTAGAAGCTCGGCGCGGGCGCGGCGCGCGGCGCAAGCGGCACTGTGGCGCACCGCGGTCAGACGGCCTCCGCGATTGAAGTGGCCCCTCATGGTGTGGAAGAGTTTGTGGGCCGTTGCCGTGCGCAGCAAGCCGGACTTCGATGTCATGCCAAGTCGCTCCCGTACGGAAGATGGGGGCGATCCTGGCCAGTACTCGAAAAGACCTTAAAACTTGTCACAGTTGACATAATGCCATTGGTCTGCATTCCGGAATCCGCACATGTATCATGCATGGCGGACAGGCTCATGCATCCGCCGCGTTGTAAACCATCCATGGCACCATGTCCTCAAGATCAGTATGCGTTGCGGCCTGGAGACAGACCGGGGGCTCTTGATGGCGGCAGCGGCGTCAGCAAGAGACAGCGTGTCATCTGACGTAGAGCTCTGCCAGCGCTGCAGCATCAGACCTGGCCAGTCTGACACCCGCCACTCCCTCAGGGTAGCCCGTTGCCTCGCGCGCTGGATTCGGCTGAGCGGCAGCCGGCCGCGAGACCAATCACGGAGCACGCCGGCAAAGTGTCCTCGCCGGTGCCAGTCCGGATGAGCTGCTGCAGCACGTTCCAGGTTGAGGGCGAGAAGTGGGGCCTTCCACCATCTCTGCGCGAGAGGTCCAATGGCCTGGACGAAACAACCACGTCGTTCAACGAGACGCCGGGTGAGCTCGAGAGACTGCTTCCAGACAGCGCAGGTCTTCAAAGCGAAACGCGCCATGATGGACAGGCCGTAGCATTCAGCTCGTCGACGAAGTACCCCGCCCATGGAGGCGCGGCCCCCCGTGGGGCGCGAAAGACTTCGGCGATGATGGAGCCCTGGCTGCTGACTAGCACGTTGGGGGGGGTCCACAAACTGAAGCTTGTAGCTGAGGATTGGCTGTATACGACTGGTGCAATCCAAAATGTTCTGCGCCATCGACTCGCGTGATAAACCCAACTGGGCCAAACGATGCCGGACTCTTCTGGTGGGTTTCGCCCACTGCATCGCGGCGGCACTTTGTCCGAGCATCACGCCCAGATACTCGAAAGACGACTCGGCGCGCATCCCGGCGTAAACCGGGAGCCCGTCGGCGCAAGCGCGCACTTCTTTAGCTTCTCGGCGAGCCCCGCGGCCTCTTCGACAAGGGCGCAGAGACTCGGGGCGGGGGTCAGCGCGTGGGCGCCCCAGAGGCTGACGCCCACATCATCGGCGCGCATTCTGAAGACGCCCCTGGAATGCACGGCGGCCCCCATGCCCAGGGCGAGGGGGTCAGCGCCGAGCACGAAGAGCACGGGGCTCAACGGGTCGCCTTGCAAAACGCCGGTGTAAATAAGAAAACTGGGAATCCATTGGCCGTCGACGTAGATAACAGTGGCAGCAAAATCACATATAGAGTGAAGAAGGCCGATGAGGAAGTCGGGCCAACCTTGGATGATGATGCTGATGATGATGAGAGGAGGGGAGAAGGGAGGACAATTGACAGAGCAATTCGGAGCCGATGTCAACAATCTCCACCACTGACTCTTGCTCAAGCAAAAAGCACAACGCCATCCCCTGACGGCTCTATGCAGGCGTAGCCTAACAAATGGGACATGGACTATGGAATAAGGGATGGCCCTGCCGCGGCGAAGGCGCCGTCAGGCCTCGGCGGCGATCCTAGGCTGGGAATTACCCAGACGAGGGCGCCTGCAGGCATCAACCCGGCCCTCGGGATGCGCGCCCTCGCGGGCACCATGGCCTACGGGACGCCTCCTGAGGCGATTCCTGCCGTTGTCTCGCCCCCCCCCCCCCCCCCCCCCCGACGGCCGCGACCCCGACCCCGCCCCCGCCCGCCCCTCGCACGATGATCGGCTACAACGCGCACAATCTGGTCCGCCTCGGGAGGCTGGCGCAAGATATCCGGATCTGGGATGCCCCTCTGCGCCAACTCGCGGGCGCGCGCGCTGCTCTGGAGCCGACCTATTTGGAGACCTTCTGGAGTGCCTGGGACGCCTCCCTCTCGAGGTCTCCCCGAGGAGCTGGGCCGACCATCTCCACGGCAACGCCCTCCGCCAAGACGGCCTCGAGAGGCTGCGCTGCCGGGGTCGACGCTGGAGCCCAAGCGACAAACTGGAACTGGATGTTCACCATCCCCCTCATCCTGTCTGAGCGTGGCCCCTTCGGGGCCCTGACCGTGTCGTGTTTCGCGTGCGTGTTCAAGTACTTGTGATCCTTGTTCGCGACGTGCGCCACCGCGGACGCGTCGACTGGACCCTTGCCCCGCCCACTGCGCTGCCGTCTTGTGGGCCATCATGGTCAGGTACCGCACCATCAGGTACGGAGGTCCCAGGACCGCCGTGTCGGTCGACGGATCCTCCTTCTTCTTGGCCTTCAGCGCCTCCGCCTGGGCTTGGTACCCCTTGTTGGCGGCCAGGCCCCCTTGGCCAAGATCGACTCTTCCTTCGCCAGGGACGCGCGGAACATGCACGCGGACATCACTGCGACGTCGCGCGCACTGGCGAGAGACAAGCGGGCGACAGACCTGAGCAAGTGCATGCCGTCGTCGTCGTCGGAAGGGGGTTCCTGCCTGGGCTTCACCCGTTGCGATCTGGCACATGTGTATCGGAGAGGCCCCATCTGGATCTTCGGAGGCGCGCCCTGGGCTAGGAACCGAGAACGTTTCGACGGAGGGGTTCCATGCGCGGACGTGGTTGGCTGACATGTTCCAGGAGATTCGATTCACTGGATGTTTGCCCCTCCTGTGGTCCTGTAGTCAAGGATACTGTTTGCAAAAAGGCCCCTTGAATGGCCCGCGCGGCAAACGTGTGGTTCACGGGCTTGATCCTGTAGGCAAAGGTCTTCTTCAATCTCTTATGCGACGGGCGCCTCGATACTTAAATCCCACCAGCCCTTTGGGCGTGAGTGGTTTAGAGAGCCCGCTCTGTTCTCAACCCTCCTTCCCCTTCGGGGAGGGGTTTACCCCTCCCCCTCCCCCCTCCCCCTGGGCCTGGAGAGGTCCCACCGCGGGTGGTCAGGGGAGTCCGTTTCGACTCCTGGGAGGGCTAAAAAACGACACCCCTCACGAGGATTCTGGCCCCGACGGGGGGGGGGAAGAAAAAACCCTCTCCTCTTCTTTGAAGCCAAAATCATTGATTTTACTACGGTGTTGGCCCCATTTTGGCCTTCTGAGGGGGCAGCGCTCATTAAGGCGCACCTCTTCCTTCAAGGCAAAATCATTGATTTTACTACGGTGTTGGCCCCATTTTGGCCTTCTGAGGGGGCAGCGCTCATTAAATATTCCCTCTTCATTGATCGACTTCCTCCAAGATGGCCCCAAGAAGCGCACAGGAGGCACACTGAGGCCCCAAGATGGCCCCAAGAGGCCCCAGGAGGCCCCCAAGAGGCCTCCAAAAGGCCCCCAAGATGCCCCCAAGAGGCTACCAAGAGGCCCCAAGAGGCTCCCCCGAGGCACCCAAGACGCTCCTGGAAGCCACTGGGGCCGCCAAGAGGCCCCCAAGACGCCCCAAACGGCCTCCAAGCGGCTCCCAAGAGGCCCGAAGAGGCCCACCCCAAGGCACTCAAGACGCTCCTAGAAGCCCCTGGGGCCGCCAAGAGGCCCCCAAGACGCCCCAAAAGGGGACGAGGTGCCCGAACGCCTCACGCCGCGAGGAGCCCGAACGACTCACACCAGGACGAGGGGCCCGAACGACTCACACCACGAAGAGCCCGAACGACTCACACCAGAAGGAGGGGCCCGAACGACCCACACCAGGACGAGGCGCCCGAACGACTCACACCACGAGGAGCCCGACCGACTCACACCACGACGAGGGCCCCGAACGACTCACACCACGAGGAGTCCGAACGAGTCACACCAGGAGGAGGGGCCCGAACGACTCACACCAGGACGAGGGGCCCGAACAACTCACACCACGAGAAGCCCGAACGACTCACACCAGGACGAATAGCCCGAACGACTCACACCACGAAGAGCCCGAACGACTCACACCAGGAAGAAGGGCCCGAACGACTCACACCAGGACGAGAAACCCCAAACGACTCAAACCACGAGGAGCGCTTTCTCTCCCTCCTCCTCCGCCTCGTCCTTCTCCCGCTCCCCCCACAAGGAGGATGTACAAGGAGGCGGGAGGAAGGAGGAACAGGGGATATATGCGGGGGCAAGCGGACACACGCCTGCAAAACACGACTGTCGGCATGCTTCGCAAGAGTTGCTGTTGTGAGATGGGCTGGTGGGGATACGCGAAGCGCAAAGAATTCTGAGCTGGACCATGGCTTCTTGAAGCATAGGCGACGGGAGGACGCCGTGGCAGCCACGATGGCTATGTCCTGGCGTATGAATCGTGCTGGCATTTACTGGGTAGACTCGCTTACGAATTTGGCAAACGCTTTGCTAGTCCTACTTGGGAAGCGCTGGGCGATGCAGCGGGGACTCTTCTGAGAGACCGCGTCGTCGGAATGGGGACCCAGGGACATAGACTTGCCTGCTGCTTGCTGCCTGCTTCTGACGGGGAGTGCCTTCTTAAGACGGGAGGGGGAGCTATGCAAGGTGATCCTTATGCTGTTGTGTCATTTGTTCGAGTTTTTCTGCCAGTCATTGACGAATGGGTTGACGCATGTGTGGAGCGTGACCCCTTGGATCGTTTATTGCATGCAGAGTGCCCGTTTCTGCCGGGAACAGAGTGCGATCGAGTGTATGTGGGCCGTTTCAAATTCACTGACGACGTGCTCAAAAAGATGTTGGTGGGTCGTCGGTTCGATCTCTCGGAGAGTGTTGCCACGCTCGAAGCCAACGATGCCGACTTCGACCGCGTTCTTGGGAAACTGGGAGTGGAGCGTAACCATGAAAAACAGGAGGCCTTGCTTGCAGTGCCACCCACAGGTCAACACAAAGTCGCCCACGCCTTGAAGCTACGGGGGACTCAGACTGGCGCTTCGGTGAGATCTGGGACCATTACTTCGACACAGTCCTTTGAGGCGGAGCTCAAACTACGCATCAAAGCTGCTAAGCAAGCGTACTTTAGTATGGGGTCGTTTTGGTCGAAGTTTGGCGTTCCGCAGAAATGGCGACGATGCGTCATGCTGTGCAGAGTCGTTACGGCGGCCTTGTCTGGAGTCTAAGCGTTTCTTCCCAGCGACGGCCAGAAACGGAAGTTGCAGTTGGTTGTGGCAGGGCTGTGCAGGAGGGCGATGAGAGGGAAGGCGGCATGGGAAGAGGCGGGGGGAGTACGATGTCTAAGCTCGAACCAAGTTTTTCGTCACTGGAGGCTTGTTCCGTTTGATGTTGAACTTCGAGTTCGTCGGCTGAAATGGTTGCAGTCTGTTTTTTCTCGCCCGAGGGAACATCGACAATTGATCTCCTCGTGGTTCGGGAATCTCGCTTTTGATGACCAGGTGGTCCACGGAGTCCGAGTCGGATCGTGCAGCAATCCGTGGGCCATTCGAGCACAGGAAGATGTGTTGGTTCTGACGAGAGTGTCTGAGGAGGCCGCTGACTGCTGGGCTCGTGCCCACCAACGGTTCGCTCATCTAGTCGATCCTGAAATTGCGGCTGCTTTCGCCAGGGTCGACGTGCGGATCCTTCGCAGTCATTGTTGGGGCGTCGAGGTTGCCCCCCCTGGCACGGTGGAGGAGAACGTCAAGGAGGAGGGAGCACTATTCACTGAACGTATGCATGTATGTCCATGGTCTGAAAATACCGGCCCTTGTGTTGCGACATGTTCGTCTTTTTTCTAGTCTGGCTAATCACATGCGTATAATGCATGATACGGTACCATTGGCACAAGCACTCACAATAACGAATCAATGCGTGGCATGTCATGAAGTATTTGGGGAAACGAGAACTGCGCATCGACACCTAGCAAGCGGCTCGGTGTTTGGAGAACTTTCGGACTACAATCGCCACGCTTTGACGCACCTCCCAATTGTGCCGCGCAGCCGGTATGGACTTAGACGAGGAGCTGTTCGGGACCGAGGAGCTCCCGCCCTGGTTCGGAGTCACGTGCGGAATCAGCAGGCCCAAGCGCCAGGCAGAGGGCCCGCCAGAGGGTCGAGACCAGAAGGCGGTGAGGGGCAAGGGCAGGAGGAGGGATGAGGATGAGGAGGAGGAGGAGACGCGGGGACCGTCTCTTCAAAACGAGGACCCAACAACACAGGTCGGTTGGGAAAAAGAGGCGGCATGGTTTGGCCGTTTGTAACCTCTGGGGGCCCTCGCTGCGCCCGAAGACCGTCAAAAAACGACTCTGGATGAAAAACAGGTCCCTGGGAATAGGTCGAGACCTCTGGGGGTCGACGATGTGAAAACAAGTCATGACCTCGGGGTCTGGGGGCGTTGCTCCAGGCCCGGCCATCGACAATCAGCCCTACGTTTCGAGGGCGCCGCCGCTGGACTGCGTATGCCTGGCTCGGCCCATGCGTGATACCAAGTGCGCCCCTTGTGTTGGGCCAGCGGCGGTGGAACGGCCGGGCACAAGCACGGCCCAGACAGATCCTACGTGAGCGCGTGAAGGCAGAGCGCTGGGCCGCTGGCGGGAGGGCGACCTCCGGAAGCCGAACCCTTTGGCTCCAGCAAAAGAGCTCAACCCATCCCCACCGCGACGCAGGCCTGATGAAGACCCTGGAGAATGATGCGTGGGAGATGAACGAGACGCTGTGGTCTCGTCGACCATGACAAGCTGGAGGGTGGTAGCACCGGGTGCGCGAAAGAGCCGCTGACAGCGCCATACCCAGGCCCCCCACGCCGTGACTTATTCACAACATGGACCCCCAGAGGTCTGCAGCGCTTCCCCAGGACAGGTTTGTCATCACAGGACGTTTTTGTTGACGGTCCCGAGGCCCATCTAGGCCAAGCATGATCGACCTACGAACCCAGAAAGGAATGTTGTAATCTTAAAGATGGAAGCGTTTTCAAGGCACCTAACTGGACGACGGGCACTTCCAATGATGAACAGATCGTTGCTTATACAACGTGTCAAGGTCTATGCGCTCATGTGCCATGATGAACTGAGATTGATCAAGCCGCGTTAAGCTGAGCTGTGCTTGATATAGTCGTCCCTGGCATGCGAGTCCAGACCGAACTAAGATTGATCTTAAGCTCGAGCTGTCTGAGCAAATAACTCGCCCAGAGCTGGTTGCAATCGAAGCGGGCGGGGCGCTCGACCAACACAAATTAAAAATCCGATTCAATTCCGAAACCTGACAAACCACGAAGGGGCGAATCAAAGACGAGGCGAAACGCACGGTGGATGGACAGACCGAAACGCGGCGTACCGAAACATGACGAACTACATCAAGGTGACGATGTTGATGTGCCGTGCCAGGAGCTGTGCTTTGTTGTGATGACTTGAAATGTGCCATGCGGCGTTGAACTGTGCTCTACTGCGTTGTGGACCAAGTCGTCCTTTGCGTCAGAATTCTGACCGAACTGATCTGGATATGAGGCTTGAGCTGCCTGAGCGCATAACTCGAGCTGGTTGCAGTCGAGCCGCGCGGGGTGTTCGACCAGCTCAAGCTCCAGATCTGATTCAAATCCGCGACTGGACTAACCAAGATGGGGCGACTCCAAAAAGACGCGCATGTTGACGTGTGGAAATTCCGACGGCCTCATGTTAAATGTCCCCAATGGGTGTTCTGGACACGTGAAAACACATGCCAAAAGCACTGGCGCAAAACCCATATTCGATATCCCCTCCGCGCCCGTGTTGCGAGGAGCCCAACGCTCTCATGTTCGATATCCCCTCCTGTGTGGCGTGGACACGTGGAAACACGTTTCGTGCACAGGCGCCTGCACAGGCGCCAAACGCATGTTAGATACACCCTCCGCGCGCGTAGTTCTACGTGTGGGGTGTCTGACGACCACATGTTGGATATGCTACCAACGTGGGCTAGACACATGAAAACACAAGCAACAAGCACAATCGCGAGATTCATATCAGATGCCCCTTCGCGCCAATATGGTTACGTGCTACCAGGCCGACGACCTCATGTTGGATATACCCTTAAGGGCCCAGACACGTGGAAATCCGCGCAAAGCGCAAACACACCATATGCATATCAGATACCCCCTCCGCGCGCATAGACTCGTGAAACCACGTGCAAAGTGCACGGGCGCCAGACGCGTGCAAGCATTTCCACGTGCGCAGAGCGCCACGACCTCATGCTAGACATCCGCCTGGGCGACCTGGACCCTGGACACCTGAAAGTCAAGCGTGTGGCTCGAGACGAGCCCAAACAAATACTCATATTAGACATTCGCCTGGGCGACCTGGACAGCTTAAAACAAGCGAGCTGCCCGAGACATCCTCAACAAAGCCTCATGTTAGATATCCGCCTGGGCGACCTGAGGCGCTTCTTCACGTTGCGCTCGAGACATCCTCGAGCCATATGCGAGCAGGACGCGCCAGTCACGCGCGGGCATGCACAATACCAACTGGTTCAAATATCCTACACAACTCCTTCAAATGCAAATGCGCCCCATAACAAAGACTCTGCACAACAAACGCCCCGCATCATTTCTGCAAACGAAAACGGGGGTCTGCGGATCCCTAAAATTTAGCAAGAATCCGACATGGGCGGGTGTTTTCTTCGAGCAGGCACGCGCGAAGCTCATTCATTAAATTGGACATGTGGTTGCACTATGCTTTATGTAAAAGGTTACCCTACACGTACCCAACCCATTCTCCCCGCCAGGCGAGTGTTTACATGGACCTAGGCCAGAAGAGCATCCTTCAAGAACACGAGACCATCCATCGGCCAAAACAAACAGAGCATCCAAGGGTACCCACTCCAACATGCACAAGGACATCCAACAAATAAAGAACACACACGACCTCGATGTTACATTTCGATCTGACCGTACACAAGAACACGTTGCGAGAACAATCTGCTCCGCTGCCCTTCCCAGGAGCCCACGAAAGTGGCGACAACGTGGCAGCTGCGGCCTCCAAAGGAGCAGCGAGGTCTCGCCTGCTGGCTGCCTCCGCGGGACCTCCCAGGAGCCCCCGGAAAAAACCGACGGGTGCGCAGTAGGCAAACTCAGAGGGAACTGCGAGGTCTCGCCCGACCGCCTCCGCGGAACCCCATCGGGAGCCCACGACGTGCCGACGATTGAGGAGGAGGGAGAGGGAGGAGGCTCCACAGTCAACCCGTATAGTAAGGATGCACGATGAAAATGCAAGGGCCTTGGACGCCCATTTCGAAGCGTCTCGAGCGGGGCGCGGCCAACGAAAGCGTCCAAGGATGGACCCAGGAGGCAAGGATACAAGGGTACGCTTGGGAGGGATGCATATCCTTACTATGCGGGACGACTGTATTCAAAACGGGAAACCAAGACACGGAAGGAGGGTGGAATAATTCCGCTGGCTACTACAGACTGGAAGAAAACCCTGGGCCTTGGCCGGCTCTGGTAAAACAACTCAAACAGGGTTTTTGTTCGGCGCGCGGTTCCAAAAGTCCTGGCCCCCTTCCCCAAGGGTAGTTTTTCATCCCAAATCCCAAATCCATGTTTGACGCTCCGGGGACCCGACAATGGGGCCACAGGGGCCGAAATTGGTGGGAAACACCCAAACAAAACAAACAAACGCATCCTCAGAGACCTGGGCAGGAAGGAGGCACGGGAAGCGACGAGGCGAGGACGAGGAAAGGCAAGGGACGAGGCGAGGCAATGGAAGCGAGGGGCGAAGCGAGGCAAGAGAAACGGCGACGCAAGGGGGCGAGAGGGAACGGTGGGGCCGACGGCGCCGGCGGATACGGGCCCGCGGCATCGGGCGAGCGCGCGCGCTGGGGGCCCGCGCGCCTTGGGGAAGAAGTTGCAACGCCTGCAATTGCCCGACGCGTGCTCCGCGGACCCCTTCGACGGGAGCTCCTCCTCCAGGGTTGAAGGGCAACGAAAGGGGGAGGGGCTGGCTCAAAGGTGGGGGGGCATCAAGCTTGAATCGGCGATTCATCGCCAGCAGATCGAAGTTCCTGGGTGGGGTGGGAGATCAAGCCCCTGTCGATCGGCGATGAACAAACGATTGGGGGTCGATGCGTTCCCCCTGGGCCTATCCCCCCCTAGCGTTGACCCTGAAAGGAACGGAAATCTGGCGGAGCGAAACTCCTTCCTGCGTCTTTCTTCGCTGCGCGCTTCAGACTGTAATGCGACATCCACACGCGCATACATTTTTGTAAGTCGTAGCCCCGCGGCGACTCGCCAGTGCGTCGGGAGCCCCTCGCGGGGCGCGCGCTGTCAAAAAGAAGAAAAGGAAAAGGGGGCGGCCGGCCCCTCGCGGGGCAAGGGCCGCGGGCGGCAGGGCAGCGGACAGCGGCCGCGGGGGCGGCGGAGAAGCGGGCGGGCGGGGCAGCAAGCAGGCGACGTCGTGCCAGGGTGGCGGGCGAAGAGGAGCGGCGCACGGCAGCGCAACCGGGGCCACGCCAAAATTAAGCGGGCGAGAGGCCTCGGCAGAGAGACAGCGGCGGGCGACTGAAGCCGGAAAAACGCATGACCAGCGGGCCGGGAGGGAACGGGCGGGGCGGGGCGGAGAGGGGGGGGGGCTCAACGGGGCCAGACCCGATCGGAAGACTGCGAACGGCGGCCACGGGGCCAGAAAACCGCGGCGGGCCCAAAAGAAAGCGGCCGGCGGGCAGGGGGGGCGCGGACGCCGACTGCGCGGACACCGCCCGACGAGAGCAGCGGGCCGCGGGGGCCCAGAGCGACCCCAAGAAGGAGCCAACCCGGACAGCGATCGACGCCGAGAACCAAGCGGACCGGACTTGACTCGCGCGCAGAGACCTGGCCACGCGAGGCGAAGGCCGCGGGGGGGGTCTGGGGGGCTGAAAGCGACAGCCCGACGCAACGCCGCCAGGGAGCACGGCATGACTGGCGCGGGACTAGAAGGCAAGCGCGTCATGAGCCGCCAGTACGGCGACGCAGGATCGACACCGAGGGGCCCTGGCGGGCCGCGCGCCGACCGCGTCAGTCAGGGCGGCGCAAGAGCGGCGGCGGCGCCGCGCAGTCTCGGCGCCTGGCAAGTCGGGGGCGAGGATGGGAGCGAGCACGGCCAGAAGCGCAGGCGGAGTAAGCGCCGCGGGATCGACGCCGAGGGGTCCCCGGCGGATCGCCCAGGGACTGCGCCACTTCGGAGATCTAGCGACCAGGGGAAATCAAATTCCGGGTCGGCCAGCCCGTGCAAGATCCTGCAAATACCTGCAAAATCCTGCAAGGCCGGGTGCTCTGACCGACCCGCGCTTGCACTGACCCCCGCCTCGAGGCCCCTGGCCAGCGCGGCAGCGAAGGGCCGCGGCCGCGCCGCAAGACCATGGCGAAACCAAACGAAACGCGAAGCAGCAGCGGAGGGCGACGGCCCTGCCGGGGCGAGGGGGCAGGCAAGGAGAGGGCGGAAACGAGCAGGGAGCCCGAGGGGCACGAGGATGGCGCCCATGCACCGCGCCATGTCTGGACTGCGTTCAGGCCCCGCTCGAGCGCGGCGCGGTGCGTGGTTCGATCGTCTCTGGAAGTTGTAAAACTGCGCGCCGCGCCGCTCCTGGGTCGAGGATCGACGACGCCTTGAAAGGCGCCAGCACGGCGCGGAGCGCGCGCGTCGCCCGAGCGCGGGGTCGCCGCGGAGCGACGCCGCGCGCCCAAGGCGGCAGATCCACGCCCGAGGCATCAGGGGCGAGGCGCCAGGCGCCCCCCAGAAAGGTGGGGGGGGGCGGCAGCAGGGCCCGCGCCAAGGGGGGCGCGGCGGGCCGCGGGCGGGGCGGCCAGCCAACGGACACATGCGGAGATGGGCTCGAGGCCCCGCGCGAAGAGCGGGCAGATCTGCCCCGCTCTGGAGCGTTAGGAACCCGCGCGTTTAGAAGTTTGCCCTGGTCTGGGGCGCTGAGGGCCCATGCGTTTTCGCGCCTGCTTCGCTCTGGGCATTAGAAGCCCATGCGTCAATTTGTTTCCGCGCCCGCCCAGCGCCGAGGCGTCGAGCAGCCGCGCGATTCGCGCGCGCCCCCCGCCCTGGGGCGCTGAGGGCATGCGCGTTCTCGCGCTGGTCGCGCCACGGGGCGCCAGGAACCCGCGCGCGTTCGCGCGCCTCCCGCCCTGGAGCGCCAGGGCCATATGTTTTCGCGCATGTCCCGACCCAGTGCGTGAGAAATCCGCCCGGTTTCAGGCCTGCCCCGCCCGGGGCGGCAGGGGCCCGCGCGTTTTCAAATTCCCCCCGCCCCGGGGCGTCACAATCAGCCAGGATGATAAATATGCGCGGTAAGGGCGCAAAAGCCTTGGAACGCCATGTCGAGGTTTTCCGAATGGAGCGCGGCCGGATTCCGAAGGGCGCAAGGGTGCCACGACGCGCCGCCGCCCCTGGGGCCGCGGCTGAGGACGTCCGAACTAAGAGCATTCAGTCATCCAATCATTCATCGATTGACCCTCGCGCGGACTCACTATGGACATGAGGGCGCGAGAGGGGGGGCAGACAGGGAGAGGCGAGGCTGGGCGTTGAGAGAAAGGCCCCCTGAGAGGGGTTGAGGAAGGTGACGCGATGATGAAAGGCGCCCCCAATCGGCCCCGCGACCCTTAAAGGCGCGGGCGGCGCATCGCGACCCACTGTTCCAGTAAATAATTGTGCCAAATGTACATGGGGATGCACATGTAAGCGTTGTCAGTTGCATTGTTTTTTCACGGCCTGGCATTGTGGCGGTTGCGGAGGGTGGAGGGTGGAGGTCGCAATTTCATCCCGACGCCCATGGGGCGCCGCGACTGGCCGCCCTCCACCCAGAGCATCGCCGCCGCACGCGGACCTCCCCCCCCGCGCCGCCGCTGCCTGTCCGTGCGCGCTGGCACGAGCCAGGTGGGCGGCGCGGCGCCCATCGCGCGATTCCCGCCGCGAAGTGCCACGCGTCGCGCGGGCGCTCCCAGGGCTGGGGGAACTCGAGGTGCGCGGGCGCCCGCCGCGGCCAGGGCGCCGGGGGGCATGGCGGCGGCGGGGGCGGGGTGGCCTCCGCCCGCCGGCCGCCGCGGCTCGGCAAGTCCAGGCCGAGGACCGGGCCTCGTCTGGGGCCCGAGAGGCCCCGGGAACCGGGCCCGCCATCTGGCCCCTCCAGAGGGCCCCCCAAACGGCATGGCGCGACGGCGGCACGGGCGGCGCCGCCATGGGGGAGGCCGCCCGCGGCCGCCGCGCTATGGGGACGGTGATGAGGACGAGGCTGGTGACAATGGCGACAGTTGCGGCGGCCACGGCGGCGACGGCGGCGAGGGAGGGGAAGAAAGGGGAAGAAGGACAAAGGAGACTTAGGCTGAGAAGACGGCGGATAAGGAAAGAGCGGGGTGATGAGGATGGGAAGGGTGACAAGTTGAAGGGCCACTCAGGCCCCCGTGCGCGCCCGGTTCGCCTGTCTCCTCCTCCTCCTCCTGCTTTGCCGTATCCTCCTCTTTCTCGTCAACCTTCCCTATTCGTGTGATGCCTCTTCGGCTTATTTTCCCCTTCTGCTTGTCTGATTCTCGACCCCCTCCTCCTGCGTGCCCCCTATGATATCCCCCCCCCCCCCACCCCTTCCCTCCGACCCCCCCCCCTCCCCCTTCTCTTCGTTAGCACAGTGGCCGCTGGCATTGGCTGATGGTTGGTGCGTGGCGCAGCGGCGCGGAGGAGCAGGGCGACGACGACGACGACGACGACGAACGCGACGACGACAAATCAGGCAGGCAACCATGCAGCATCAGGGCGACAATGGCGACGACGACGTCGGGGGCGACAGCGACGGGCAGACAGCGCCGGGGCCGCGACGAAGACGAAGACGACGACGACGAGGAAGACAGGGCAGACAGGGGGGCCTGCCGCTCGCAGCTCGCAGCCACCGCAACGCGGCGTCTAGCTCAGCTCCTCGGCTGCCGCCAGCGGCGGCCTGCCGCCCCCTCTCCTCTCTCAGTTCACGGGCTTCCTGTCGCCAGGCGCGCGCTCGCCCCTTGGGGCGGGCGCGTCGTGGGAGGAGGCGCCGCTGGAGGACCCGCTGGAAGCTGGAGGGCCCTGGGGGGGGGGGGGAGGGAGGAAACGGAGAAGGAGGAGGAGGAGGAGGAGGAGGAGGAGGAAGAAGGGGGGGGAAGAGGAAGAAGAGGATGCGGAGAAGGATGGGGAGAGAGAGGAGGAAAAGGGAGGAAAGGAAGCCCGGCGCGCAGCGCCGCGTGCAGGGCGCGCCCCCCCCGGCAGCGCTCGGAGACCGCTGCGCCGCACTCCCTGGGAATTAGAAGGCGGGTGGGCGGGGGGGGGGGGGGGGGGCAATGCGGAAAGGGCAAGGGGGCGCCTCGACGCGGCAGCCGCCAGGACAGCGTGCTCGGACAAGGCGCGCGCCGCATCGTCCGCTGCTGCGCGCGCTCTCTGCTCGACCGAGCGCGCCTGCCGGGCCCCCGCCACCGCGTCGCCCTGGGAATCCCCCTCCTTCTCCTGCCCCCCCCCCCCTCCTTCTTCATTATCCACGTTGTGGTGGTCTTGGGGGAATGTGGCGCCGACTGTGTCCAGTTGCTTCGGCGTCCGCGAAGGCGGCGGGTGCGTCGCGGGGGCTTCGGCGCCCCGACCACTCGCCGACCTGCCCGTGTCTCTCATCGTGTCTCTCGACGTGGATATGAGTATACGCGGATGGAAGTACCTTCTGTCTAGTATATGGTTATCTTCTGTTTGGATGGAAGTGCCTCCTGTTTGGATTGAAGTGTCTCGGGTGCAACTATTCTAACCTATGGCGATCTGCTGCTTGGAGGGAAGTACCTTCTGTTCGGATGAAAGTATATCGCGCGCAACTTTGCCACATAGGTCGGCGAGTGTCACGTCCGCCGCCTCCGCCCTCGCAGAAGCCGAAGCAACTCGAGATATTCGCCGCCGCAAGTACCCAGGAGATCAACTCACCGCGCAACCAAAGCAGCACCAATCCAAAACTGACGCTCCTCCTTCCCCACCCGAACCTCCTAGCATCGTCTCTTGACCTTTTGAGGCGCGGGCTGTTGGCGAAGGAGAAGGAAGTGAATGCGAATGGGGAGAAGGAGAAGAAATAAGAGGAATCAGGAGGAGAGGGGGGAAGGAGGAGGAGGACGACGAGGACAACGAGGACGAACACTAAGAACATGGCAAAAGGGCGCGATGATGGGGGGGGGAAGAAGAGGAGGAGGAGGAGGAGAAGGAGGAGGAGGAAAAGGATCACATCCCCCCCCCCCCCCCCCCTCTCGGCAGCGCGCGGAGAGGCGGGGGAGAAGGGGGGGGGGGAGGGGGGGAAGGGCGAGAACGAAAAGGGAGAGCAGGGGGAGGAGGATGGGGATGAAGATGGGAAGGGTGGCGAGATGAAGGGCCAGTCAGACCCCCGCGCGCGCGCACCTCGCCTTTCTCATCCTCCTCCTCCTCCTCCTCCTGCTTCGCCGCGTCCTACTCTTTCTCGTCAACCTTCCTTATTCGTGTAATCCCTCTTCTACTTAGTTTCCCCTTGTTTTGTTTCTCCTTCATCTTCTTCTCTGACTCTGATTCTCGACCCCCTCCTCCTGCGCGCCCCCCATGCGTTTCCAGTCCCCCCCCCCCCCCCATCCTCGTCAGCGCAGCGGCCGCTGATCCCACCGACGTTGCAGAGTGACGCCCTGAGGGCGAGGAGAAGAAGAGGAAGGATGACATCCCCGAGCTCATGCTCCACGTCTTTCGTCTCGCCCTCCTCCGCACCCTTCTTCTCATCCCCCTCTTCCTTCTCATTGCGAATATCATTATTCTCCTTCTCCCCCCCAGGCGGCGCGCCCCCCCTTCCCGCCGCGTCGAAGGCCGCCTCGGCCTCGATGACCTGCGCGGTCGATGGCGCCGTCGCGGCGTGGACGGGCCCGCCGGGCCCGCCGCCGATGCCCGACGGCCACGGGCCCGAGCCGCTCAGGCCCGAGCCGCTCGGGCCCGAGGCGTCTGGATCTGGGGCGTCCAACCCTGGGCCGTCTACTGCTGCTGGCTGCTGCTGCTGCTGCTGGGCCGCCGGCTCTGCCGACGCCGAAACCTCGGCCGTGGCCCTGGCCCTGGCGACGGGGCGCGCCTTCACAGCTGGGGGCTGCTGGCTGTCGTCGCCGCCGTCGTCGCCGCCGTCGGACCGGGGCCGCTTCCGCCGCGGAGGAGTCGGAGGAGGCCGCGGAGGAGGCCGCGGAGGCCCGAAGGGCGCCCAGGGCACCGCGCCAGGCCCAGGCCGGCCCGCGAGCCCGAGGGCGAGCGGCCGCGGGGGCCGCGGGGGAGGGGCCAAAAACCGCTGAGAACGGCGGAGGGAGGGGGCGGATGGAGGGCAGAGGAAGGAAGAGAGGGCGGAGGACGGAGGAGGGGAATGGCGGAAGAAGGAGGACCCGCCATGACTCATGACAGCTTGCTGAAGCGAGAAGCGACCCCACCCGGCAAAGGATCCGCGCGCGGCGCCCCGAAGGGCGAAATGCGAGGCCGACCCGCGGGCCCATGGCGAGGGGGGCGGGGGGCGGGACAAATGCCGCCGAACGCGGAAATGCAACGGGCAGGCGGAGGAAGGAGGAGGAGCAGGGGAAGGAGGATGGGGGGGCAGATGACGGGCGGAGGATGGGGGGGCAGAGGGGCAGAGGAACAACGAAAGAAGGAAGGATGTGCAGAGGGCAGAAGAGGGGGGGGGGGGCGACGAGGAGAAGGCCCGCTATACCGGGAATCCGGTGAAGCCACCCCCCCCTGCGTCCTTTTCCAATCCCCTATCTATCCCCTCCAATCCCACCATCGATCCCCTTTCGCCACCTCTTTCTATCCCCCCTCTCTCTTTCTTCCCTGCCCCCATCCCCCGTCCCCCGCCCCCCCCCCCCCCCCCTCCCCGACCCACATCCCGAGCTCCCCCCTCAACCCCCCCCCTCCCGCCCCACCGCCTCGCTCATTTCCCGGGGGCCGAACCGCCGCCCGGCGGCGTTATCCTGCGCGCCAGGGCGCGCCGCGCTGCGCCCGCGCGGCCCGGCGGGGGTGCGGGGGGGCGCCGCTGCCGCGCAACCTCGAGGCCTCCTCCACCGAACAATCGGTAAGAACAAACCAACAGATATCGAACCATCGAAAACTAATATGAGAAGGGCGGCGCGGGGCGTCGACCTCCAGGAACGCGAGCGCCGGCCGCCTGCGACGCCCCCTTGCCCTTTTTCCTCCGACGCCATCCTGATTCAGATTGTCCCGCCCGACAGCCCCTCACCTGCCAGCCGGTGCATGCTAATCACTTCCTTCGAGAGCGTAGGTTCTTCCTGGCGGTTGCGCATCCGCCCCCCCCCCCCCCCCACCCACCCCCTCTCCGCCCCCCGCGCCGCCCGCGCCCCCACCCCCGCCCCCCCACCCCACCCGACCATTCTTAGCCTCCTGCCCCTTCCCTCCCCCCCTCCCTCCAACCCCCCCTCGTCTTCTTCTCCTCCCCCAGCCCGACCCCCCCCGCTCCGACCCCCACCCCCCCTCCTCCCCCCTATCTAGCGTTTCCCCCCTCTTCCAACCAATTCCCCATCCGCTCCTCGGGATCTCCCACGACGCCCCCCCCCGCTCCCCCTCCCGCCCTCCCCCCCGCGCCGCCGCCCCCCCCCCCCCCCCCCCACCACACCCCTCGCGCCCACCCCCCTGCACCCACCCCACCCTCCACCACCCCCCACGCCACCCACTCTTTTTGCAATCCGTCATTCCCCCCTTCCCTCCTCCTCCTCCTCCTCCCTCCCCCCTCCTCTCCTCGCCGCCTCTTATCCAGTCTTTCTCCATCTCGACATCTTTCTGCGATGTTCCTGTTTCCCTGTCTCCACTGCCCCCCCCTCTCCACCCCCCGCCCTTCGTCAATAATCTTCGCGCCGCGGCCCGGCCGCGGCCGCGGGCCGCGGGCCGCCGGCCGCGGCGGCGCCGACTCGAACTCCAACGGCGCCGCGCACGGCGCCTATTTCTCGATGGAGGTCCGCCCGCCGCCCCCCCCCCCCGCCCCCGCGGGCCCATGGGGCGCGAGGGGTGAAGGCGAGGCCGCGAAGAGCGAAGCGTGGCAATGAGGCCGACGCATGAGCAAGCGGCAAGCGGAAGCAGGAATCAGGATGGGCACGGTGGCGACGGGAGACGGATACAAATATATATATATATATATATATGTATATACACATATATATATGTATGTGTGTATGTGAGCATGTATGTATGTATGTATATGTGTATGTGTATGTATATGTATTTGTATGTATATATATACATATATATGCACCCATGCCTATGCCGGGAGTTCTGCGCCAGCGCCAGCGCCAGCGTGGAGCGGAGGGAACAGCACAAGAAACACACGGAGAAGGAGTGATGGATGGTACGTAGCAAGCGGCAGCAAGAGGCGAGAGAGATGGAGAGCGCTAGCACTAACATGCATGCTGATCCTCCTCTTGCTCCTGCTCGCGCCCCCCCCCCTCCCCCCCTCCTCCTGCTGCTCCCCCTGGTGAAAGTAGGGTCTACGAAGAGTGGCAGAAAGGGGTTCCTGCTCTTGCCATGCTTTTCATCCTGCTGCTCGCCCCCCCCCCCGCCTCTTTCGCCGGCCCCATTGGGCCCGCGCTCGTCCGCGTCGGGGCGGCGCGCCCTGCAGACCAGCCCCTGGTCGGGCGCCGCGCCCGCGACGCCGTGGAGCACGGGCGCGCGGCGGAAGAACCCCCCATGCCCCAAGGGGGCCAAAGGGCGCGATTGGGCGATGGAGAAAGAGAGGAGGGGGGGAGATAATGACCAGGGGTGGCAGAGAAAGGGGGGGGGGGGGAAGAGAGAGAGAGAGAGAGAGAGAGAGAGAGAGAGAGAGA
>CAUYUJ010016040.1:115901-155901 GCA_963575745.1 Prorocentrum cordatum
GCGAGGCGGGGGGGGACTACCCACGCGACAACGCACGAGGAAGCATTATGAGCAACTGAACCACCCTCACAAACGAAAGCAATCGGCATGCAACCAACTACGCGAATAAGGACTACAACCGCCTAATACTGATAATACTATGCAGCAACTGCACATGAATCGACCCGATTGCCACGCGACCCTGCACAAATAAGGAAGCAATGCGCAGTGGGCGACTTAGCAAGCGACTGGGGGGGGGGGAATAAGCAACTGATCGACCTTTCCGACCCCCCCCCCCCCCCCCCGCCCCGACTCCGCAGCCTGCTTCGCCTTCTTCTGCTGCGCGAGCCGGCGCCAGCAGAACTCCCCCATCCATAGGGAAGCCCACTGGGCCCCGTCCACGTAGAAGGTCGGGCCCGCGCGCCAGCCCTGCATGTACTTCGCCAGGGCGCTGTCACCGCCAGACACCTCTCGGCGCGGCGCTGGCGGGGGGCGGCGGAGGGCGACGGAGGCGGATGGGGGGGCGGCGGAGGGCGAAGGAGGGAGGGCGACGGAGGGAAGGCAAGGATGGGCGACGGATGGGGGCCGATGGAGGAGAGCGATGGAAGGGGGGAAGGAAGACGGAGGTCGGGCGGTAAATGACTGAGAAGTAGGCGGCGAGGTGGAAGAGGCAGGTTAGGAGTAGGAGATGGAGGGCAGCGGGCGGAGGAGGACGGAGTCAGCATGCGAGAGGACGCACTGGAGGATGATCGAGGGAGGGGGCGATATGACAACATGACAATGATGGCAGCGCCCCCCCCTCCCCCCTTGTCCTTGTCGTCGCCTTTGTCGCCCTCGCCGTCGCCTTTGTCGCCCTCGCCCTCGCCGCCGAATACATCGGCGATCAGCCGCGCCAGCTCGCGGCCCTCGTCGGCCTCGTCGAAGCCGCCCGGCGACGCGGGGAAGAGCGGCAAGACCAACAACGCGTTTAACATCGCAGCCCCCTTCGCCTCCGCCGCGCGCCCGCAGCGCGGCAGCGCCAGCGGCGAAGAACCGCCGCCCTGCCCCCTGCCGCCCCCCCCCCGCCCCCGCGCGCGCACCCCGTGAGCGAGCAAGGAAATAGAACGCCAGGGGCGGGGGATAGGGAACTGCAGCTGGAGGGGGGGGGGGGGGGGCGGAAGGGGAAGGGCGGGGGGGGGGGGAGGTCGGAGGAGGCGGAGGGGGAGGGGGGGGCGGAGAGGACAGCGGCACGAGGGAAATATCGCGAATGCACGATGGCACGATGAGGGGCACGAGGACGGATGAGAGCACGCATGAGGAGACAGCGAATGGAGATAGGCAGTGTGATAACATGGCAATGGCATGAGGATGGCGCCAAAGCAATGCAGACAGCAAAGGCAGAGACCCCCTCTCCCCTCTGCATCATCGCGTAGCTGTGCGATGTCAAGTCCACGGACGGCGTCGCCTTGAGCACGAGGTCGCCGCAGCTGGAGCCAGCGCCTGATGCCGTCTCGGAGGCCGCCTTCGAATGCGTGTCCATGAGCTTGCTCGCCAGAGCCGTGGTGGCCTGGCCCCCCCCCCCCCCCCCCCCCGCCCCCCCCCCCCCCCCCCCCCGCCCCCCCCCCCCTCCATCCCCTCCTACCCCTCCATATCAGTCCCCACCCCCCTCCCCCGTCCCCACATGCGAAAGAACCGGCGCGACGAGGGCAAGGGCGAGGCCAGGGGTAGAAAGGGCGAGGGGAGGGAGGAGGCGAAGGAGGGGGTCGACAGGATGAGGGGAGGAGGAGGTGCAGAAACGTCAATAAAGAACACAGGTTGGACATTGCTGGGAACGGCGGGGATGAGACGGATGATGAAAGACACTAGGACACCGCGCATGATAGGCCAGAGCAGGGGCGAAAGCAAGAAGCGGTTCAGCCCCCTTGTGGGAGGGCCGCGTGGGCGGGGGCGCGCGGCGCCCTGTCAGACCCCCACTGCGCGCGCCGCCCTGACTTATTCCTCCAGCACCTCTCATTGCCCCCCCAATCGTTATATTGCTTATCCTCCTTTCCCTCGCCTGCCCCCCCCCCCCCCTCGACGCGCGCGCTCGCACTCCCCGTCGCGCGCGCCCTGAGACCCCGCCCCCTTCCCCCTGCCTCTTTCTTCGCGAGTCCACCTTTTATCCTCGCCCGCCTCAGCATCCACTAATCCCCCCAGGCCCCCAAGCAAGGCAGCAAGGCAACGCCGGCACGAGCAGCGACGCAGGTTCTCCACGTACTCGAACCACCCCTCGAGCTCAGGCGGCCTGCTTCTTAACAAAGGCTGGCAGCTCCATCCCCTGCTCCTCGCAGTCGTCGTCGCCCTCCTGGGGTGCAACGCCCTTCTGCTCCTGCTTGGTAATCATGCGCGTCCACTGCTGCATGTTAAAGAAGCGCGGCGCCCTGGGACCTGTCCTCTCCTGCATCCTGTTGGCCGCGGCGCCGCCCAGCTGCGGCGCGACCTGCCCCCCCCCCCCCCCCCCCCCAGACACTCCTATCCGACTACGTGCCCAAATCATCCGTGGTATCCTCGTCCGTTATTCCCTTGCACTTCTGCTCCGCGCAGTCTCTTGTACATTTCTTCCCACTTGCTTCCAATCGTGCCATCAGTCCTGACCAGGCTCCTACTCGCGCGCTGCAAGTTCCTACTGATACGCCAACCCTTATCTTGTTCCTAGTTATGCCCCTGCTTCCACCTTCCTCCTGCAAGCTCAGGAACCTGTCTAGGGCCCAGGCGGCCAAGTCCCCATCCATTCCAGCGGGGCAAGGGCTGGGCAAGCGCCGCCCGCTGGCGCACTCGCCGCCGGTGCTCGCGGAGATGCGGCAGAGAGCGGAGGGGGCAGGGGGAGGTGGTGGGACGCGCGGGCTTTGGCGAGGGTACTTCCCCTCAATCCCCACATCTGCCCTCCGCCTCACCAGTCGATTACTTTCGTCCAGGATGTTGCACGACCGCAACCTTCACCGCGCCCCTGCCCATGATCGCCAGCCCCCCCCCCCCCCCCCCCACCCCACACACACACACACACGCACACGCACAAAAAGCACTTTTGCAGTTGTCCCGCGATTCGTTTCTCATTATGCCCCTGCTTCCAGCCCCCGCTCTACCCGAACTCAGGGGGCCACCGGGGCCGCCAATCCCCCTTCAACCCCAGCAGGAGGGGCGCGCCTTCGGAGCGCAATGGCGCGCTGGTCGCTGGCGCTCGCCAAGGCGCCAAGGGGGCGGGGGGGGGCGAAGCTTCGAGCGACGGAGGGGGCGCGCCAAGGAATGGGCGAGAGCGCGCAAGAACCCTAAGCCCCTACGCCGGCCCGTCGGCCCCCGCCAATCCATCGAACCGAAATCCCCCCGCCAAGCCCCCGCCAAGCCCCCGCCCACCCTGCCCCCCAAAGCACCCCCCCACCCAAATCATTTACATAACTCTCATTATAACACAAACCGTCTCCCACGCCCCCAGGGGCCCGGCCTGTCTGGGGCACCGCTCTTCGATTGTGAAAGCGACCTTTTCCCATGGATTCGCGTTGAACTCTGACATGTCCTCGGCGTCCCTCCTGGCATCCTTCCGCTTGGCCATGGCGTCCGCTATCAAGTTGCTCTTGGCATCCCTGAAGAGCGATTGCTGGGCCGTAAACTTGAAGGGCGCACTGTGAATGCCGATCCTCATCAGCACCTAACGACCCAACCCCCATTCGACGCTCATGGTATGCCTTGTCCCCGCTGCGTGTGCCTTACGTGCACTTCGGCTCCTCTCTCTGCCCCCCCCCAGCGCCCCTGCATGCATGGCTGCGCGCGCATCAGCCAATTACCCCACCCCTCGTGCTTTCGAATCATTCCTCTGCGTCAATGCTTGCAAGCGGCTGCGATGTCGGATAATGCCACTGATCGATGCGTGCGCCAACACGTGGGCGCAAGCAAACGTGCGCATTAAACAACCAAACATATTACACGCAACGCACAGCACGCTTTCATTCATCTAAACGCCCTCTCATCTGTCCGTGCGTAGGTGCGCGCGCGCATAAACGGCTGCGCATGGAGATTGGACGCATGCATAAAAGCCCGATACCTTATCGCACGCGGACCACGATCACTCCATGATGCACGATCGGAGGAGATTCGCCTCCAATGCGAATAAGTACCACACAGCCGAGATTCACAACGTGCGGCATAGCAAACCAGCGCCCCATGTAGTTACTTGCATGCATCCCCTCTCTCCCCTTTCCCCCTCTCCCCGCCGCGTTGAGTTGCTCTTCGCCGTGGGCAGTGTCGAACGACATCTGCAGCGCCTGCAACTCCGCGGCGTAGTTTGCCCAATGCACCTTCTCGGCCTTCTTCTGCCATTCCCCATGCGATGGAGAAGATGATGTCGATTACCTCGCCCACGTGATTTGAATTGGGCTGCTCCTGGCGGGGGGGTGGCGGGCGCCCTGTCCAACTGATCCCTCGGGCCCCACCCCCTCTCTAGCCCCCCGCCCCCCTCCCTTTCGAACTGCCCGCGTTCCTCCCTCTATCGTTTTCCCTGCGGCTGACATTGCTTGAGCCCCCCCTGTCTCACGCCCCCCCCCCCCCCCCCCCCCCCCCCCCCCGCCCGCCCCACCTTTGCCCCCCCCCCCGCCCCACCGCTGCCGCCGGCAAATCCTGCAGCGCCACCGGGGCGGTCGGCATATCTAGCGCCTGCTTCCCTGGGCCAAGTAGCCTGATGCTCGCGGCCATGTCCTGGGAGCACTTCGCCTGGCCGGCCAAGGGCGGGCCGCGGCAGGGTGGTGGGGGGGGGGCTTAGACCTCGGGCGCTTCGGGGAGGTGGCGGCGCGACTGCGGGATGCAACAGGGAACGAATTGAAGGATTGGATTGAGAGCAGGGCGACGACGCTGGAGGTTTGGAGGTTCGTTGCAAAGAGCGCGGCTGGAGAGGGGGCAGACATATACAAGACATGCGAAGAGCAAGGACGCTGAAACCACCGTGGAAGGAAGGGCAACGCACGTTCGGGCGCAGACGCAAAGGGGCAGCCGACCGCCTCAAGTGGAGTCACATACCGACCAGCGAGCGGAGCCGATGCATTGCTCAAGGGCTGAATCATGCACGTCAGCTGGCCGACCGTCGGCGCCCAAAGAACTTCCAACGAGCCTCACCCAACCTGGTCTGGCTCATACCTTCAACGCGCAGCACGTTCCACGGGAAGCAGGCTAAGTGCGCCTCGAACCCAGAACTTACCAATCTACCAATGGTATCGCACACGTTGCCGAAAGCATCTGGATACACCTGGGCCACGCTGCCCTCAGCCATGCCGAGGGCGGTGTCGCGGGCAGCCTGGAGCGACGGAAATCCTCCTCCACCAGCGCCAAGTGCATCGAAGAAGGTTGAGCACCGCTATTGCCAGTACCAATGGGCCCATGAATGTTCAGCATATTGGCCATGATGTTCTGCGAGGCGCGGTCAGTCGCGACGGCGGCCCCGGCGTCGCGCCCCCCGCGCGTTCAAGGCAAGCCGCGGAGGGTGGTGACCCAGATGGGAAGAAAGCAACGGCGGCACGCATGCTCGCTCGCGAAACAACCATGAGCTAAGATAGCGCAACGCGCCCCTGCACGCGCCAAAACAATCTAGAAACACCGCGCATGAACGATGACTTCCCCCCACCGAAACGGGATGGCTGAAGAGACCAGTCTTCTGCGCCGCTGTCAGAAGGGCACGCGCGTCGGAAGCGGCCATCGTCAACAATTCGGCCGCCTCCTGCTCTGACATCGTTGGCCGCCCCCGATGACAGCCCCCTGGGCTTCGACGCCAGCGTCGCCCACCGTGTCCAGCTTGAGAAGCGCAATCGAATCGGGGTCGCTGGCCCCCGGACGTGAGTGACCCCATCCATTTATGGTGCGTTTTAGTTGTATACAGTCGGCTGGCTCTGGATCTCGATGTCCTGGATGATCTCGTTGTCGCCCAGGTTCGCAGTCACCCGTCTCGCGACATGGTCCCATTCAGGGCCATTCTTAGGAGACTGAACGTAAGTTCGAACTCCTTTACCCACACGAGTATGCATACTCAAATGTACAGCATGTGTATGGTTCCTTTGCGTCTTATATAGATCCATTTGATCGATTAACCTTGCGCTCATGATCGCAATGTCTTATTCCGCCATTCGGCTTTCTGAGCACCTTGTCCGTGCCAGCCCAGAGTATGCTCAGTTGGATCTGCAAGTTTCCCTGCTCTGTTGCACGTGCATCTCCATAAGTTGGCGGGGATACGTTTGCACGTAGTTGCCACTTGCAGATATGATCCGCTGGGCGACTTGTCCGCGCGGTCGTACTTGAGGCCGAAATGGCAGGACCTCATGCGCATGACCTGTAAACCAAGATATGCAATAGCATCTCGCATGGGACCTTGTCTCCAGAGCTACCCTGGCGGTCCCACCAGTACACTATTCATGCGTTGTAGAGCGCGAGCCTTTGACATCAGACTTTGCATGCGCTGGCAAAGTGGCCCTGCCCGTTTACCAGGCAGCCTCGCATGCCAGTCGGCAGGCGTTGCGACCCACAACAGGTTGGTAACCACCCGAAAGTAGCGCACCCAAATACTGTGCACCAGTGGAGGCCATCACCTCTGCACGTGTGATAAGGTCGCACATGTGCCCGCGGGCCTGGAGTTCAGCGCAAGCTGTTCGTATACCCTCAATAACGAATGCCCGAGAATGATAATGATGCGACAATACTTCTTTTTCTGCCGCGGCCACACAGCCGGGTCCACTGCTGTCTGCGGCAGCCGCGCAGCCGGGCTTGCAACGGCCCGTGGCACGCACAGTCGGTGCATGGGAAAAGATTGCAGGTTTCCCCGCGCTTGCTGACAGCACCTGAGTGGTCGGCCTGTCCTTGCAAGCGCGAGCGGCCGTGGCACGCGCCTGCCCCCGTCGCTCGTTTGACGAATCCCACCTTCCAGATGGGGGGGTCCAAATACCAGTGCCGTGCTGCGCTGCAGAACTGCTGCTCGAAGTAAATCTATCAAACTTCTCAACAGTATCATTTTCTTCTGCATGTGTCCCTGCATGTGCGCCAGGAGGAGCCCATTTCTTCCCCTCCTCGTGAATGGCCTGATAGATATTCGCCTGCAGGTTGTGGAGGGCAAAGTCTTCGTCGGCCGAGGTAGGGGTAGTCCCACAGGACGCATTTCTGCGATGCAAGGTTCTCAAGGTGTTGTCCACCAAAGACTGGATCGTGAAAGCGACTGGATCGATGGAAGAGCTGATACACTGCGTGTCTTGCGACATCATGTACACATGGGCATCGCCCACAGCAGGTGCCCCTGCAATTGGCCCTGTGTCGGAAGCCTCCTTGACAAGCAACGGAGCTTCCTCGCATTGAGGATTGGCCGTGATCGTGAAAGCATCGACCCTTGGTCCTCCGTAGCCATCTCGTCTTCATCGGCCTTGGGTGCCAGGTGCCCAAAGGGCATCTTCAAATCAAGTGCCCTGGCACCCTTTCCAAGTAGAGCCTTGTACAATTCCACTCCAGGGATGATCATCTTTTCGTGCCCCTGCTCGGGGATCAAGATGGTCCGCATGTTGGACATGCTCCCCATACCCAGAATTGCAGGGAAGTTCTCTCCAGATCCCTCGGCCACATTTGCTGAGTATGTGTCGAGTCTCGGCACAGCAGGCTTCCCGGCATAATCTACCGGTTCTTTGCAAACGATTCTGCAATGCAGGGATTATCACAAATCGCGGCACCGTGTCCCACTCCAGACACATATCATCTTTTTGATAAGTTCAACCTTTTGATGGCGTGTCCGTGGGGGCGTGATATCTGCTCGAAATTATGTGCCGTCTTCAAACAAATGGAATTAATAGTACTACCAATATCAAATAACATAATCAACATACCGTTGACCATGGTCCCGCAATTGGCTGCCAGAGCCAATGCATGACGCTCGCCGAAAAAAACCCGGGACTTCGGATACTGTGGTACCGCGTCGGCCTTCACGGCGCCTTTGTTTTAACACCCAATCGTTTGTTGACAGAGATGTAAATGCATTCATGTACCCACGCGCTTCTCCCCCTGTAATCGGATTCTTTTCAAAGGTCCAAGCGGTAGGGTATTTGTCATACGTGTATGGGTGTGACGTAGAGACAGTGGGCAGATTCATGAACGTATCTTCTTCTGCGCGTATGCCCATCTGGCCGTCGGTATTCACCATAAGTACCGCATGAAGCATATCGCGTTCAAGGATCCCACTGCTACCACTGCGCATGCTAACCGGGCTTTCGGTTCTGCGCTGACTGCGTGGACGGAGGTCTCGCCCATATGGCATGTATGCGCGTGAAGATTGGGGCCACTAGGCGCTCCTATCAGTAGCCCTTTCCACGCGCCTCAACCATGTATCACTCACTGGTACAGAAGGTGGAGCCGATCGGGCAGGTGCCCCGGCATTGCTGCTGTCGGTCTCTGCTACCAGTGGAATAGGCACGTCAGTGGCAGGTGCCCATGCAAGTGTAGCCGCTTCCATCACTAAGCCCGCGTTGGCCGATGATGCAGGTATCCCCGCGGGAGTCGTCGTCGATATCTCTGCAGTGCTGGTCATCATGGCTGCAACGCGGTTGAGCTCTTCACGGAGGTCCCGGAGCTCGTTCGCCTTCTGAAGCATGACGGTCAGGTGTTTCTTGATGTCTAGCAAGGGCGTAGTGGAACTCAGCAGCAATGAGGCCAACGCCCCTGCATATGGCTCAGGGGGCCTCACACGCGGAACCTTCGATGTCACCAGCCACCTGTCGATCCACATGGGTGTGTACCACGCGATCCCAACATTGCGCGTGGACTGTGTGGCCGCACTGGAGACGCCAGATCTTGTCGTGATTCATGAACAGGTACGGGCATATGGCGCACTTGCTGAAATCGCCGTCACTGATGATAGGCGGTGTTGCCGCTGGCCTGATACGCATCTGACGCTCCAGGGTGGATTCACCAGCTTCGAATCGAATAGGTGAGAAAGTTGGCAGCTGCATCGATGCATCCATAGCTGGACTGCTCGCTTTTGTCCCTGCTGCATTGTTGTTCGCAGGTTGCCCTGCGCGGCTCAGCATTCTGTTGGCCTGACGGTCTTGCTGTCGGCGCTGCCGCTTGGCCTGCGTGGCCAAGTTGGCTTGCTGCGCCTCGTGCGTGGCCAGGATACCAGGGCGCATCTCCCCCATGGTCGGTGGCAGCACTAGGCCTGGAGCCTGCTGCTGTTCATCTCGATCCATGGAGGGTGCCAAATACCCATGGTGAGGTATCTGTCCTGGCACACCTGATGCATATCCAGAATTACGTGTCAGCTGAGACTGATAGAAATCGTCGGCCGTCGCCCGAACATATGGTTTTCGGGCAGTGTTCCCACCCGAGCAGTTCCACTCACCTGTGCATGATAATCGGGAAAAAGTGAATGATCCATTGGCGCTGCCGTTGGACGATCAGCAGCTGTTCGATCGCAAGTCGGATGGCTGAAGAATGCTGTTGCATACCCAAACCGAGTGGGGTTGTCCGGGGAAGGATTTGGATCCAGAACATACTCCCATGGCGGCGTCCAGCTGGCACTAAGGAGGTCTATGCCATCCCTCCGTATGCTGTGGGCGGCCTCCCGCATCTGACGGTACATCCACTCCTGCTGACCAACTAGAACTTCTGTGTATGGCGTATTGGTCTGGGAAAACAGGTTGCCCCGCAATTGGACGTGGTGATGCGAAAGGAGATGTTGCCTGTAGGGCCTGATAGAGCTGCGGACCCGTACGAGTTCTTTGGAGCCTCGCCTGCAGGCCGTTGGTGCTCCCAATACTCTGTGGAGTGCCAAGTGGTGTAGTAGCTCGACTCATAGGGGCAAATGAAGCAGGTTGCCCTGGAGGTACTGGCAGCTGTTGAACCTGGGCACGCCACGGAGCACTAGCGTATAATATATCAATAGGCGTAATACCACGTGGCGTAATACCCGTCACATCAGCGCTCTGAGCCTGTATCCATGATCCGTCAGATCCCACTGCAGGTGTCCCTGCATGGTATGCGTTCATCATGAACACCTCTGAGAATACCATACGGAGCGGCTTGGCACACTTCAAGTTTTAGGGGGTATCTGGAACAAACAAATTCTTTAATGATGATGCGTCATTGCGAACTTCGTACATCTCATCAATTCTAATACTCGTGTACTTATGGTTGTCATCCTTCAAATATAAAGGACTTATCCATACTTACCCCGCACGACTGTACTGACAATTGTAACCTGGCAAGATGCCGATCAACTGGACGGTGTAGGGATCCTGTCATGACGGCCTGCTGTCATGACGATGTCGTTCGCCGAACGCCAGTGGGATATTGTCCCGAATCAAGTTTTTCAGACTGACCATGATAAGGACCTCAGATCCATGCGTTAACCAGATTGGATTCTACTGTCACCAGGAAGGCATAGGCATCCATGCACAAATTGCCTGCCCCTCGTCTTGATGGTGTCGTCGGCGCGACACGATAAACGAATGCTAAGAATATTCGGTAGATGCTCCCGTTGAATACCATGAACGGAATACCGAAGTCCCCCAGGTGCTGATAAGTCCGTGATCCTCATGTATATGGATTCTGGGCACCTGATGCCAGGGCTGCTATGTCCGTTGAACGGGCGGATGAAGCAGGTGTCGTCAGCCATATCGGCGTACATCATCTTGTTGATATGCATTCTGTTACTTTTCATTCCGGACGCATCTATCACGCCGATGAGCTCCAAGACAACATAGGCCTGATACGCCAAGTGACGATTTTTTAAGCACACGACGTACCGTGTCGAGATTCTCATGGTGGTAGTAGTCGTATCCTTCTGCGGGCAATATGTTGAGCAGTTGCGACAAATCGGCCCAACCATCGTACTCGTCACAGGACGCAACTTAACTAATGGGTTTATCTGACAATTTACCATGATGAAATGGTTTGTGACGGAAGGCGGTTGTCAGCCACTCAGATACCTCACGTTTTCCTCTGTGGTCGAGCCTCGGCCAGTGGAGCTTTTTCCGTGACAAAGACGTTCTTCAAACATTCCTTTTCTAAATCCAACGTGAGGGCAGGGCGTCTCCGCATAATGTTGCGCACTGACTGGCGCGTGCGTGCACCTTCGTCAGCGCGGGCAGCTGTGTCCATGATGTTGCAGTGCACAACCATGTAGCGATCAGATCCATCATCACTTCGCGGATCATATGCTGGACTGATCTTCATGCGGCTGCCTGAACGCAGCCTGCCCCGGCAGTCCTTGCATTCTGGTGGCGATTCCAGCGCGAGGGCAGGTTGCCCTGCTGGACTGCCGGCAGGTTGCCCCGCAGAAATCTGAGCAGCTTGCCCCGCAGAACGCGGGGCCGCCTTTGGCGCTGGCGCTGCAAACGTTGCTGATGAAGATGCACCAGCGGAACCTCTTGGCGTCCTTGGAGTTCCTCGAAGGGTACTGATGTCGAAGTCCGGGTGCTTCTTCTCCTTGGTGTTGTAGATCTCGATATCTCTGCCCCTGGGCACTGCTCCCGGCATCTTTGGTGTAGTAGCCAGGAGTTGCTAAGTGCGCCTCGTGGAAGATGCGCCCCTCGTTCCTGCCTCCAAAGTAGGCATCCATCCTGACCTGTGTGTCCGACCAGATGAGGGGCCGCGACGTGGAACAGGATCCGTTGGGGCAGGCGCACTGGCGCCCTGGAATCTGGCTGCGGCAGCAGCCACTGCTGGACATCTAGATCGTTGTCGATCAGCATGCTGCTCGGCAAGTTGCCCTGCATATTTCTTGATATCCCCAGGATTAGGGTCATCACCTGGGCTCCCACGCTACTTCTTTTATTATTCTTATTCCTCTTAGGCTTGGGATGGTCAGGACCAAGAGATGGGCTTATTGAGCTAGACTCTGCACCAGAAGACGAAGGAAGTGCCATCGTTTCTTGCTTCTGTTGGGCGCCGCCTTTGCCGTAGCTCCCACCAGTATTCCAGGGGCAAGCCGGAGACAACGTTTTATGGGGCCCCGGCCAGGATTCAAATCTTCACCACCTGGCCTTCTGAGGGCCATGTTCTTGATAGGAGCTTTGTGTTGATCTCTTTTTCCACCAAATAAATACATGTCTGCGCTACGTCGTTCAGCTATGGAAGTAGTGATCCAGCCCACGCCTTCGGCACGGTAAGCAACGCGCCTGCCGGTGGAGAGATCCAAGTCTCTTGTGGCAACGCGTTTGGGGCCCATCGGAGTCTCAGAATCACATGTAGCGTCTGTAATACCCTACTCACTTGCTTCGCCGTTGCCGAGGGCGGCATCCGCAGGATCAACCTCTTCCGTCATTACAGCATCTTCATCTTCAACTTCATAGACATCTGGCGGGCCATCTTCTTCTGACTTATAATCGGCAGGTTTCCCTGCGTGCCAACCACGATTGAACTGAACCAGAGGATGAATAGGCGTGAAGCTATTCCAGATCGCATTCGCCTGTTCAATTTCTGTAGCTGTGGCAGGAGGGTTAGTCTCTTCAGTCATCCGCTGATGGCATGGCGTTTCTGTTGGGATCCGTACATTTGCCCCGACCATCTCCATGTGACCAAACCCACGGTGTCTGTTTGAAGTTCGATCTTCTCGATGGGCGTCTCATGGGACAGCCGAGCCTGTGGTCGGCATCGCTGGGGCATGTACAGCATGCGCCGCGATGCGTGTTTCGATCCTCGATGATGGCCCTTTTGTGATCACGCATGATTGCTGTTTCTTGCGTTTCTGTCTGCCCCTTCTTTGATCGAATGATAATACCATCTTCGCTCCGTGTAACTTGGCGAAGAGAATACCAGTGTCGGATTCGATGTTCAGTCCAATTTCTGTCCAGCCAGCATTGCATCGTCTCAGCAGGAATTTGCTGGCGAGCCAATCCAGGCTTGTCCCAGCCCCTTTAAACGCTGTAATTGGCCGCCTGAATGCTCTCATTCGCGATGCCGATCGTCCTGGGGCGGATTTCCCCGCAGAAGTTCCCTCATTGGGGGAGTGCGCGCTCTTGGCGTCTTCCCTGGCGGGCCACTTGAAGTCCCCGCCTCAGGAGGGCGAGGGCGCTGAACACCGCTCGCGCGAGCAGCGCCGGAGCGGGCTCGCGCCCGAGCTGGTGAGAAGCTGGGGGCTCGACCGCGACGGACCATGCGGTTATCATGTTCGTCTTCATCGTCCATCGGCGACAGACTTGGATCGTCGTCATATGTCTTCTTTATGAAGGGTACACGACGCGGCGATTCCTTCGGAGTGCTCGCAGACCTATCTGACGCAACAGAAGTGTACTGAAATTCTTCCTTGTGTCCAAACTCATATTGAATGCGTTCAGAAAGGTCACCAGCGTCTCGCGGGCTCCCCCGCAATGAAATCATCATTGACCGATTCCATGTTTGTCGGATTCCCAATTGCCCGAGGATGGAGAGCACGGCATGAACTTCTTCATCTGTTGCAGGAATGGTAGACTCAGAGTCCGCGGGCACCCCCGCCATGCCGAAGTCATCTTCGACGGGCATGTGGAAGTTCTCGACGAACTCAATGTCTGCAGGTTGCCCCGCGATGGGTATACCCAGCCACTCTGCCAAGTCGTTGTCGTCGTGACCAGTGAACGCCTCTTCGGACAGCTCGTCGGCAGAATTCTCGAGGTTCATGCTGGCGCGCAAATACCTGGCAGCCGTGAAATGAATAACTGTGGCGGAGCCGTCAGCAGGGTCGGCCAGAAATGACCCCCAGTCGACGCGCTGTATGTCGGAGTCAGTTTGAGCCAAATGTATTGACGGACCCCTGCCTCTTCCATCGCCTTGGGGGCATTCGCGTCGGAAATGTCGTGTACTGTGGCATATGTAGCACTCCATAGTTTAACCGTTGGCATCCTTTGGAATCCCTCGTCGTCAATTACCTTCACCTGACGTACGCATGCGGTTCCTACCAGCACCTAAAAACATGTCTACATACTGAGGCCCAGTGGGAGATGATAGGAACGCTAGTATGCCTCTACCATGTAGTCGCCGACGCTTACCTTTGCCTGTATTTCGGCCCTTGCCTTTTCCTTTGGGTGTTCGCCGCGCCATGCGTCTTACCTTTCTGACTGGTTTCTTCATGAATCTCCGACGACGCTTGTTGTTGATAGCCCAAAAATAACCACTGAGCTTGCTGCTCTTCAGTGAGGTAGGTAGGCATAGAATAATCCAGCGTAGTAGTTTCATCATCAGAAGGCGCGTCGGTGTCGGCACCAGAGTCGAAGTCGGACTCGGCGGGTTGCCCCGCAGAGCCCATGAAGGTCATAGCTTGTACAGGGGAGACCGCGTCGGGTGGCCCCCTAGATCTGGCCCTGGGGTCTTGACACCCCGAGGCCGTGCCGCCATTCTGGGTCAACGATGTAGTGGTCTCAGACGGCGGCATATCATCGCCCCAGACGTTGTTAGCAGGTTGCCCTGCATTGGCCTCTGTATGGAAGGTCTCGGCTCGGTGACCGTGACTAAAAATACCACCGATATTGCCAGGGGTTCTCTCATCTATGTGAGCATATGACCTCATGCGTTCGAGGAGAGCGTCAAAATGTGCTTGGTCCCTCGGCATATGGTGTTTCAGAGGCTGCAGGAGCTGCTGCCGCGACGCCCCCACTCCCAGGGTTCTGAATAATATTACTGTTAATATCTGGAAGTTGGGGACGTTGAAGCTGGCGGCTTCTGCTTCGTAGCGGGCCATCTCGAACCGCGCTAACGACTGGTCGATCCGTTCTCCCGCATGGACACGAAAGCCAATGAGAGTTGTACCAGAGTTGAGTTGGCGTTCCTCTTCTAGGTTCTCGAACTTCGCACTTAAGAGGAAAATGACGTAAGTGGCGCCATCGGTGTGGCGACCATCTAAATTGACGCCAAAATTGACAACTGCTGGGGGAACACTCATGGGCATGGTCCGTCCGAGCCCTCCAAGACCGCGCTGAAGTGCGGCGGCCTGCTGGGGGGGGGTCTTGTTGCCTGCGGCCGCGTTGATCCAGGCGTGCACCTCGCGAACAAACTCGCGAAATGGTACTTGACCGGCAGGATCCCAATGGGGGCCGGTCGTCCTAGCGTCGTCTCCGCCCCGCAGATGTCCCACCGCGCATCCAAGAGCCACCCAGATGAGCCCAAGATAAGAACCCCAATCCAATGGCCTCGTAGGTCGTAATCGGGCGTAGTCGTTGGAGACTCGTGTTTTGTCGTCGTAAGTCTGCCAGGGGTCGGAGGCGGCAGCATATCGTATCGCATGCTTCCATGCAGTATATATATATATATATACGAAGAAATTTCCAATTGGAGAAGGTGGGTGGACTTCAGGAGTGCGACAGCGCAGGGATGTATAATAGGAGCGAGAGGCCTTCGCTGAAGAAGAGGTGTCGCTGCAAGCTTCCTTGCGCTACTGCGTATATATGTACACTCCTCCGCGCAATGCCACTGCACCCTGATGTTCCATAGTCCACCAGATAGCGCCGTGGATGGTGAGGAATAGAGCTAGAGCTGACCACCATAGGCCCGCTCCGCTACCAAGTTTGAAAGGGGGCTGGGAGGCCCCGCCAACAGCTTCGCCTCAGGCAAAGCCAAGCTCCAGCTCGGTTGCATCGTAGTAGCGATAGTCCCAATGCAAGAGGGGAAGCCATGTCAAGTAAAAGGGGATGCCTTTTAGTATCGATAGCGATAGTGTGCCTCGCGGTGAGGCACAGTCAGATTTAGGTGGCCGGCCGCTTCAGCCAAGACGGCCGCGGGCGCGCGCTCGCTTCCGCTCCTTGCGTCCCTCAGCTCACTTTAGAGTCCAAGACGGCCAACATGGCCTCCAAGACGGCCAAGATGGCCTCAAGACGCCTCCAAGACGGCCCAAGATGCACCCAAGACGGCCTAAGACAGCGTCAAGATGGCCCAACACAGTCTAATAGGCCCCCAGGAGACCTCCAAGAAAGCCCAAGACGGCCCAAGAGGCCTCCAAGAGGTCCTCCAGGAGGGCCCGGAAAAGCCAAAATCATTGGTTTGCCTCAAGTTTTGGACAGATTTTGGCATTTGTTTCTCCTCGGCATTCCGACGGCTCAAGACGGCCCAAGAGGCCCCAAATATCGCCCCAAGATCGCTCACAAGGCCTCCAAGATGGCCCCATTACGGCCCAAGAGGCCCCCAAAACGGCCCCAAGACGCCCAAGATGGCCTCCGAGACGTCCACGATGGCCTCCAAGACGGCTAAGATGGCCCCAAGACGCCTCCAAGACGGCTCAATATGCACCCATGACGGCCTAAGATAGCCTCAAGATGGCCCACGACAACCTAAGAGGCCCCGATGAGGCCTCCAAGACGGCCCAAGAGGCCTCCAAGAGGTCCCCCAGGAGGGCCCGAAGAGGCCAAAATCATTGGTGTTCCTTAAGTGTTCGAAGGATGTTGGCATCTGTTTCTTTCGGCATTCCGACGGCCCACGACGGCCCCAGGAAGGCCCCCCATGTCGCCCGCGGCCCCACGACGGCCCAAGAGACCCCCAAGACGACCCCAAGAGGGCCCAAGGGGCCTCCAAGACGGCTAAAATGTCCTCCGAGACGGCCGATGGCCCCAATATGCCTCCAAGACGGCCCAATATGCAACCAAGACGGCCTAAGATGGCCTCCAGATGGCTCAAGACGGCCCAAGAGGCCCCCCATATTGCCGGTCCCTTTTGCTTAGGCCAGAATGATGTTTGCATGACTGAGCGGCTTCCAGCTTGCAAGCGACCCGAGGAGCCATGCCCCGCCCTTTCTTGTTAAAACTAGGTGCAATGAAAACAAGACAGAAGAGGGAGGCAGGAGGGGAAAGGGAGGTGAGAGGCTTGGGCCAGCACGGCAGCGGACAGAGCACATGCTATCCTGGGCTCTTCCCTGCATCCTGCCGCGCAGCGGCCGAGACTGTTGGACAGGCAATCACGTTCACAGAGCTAGACATGCCGGTCCCTTTTGCTTAGGCCAGAAAGATGTTTGCATGGCTGAGCGGCTTCCAGCTTGCAAGCGACCCGAGGAGCCATGCTCCGCCCGATCCCATACTGTGCCCTGGAGGCCGCATGCTTCAACAATCTGCCAGGCGCCGTAGGCGCAGCTCTCGCAGCTTTTCGACGCTCAAAGTGAGCCAGCGGGCCATCTGATGGCACAGCCTGCTGGGGCATTCTTCTGCGATGCGGCTTCGCCGCACGCCTCTCGGGCCAGGCCCTTGCAAAATGAGGCGCGGACGGCCTGTTGCGGAGCATGCGCCGCGTGTGCTCTGACAGCGGGCGCGCAGTTGAGAGGGGGGAACTACGCAATTCCAGGATCGTAGTCTAGTGGGCTTTCTCCGCGCAGTTCCGAATTGACACGTATCGAAGATGGCGCCCCGGCAGCATGGATGTGCAGAGAGCTGGCGCATAACTGGTTCCTGCCAGGCGCAGCTACTGAGTGGGATCTCACACGCGATAGGCACACCATGATGGATGCACGCACGGATGACCATCTGAGCGACAATAAGGGTTGCGTTTCCTACTATAAGGCGCTGCAGCGCCGCACCCTCGAGGTGAGAGGAATTATATATATACGTATATATATATATATGTATACATATATGATAGACATTGTGCGAGGCCTGCGACCAAGTTGAGCAAGGGCAAGCGGCGGCGACAGCGAGCGCGCGGCGGCTGGCGATCCATCCCACGACGGTCTGTCCGACCACCTTCGAGGATAGATCGAAAAACTCTGAGTGCTTGAGATCCATCTCAAGGCATGCACCGTGCAAACGCCTGATGGCGCGGGCCACGCCGCCTGCGCCTGAAAAAAGATCAAGATAACACGAGGCTCGGTCGCCCAGCTCCTGGCGCAACGCCTCGCTCAGTCCCGCTCGGACTGCGGCTGCTGTCGGCGGCCTGCTCCGCACGAGCGCGTCGCCCAGTCGCTGCAGGCGCCCCGCCTTCAGCGCCCCGTTGCGGCTCGGTCGCGCGGCGGCAGCAGCGCCGCGCGGCTGTCGCCCAACGACCGCTTCTGGTACAGCGCGTCGTCGTCGATCGCCCCCTGCCTCACCTGGTACAGTTGTCGGGCTGGCCGACCGATCACGGCGGCCGCTCGACTGAACCCCTCCCTGAACTTCGCCGCCGTGAACGCCCGCAGGCTGGCGGCGTACCCTGCCGCTCTTTTCGGCAGCCCGAGCTGGAAATCGGTGCCCTTTGTGAAGACCCCGTCGAGCAGCAGCCCCACGTCCTTGCGTCCAGCCTTGCTCCGGCCGTCGGCCTTGGCGGTGCGCATCAGCAGGGCCCAGTTCTGAACTCCGAAGCCTGGCGGGGGCCGGACGAACGACCGGCCCTGCCGGCTCATGCTGTCGCATGGCAGCCGCCGCCCTCCGTCCCCCGCAAGCACCAGGCTGATCCCGAGGGCTACCCCCATCGCGACGACAAGCTCCCAGCAGCGCAGCCAGCCTGCCCCGGCCTGCCCAGGCGCCAGGCGGCGGAAGCCCAGGAGGGCAGCGAGGGCCCGAGCAGGATCCCTCGCGCCGCCGCGCCTGAACTTCAGCTCCTCGAACGCCAAGCCTGCCGGCAGGCTGTCGTCCCGCTCGTGGTTGTAGCCGTCGGAGTGCAGTCCAGGTACTCCACGAGCGTCTCGTCGAGCATCGACCTCGAGCTCACGCCCCTGCGCAGCTCAAGGCGCCCGGCCCTGAACGCCCCCGCCTCGGGGCTCAGCGAGTCGCGGCCCTGGCCCGTCACGCGCCTGCTGTCCGAGAAGCTCTGCGAGCGGCGGCTGTCGGGCAGCCTGGGGGGCGCCGCGAGCGCCGCCGCGGGGCGGCGGCGGGTGGCCTGGCAGCTGATCCGCCTGGCCACCCCTGCCTGCGGCGCCGTCAGCTGCCCGCCCCGCGCCGGCAAGGGCGCCCACGTCTGGCGCCATCGCGTCGCTCTCGGGGTCGTAGGAGTCGTTGGCCTCGCTGCCGTCAGAGACCTCGTCTGAACTTGAACTACTCTCGTCCTCTTGAGCTGGGCAGCCTTGCCAGGCTGCAAGCTCACGGGCGCTGGGCTCCCCGTTCAGCGCGTCACCCCCGGCTGCCGCTTCAGCGCGCAGGCGCGCCGCGCCGCCGGGCAGCGGGTCGTCCAGGAGGGTGCCCCCCAGGCCCGCCACGCCCGCCAGCGGCCGCCCCAGCCCGACGAGCTCGCCACACAGGAGCGCCTCGTCCACCGCCGCGGCCAGCGCAGTCTGCGCATCGCCCTGCGGTGCCACTGCGGGGACGAAGCAAGCGCTGCGAGGTTGCGCCCGCGGATCTCGAGCCACGGCGCCAGCCATGCGAGAGGGTCGATCTGCCGGGTTGAGCTCCGAAGGGATCCACCGAACGGGGACCGACATGTCCCCGAATATGCTTAGCGCGGCAGCCTCGCGGCATGTCTTGTTCACGCGGGGAGCGGCCGCCCGGCCCTTCCCAAGGGCCAGCGCGAGGCCCAGGTTGTCGCACAGCACGGGCAGCTTGCGCCCGCGACGAGAGGCCACCCGAAGATGATGCCGAATGCCGATGACGACCCCGTGCCCTTCAAGACGGATTATGTTCTCGGCTCTGCTGAACCTGCCCTTGACCCGGAGCTGCCACGACTCGAGAGGGCCGACGTGTTCCGAGGTGATCTGCTCGAATGAGGCGGTCCCCGAGTACATGCCCCCGAACGTCCGCTCGAACTCCGAGACGGGAGGCCGGGTCCTCGCCAGAGGTGTAGACTTGGCCGCACCGCAAGACTCGCGGCTGCACACACTCGGATTTCTGTCGGCCCCCACGCGCGGCGGAAGGCGATCGGCGGCGCGCAGGCGCTCCGAAAGCCCGAGGGCGCGCGCCCGAGCCGCAGCCGCCTCTGACACGCGGCAACGCCACCGCTCTGCCTGCGAGCACGCCCGGCCGACGTCATGCGGGCCCCAGGCGCGGCTCACCACGCCAAACCCTCCCGCGTCGGCGCCCGTCGCCCCGCAAGCGTCGGTCGCCAGCGCCACGGGGTCGGACCCGCGGCGGCAGTCCACGTAGCTGAACGCGACGAGCGCGGCGGCGATGCGGAGCCCGGCCTCCGCGGCGCTCCGCGAGCGGCGCCGGCGCCCACCGGCCCAGGGCGCGAAACGGTAGGTCGCCGCGAAGATCGACAGCAGCTCGCGGCGCACCAGCGCACCCCAAGTGAAGTGGCCGAGGAGCACCCACATCTCGTCGCCAGTGGCCGACCCGCGGTCGGCAACGTGCAGCAAGCTCAGGCGGATGCGCCACATCCGCCGTCGACTGAGCCCGACGCGGCCCTCGCCTCGTCGAACACCAGGCCCGTGAAGGTGGCCTCCGCGCACGGGCCCTCCAGCCCCTTGCATCTCAGGCCGACCGCCTCCAGCGACTCTCGCGTCCGCTGCGCCGTCGTCATGGTCTCCGTCCGCGTAGTCGAGACCGACGACGGCGGCCCCGTCGACGTAGACTGCCGCGGCGGGCCCCTCCTCGAGCGAAGGGGCAGGGCGCCGATCGCGGGCCAGCCGCCCCCGCGCCAACCCGCTGCGGAGGACCTGCGTCTCCGCCATCTGCTGGCAGAAGAAGAGACTCCAGTTCCAGCCCATGGCCAAGGCGACCAGCCGCGGCGACGCCTCCCGCCAAGCCGGCAGCCGGGCGGACAGGTCGGGCCGCTCGGCCCGCAGCACGTCGAGGTCGACCGCGGGAAGCACGAAATAGTCGCGAAGCCCGGGCGGCGTGGCGACCCTGTAGAACGCGTTGTCCACGTCCATCTGGGCCAGGTGGAGGGACTTCCCCTCCGGCACGGCCAAGCTGCTCCAAGCCCCCGCCGTCGGGAGCTCAGAATGCGCAGGAGGACGAAACCGCATATTCGCCACCCGCGTGTCCGCCATCATGCGGAGGGACCGCTTGTCGCTCTTGAAAACGAAGAAGATGCCCACCGTTGCCTCGGTCCGCTCGCCGAGGTCGATCAGGCCCCTGGAGTGCAGCTCCGCCACCAAGCGAACGTACGTCTTCTTGCAATGCACGAATTTCGGATCGGAGAAAGGGCGAAGGCGAGGTCCGTCAGGTGGCCCCCCCTCGCGTAGAAGATGCTTCTGCCATCCTACCCACAGCTCGAGAGCACGACCAGTCAAGCAGTCAGCGCCAAAGCGCTGGCCGCCCATGGTCGGCAGGGAGACCAGCCCTTCGGAGGAAGAGGCTCGGCGCACGGTGTCTTCTGCATAACCCGGCAGGTGTGAGCACAGCTCGGCGCGAGCTGCCGCTCCTGAAAAAGGGGGGTGGGGGGGGGGGGGGGGGGCCCTAAATGATCACGCGGATGTGGTCAACGCCCGCGCGTTGAGCACACGAAACCGGAAGCTCCTGGCGTGGAACTCCATGTCCGTACAATGAATTGGTAGCGTGCAAAGCCTCTGAGAGCCACCGCTCAGCGTGCAGGCGCTGCCGAGCTCGAGAGCGCACCGCCCGACATCCCCTGCTGTCCCAGGCATGGCCGGGCGCGGGCACAGGGCACGGCAGCAGCTCTCGAGCGACCACCATGAGCTATCGCCCCATGGCCCCGCCGGCGTCTGGTTTGCTGGTCTGGGGGCCTTCCAGCTCTGCCTGAAGCTTGCTGGTCTCCGCCGCATGCGCTGCCATTTCGTTCTGCAGCGCCTTGTTGCCGTCGCTGACAGAGCTCTGGCCGCGCGACGGCGCCCCCTCCTTGCGAAGCTCCCGCTTCTCCTTCATGGGCGCCCCCCCCGCGGGGAGTGCCGCCAATATGTGCTCCACGAACGTCGGGCGCGCCATCAGCGCGCTCCTCGTATCCAAATCCCCCATGCACAGGTACTTACTCGCCAGGTACTCGTCGCCGCTGCTCTTCAGCGGCCACTCTTGGTAGCGCCGCTCCGCGAGCTGGGCGCGGCGCACCACCTCCACCAGCGGCCGCGGGGCCAGGCGGAGCTGGTCGACGCCCGCGCCGAGCTCCAGCACCCCCCCCGCCAGCCCGTAGCTCAGCACGTTGCCGTCGCCCGGCCCGAGCCCGCACTCCGCGCCCCACTGGATGTAGCGGGTCCGCCAAGGCGAGTCCTGCTCCGAGAAGAAGCGGACGCACCACCGCTCGGTGCGCGGCCCCCTGCCTGGCCATCCCGACCATGCTGTCCTTGCCATGCCGCACGCCGCATCCGTGGACACCCCGCCCTTCGCGCCGTCGAGCCCGTGCGCGATCGGCATCGCGCGGCCGTGCATCGAGCTCCCAGCCTCCTTCTCCGTCACCGCCATCACTGAGTAGCACTTCCCCCTCGCCTTAACGAGGGCCAGTCCTCCGCTCATAGCGTACCACTCGCAACGCCCGAGGTCGGCGAGCACGCACTCATCGCTGTCGTCATTGCTAGCCGTGATGAGCCAGCGCTGGTTGCCCACTGGGGGCACCCTTCCCGAACCGTGCTCGCGGCCCTCAGGCGGAGTCGCTGTCCCACCCCGCGCCGTCAGGCCCTCGGGCCTCGGTGACAGCGCTGTCGCCCCCTCCTCCCCCAGCGCCGCAGCGCCACGGGACTCGAAATCGCAGTCCTCGTCGGGGGAGACTGCCATCCACACTGGACAAGTCGGACTCGTCGGAGGCGTCTCGAGGTCGCGCCCGTACTCGGCGGCGTCGGAAAAATGCAGCAGAAGACGTACCTGGTAGTCCCCCCGCGGCCGCCACTGCACCAGAGCGCAGGCTCCGTCCCGCGGCACCAGCGCCGTGCCAGGCAGCGCTGCCCGCCAGCGTGCGCACCGAGCAGCCGAACAGCCCACCAGCGTGCCTATGCTGAAGACCAGCAGGAGGAGCGACCGCGCGCCCCTGAACTGGTCCGCCGCCGCCGCCAGCTGGCCAGCCTCCGCCGCCGCGTTGGCGAGGTCTCGAGCCCAGTCAACCGCCAATTGCCCTGCCGCGAGGAAACCTGACTGGGTGACAAAACTTGGAAGCATGCGGCCGCCGCTCCCTGAAAGGCTTGGGCCAGCACGGCAGCGGACAGAGCACATGCTATCCTGGGCTCTTCCCTGCATCCTGCCGTACAGCGGCCGAGACTGTTGGACAGGCAATCACGTTCACAGAGCTAGGCAGCCTCCAAGACGGCCCCAAAGACGTCCAGGAGGTCTTTCAGGAGGGCACCACGAGGCCACAAAATAATTGATTGTTCTTAGGTGTTTGACAGTTGTTGGCGTGTGCGTTTTCTGCCATTCCGACGCCTAAAGACGGCGCACAAAGCCCCCAAGATCGTCCAAGAGGCCTCCAAGATGGCCCCATGCGCGTCCAAAGTGCTCCCAAGACGGCCCCAAATGGCCTAAGAGGCCTCCAAGACGCCCAAGGTGGCCTCGAAAAAACCATGATATGCCCTCAGAAGGCTCCAAGACGACCCAGAGAGGTCCCCAAGACGGCTTCCGACAGCGTCAGCCAAGCCTGGGACGCTATAAGACGGCCAAAGAGGCCCCCAAGAAAGCAGCCAAAGGCCCCCCAACGCCCTCCAGGAGGCCCCCAGGAAGCTCCCAGGAGGCTCCAAGAGTGCCCGAAGAGGCGTTCAAGAGGCATCCTCCTCCTCCTCCTCCTCCTCCTCCTCCTCCTCCTCCTCCTCCGTTTTTCATCATCCTCCCCCTCCTCCTCTTCTTGCTCCCCCATGCGTTCCCCAAAGTCTTTCCAAACCGACTCGGGGAAAGACTGGCCCGATAGCTTGGCCAAACTCTGGCTCAGCTGTCGGCCACAGAGGCGCTTCCAGAGGGGCAGGGGGCGGCGGTGATTCGCCGTAGGCGTCTTCGATCATCATCAGCAGCAGCAGCACCATCATTGACACTGACATCGCTATCACCATCACCAGCACCATTACTAGCACCATCGTTATCACCGCCATCACCATACCATCACTCTCCTCCTACTCCCTCGCCTCCTCCTCCTCCTCCTCCTCCTCCTCCTCATCATCATCATCATCATCATCATCATCCTTGGTGGGTGGGGGGATCCTCGTCGAGCGGCTCCACTGCCCCGAGCTCGCCAGCGGGGGGCTCGTGAACCACCACGCTGCACTGGGGCGGGAAGGGGGGGGCAGCGCGACCCCCCACCCAGCCTCATCCCAACGAGCGGAGGGGAGGAGTGGAACGGGGGCGTCCCCTCCTCCTCCTCCTCCTCCTCCTCCTCCTCCTCCTCCACCCCTCCTCCTCCTCCTCCTCCTCCTCTTCCTCCTCCTCCCCATCATCGTCGTCATCATCATCATCATCATCATCATCATCATCATCATCATCATCATCATCATCATCATCAACATTCTCCTCCGTGCACTCCTTACCCTCATCTCGTACCCTTCTTCCTTACCCTCCTCGCTACCCTCCTGGTACTCCTCCTCCACTTCCTCCTCATCCTCATCCTTACCTCCATAGTCCTCATCAACCTCCTCCTCCTCAACTTCCTTCTCCTCCTCCTCTTCCTCCTCCTCCTCCTCCCCTTCCTCCTCAATTCCTTCCTCATACATGACGTATCCCTGTCGCACCCCGAAGCCAGTTGCCTGGGCGGGCCGGGCCATGCGCCTGAGACTCCTCACCACTTATGAAAAAGAAGCTTAAAAAGTGACAGCAGTTTCACGAATGGAAGGCGGGTGGTTTTCAAAATGTGGCTCTCGCCGCAGCGCCGCGCATACTCGTTTTTTAAAGGTGCAAGAGTTTCACGGGTTGAGGGCGGGTGGTTTTCAAAATGTGGCTTTCGCCTTAGCGCCGCGCACATTCATTGTAAACATTTGCAAGAACTTCACGGATTGAGGGCGGGTGGTTTTCAGAATGTGGCTCTCGCCTTAGCGCCGCGCACAATCGTTTTCAACATTCGCAAGAGCTTCACGTATTGAGGGCGGCTTCTTTCAGAATGTGGCTCTCGCCCTGGCGCCGCGCACATTCGTTCTAATGATGTGCAAGAGCTTCACGGATTGAGGGTGGGTGGTTTTCAAATTGTGGCTCTCGCCATTGCGCCGCGCACATTCGTTTGAAAACTTCCAAGAGCTTCGCAGATTGAAAGCGGGTGGTTTTCAAAATGTGGCTCTCGCCTTAGCGCCACGTGCATCCGTTCCTTAACAAATCCGCCGGCCCCCTTGTGGGGCCACCAGGCTGTATGACCGTGATTCGCAGTTTCCTGTACCAGTTGTAGTTTGTAGTTTCCAGTGTTACAATTCTGCTTCTTGCTGGTTACTGTAACTAGTTGACTTCTTGCTGGTTACTGTAACTAGTTGATTGACCGCGCGAGGGGGGGGGAGGCCCAAACAAGACTTTTAGCGTCCCCTGGGCGCGTTGTCTGAATTGCTGGGTGGGCTCGAAATCGACACCCCTCACGCAGATCCGCGGGGTCAGGGTCCAAAAACACAAGGGATTTGCCAACATTTCTGAAATTCGGTGCCACCCCTCACGCAGATCCGCGGGGTCAGGGTCCAAAAACACAGGGGATTTGCCACATTTCTGAAATTCGGTGCCACCCCTCACGCAGATCCGCGGGGTCAGGGTCCAAAAACACAGGGGATTTGCCACATTTCTGAAATTCGGTGCCACCCCTCACGCAGATCCGCGGGGTCAGGGTCCAAAAACACAGGGGATTTGCCACATTTCTGAAATTCGGTGCCACCCCTCACGCAGATCCGCGGGGTCAGGGTCCAAAAACACAGGGGATTTGCCACATTTCTGAAATTCGGTGCCACCCCTCACGCAGATCCGCGGGGTCAGGGTCCAAAAACAGAGGGGATTTGCCACATTTCTGAAATTCGAACCCATCACGCACATCCATCGCAAGGCGTGGTAACCCAAACTGCGAGAACTCCCTCGGCCCTTTCATCGCAAGGTGTGGTAACCAAGCCCTTAAACCATACACGTCTTACCAATCGCCAGGTGTGGTAACCCCTCTTGTGATCAGTTGGTTTTGCTGATTGCGACTCGGCTTCGCATGAAGTTTCGATACTGCTTCACGACAGCGCCAAGGCCTCATGACTTAGCTCTTCCATGGCCCATTCTCCGAGAGAGGGGGCCGGCGGCAGGGGGCGAAACCCTTACGGATTACAAGGCTTTCGCGGATTGACGATGGTTCCTTTTCAAGTTGTGGCTCTCGCCTTAGCGCCGCGCGCATTCGTTTGAAACATGTGCAGAAGCTCCCCGGGCTCTCATGATCAACGTACCAGAAATGTGTTTTGCACTGGTTCAGGATTATCGGCGGTGGACAAACCTCCCTTTAGTAGACCTCCCTTCAATGAAAACTTCCAACGACCGAACCCTACGGACCTGAACCCGCAAAAATGACGGCCGCGACGCCCTCTCGCGAACCGAAAACTGCCAATTCGCTAATCGACGTGTCAAGGTAGGAGGTCGATCAACCTCCGAGATTATGCGGGTGCAGCAATTATGTTGATTCGCGGTGTTGAAACCCCGAAAATGGCGTTCTGGCACGACCTTGGATAGTCAAAACGCAGCAATCACATTGATCCGTGGCGTTGAAATCCAGAGAACAATGTCTTGGCATGCTTCAGGGTCTTCAAACGGTTGTTTTCCAACGAGGAAATTCCCTGAATGGAAATGAACCGTTATAAGGGGCCTACGAAGAGGGAGCTTGGAGAAAGGATTTGGTCAAGCATCGTTGGAGACTCTTGAGTTTGCACTGGTCCTCCTCCTCCTCCTCCTCCTTCTCCCCCTCCTCCTGCTCCTCCTCCTCTTTCTCTTTCTCCTCCTCCTCCTCCTCCTCCTCCTCCTCCTCCTCCTCCCCCTCGTCCTCAGATTCATCCTCATCCTCCTTTTCCGCCTCCTGCTCCTTGTCCTCCTCCTCCTCCTCCTCCTCTTCCTCCTCCTCCTCATCCTTCCCCTCCCCCGCTTCCTCCTCCTCCTCGCCCTCCTGCTCCTCCTCCTCCAACCCCCTCCCCTTGCTCTTCTTCATCGCCCTTTCCTTCCGCCCCCTCGTCCTCCTGCTCCCTTTCCTTGCCGCCCGCCCATCCTACGTGCCTGGACCAATGAGTCGCTCACTCCGCTCCCCCTTCCTGCCTCTCCTGCCTCCTCCTCCCCCATCCGCATCCTCCTCCTCCTCCTCCTCCTCCTCCTCCTCCTCCTCCTCCTCCTCCTCCCCCACCTCCCGCCTCCATGTCATTCTTTTTCGTATAAAACAACCCTTCCCTGCCACACCCCAGCCGGAAGGACGGAACGGGCGTTTCGCATGAACCCCCCTTACCACGTATGGTCCTGAAGCTTCAAAATTGGCAACAGCTTCGCATATGAAGGGCAGACCGATTCCGAAATATGGCTCTCGTCTTAGCGCCGCCCACCGTCCTGTTACAGAAATGATAGAAGTTCAAAGATTGGGGGCGGGTCGGTGTCAAACTGTGACCTTCGTCTTGACGCCGCGCGCGCTCACTTGAAATCTTAGCACGAACTTCAAGGATTGAGGGTGGGTCCGTAACAAACTGTGGCTCTCTCCATAGCGCCGCGCACAATCGCGTCAAACAATGGAACGGCTTAAACGATTGAAAGCGTGTCCTTGCCAAATTGTGGCATGTCGCCCTGAATATCCCGTCCTGCAACCACTACCACTACTATTACCACCACCACCACCACCGCTACTACTGTTACTACTACGACTACGACTACGACTACGACTACGACTACGACTACGACTACTACTACTACTACTACTACTACTACTACTACTACTACTACTACTACTACTACTACAACTACTACTACCACAACTACTACTACTACGACCACTACTACTACCACTACTACTACTACTGCTACTACTACTACTACTACTACTACTACTACTACTACTAGTACTACGGCTATTACTACTACTACTACTACTACGACGACCACCACTACTACTACTACTACTACTACTACTACTACTACTACTACTACTACTACTACTACTACTACTACTAGTACTACTACTACTACTACTACTACTACCACTACTGCTACTGCTACTACTACTACTACTACTACTACTACTACTACTCGTACTACTACTACTAATAATAATATGACTACTACTACGACTACTACTACTACTACTACTCCTACTACTACTACTACTACTACTACTACTACTATAGCTACTTCTAGGACTACTACTACCACTACTGCTACTACGACGACGACGACCACTACTACTACGACTACTACTGCTACTACTACGACTACTGGGACTACTACTACTACTACTGCTACTACTACTACTCCTACTAGTGCTACGACAGCAACAACAACAACTACTACTGCTAGTACTACTGCTACGACAACAACAACAACTACTACTACTACGACTACTACCACTACTACTACTACTACTGCTACTGCTACGACAACAACAACAACTACTATTACTACTACTACAAACACTAATATGACTACCACTAGTGCTTGTACTACCACTACTACCACCACTGCTGCTACTACGACTACTACTACTACTACTACTGCTACGACAGATACTACTACGAATACTACAGCTGCGACTATTACTACTATCACTACTTGTACTACTACCACTACTATTAGTAGACTAATACTACTACAGCGGCTACTACTACTACTACTACTACTACTACTACTACTACTACGGCTGCTACTGCGGCTGCTACTACGACCACTTCGGCTACTACTGGCGGTCTCGTGCACCACATCACCGCGGCTCAACCACCTAGGGAAGAGCGTCCTCGTGGCTGCCTCATTGCCAGTATGTAGCGCGCACCTCTTCTGGGTGAAAGGGCGGGTCTGACATGCTTGCAATGTCAGGCGCTCACACCGTGGGCAGTTGGACTAACAGCCCAGAGTGAAGCGCCAGCAACGACACAGCAGCACACGGGGCGACCCCAGCACCGCCACCCAGGCCGACTAGCGCGAGAAGACCCGAGGCAAGGCCTGGATGGCAAGCCAAGGGCGGGTCTGACGTGCACGCAGCAGCTGGCGCCTGGCCGAGGGCAGCTGGTCCCCACGGCAAAAAAGTAAGGCGCCGGAAGCAGCGTAGCAGCACGCGGGGCGACCCCAGTACTGCCACCCAAGCCTACAAGCGCAAGAAAGCGCGAGACGAGGCCAGGATGGCAAGCCAAAATGGCCAGGCTCCTGACGGCGACGCTGCAGTACACGGGGCTGCCCCAGCACCGCCAGCGAGGCCAACGAGCGCAAGTGAGCGTGAGGAAGCCGAGATGGCAAGCCAGTTGGCGAGCCCAGGTGGCTGGGCGCACAGGTAGTCTCGCGCCTAGCCTAAGCAATGGCTACAGGTGCCGCCGCGCGAGGGGGGCGCCGCTGTGGGCCCGCCCCACTACAGAGAGCAGCAAGTAGACAATTTGGCATGGCCTCACGCGGCCTGCCAAGGCCCTGGAACCTGCTAGGCATTATCCCTCAGGCCTGCTGGCCTGTTCCCTGCGCGATGGCAGCAAAGACCTGCGACGGCAGCGCCCGCGCCTCCCCGCCGAGGTCGCCGCTGCCCCCCGCCTGCCCTGAGGCTCTCCCAGGTGAGCCCCTCCATCAGCACATAGTGGCCCTCCCACTGTGCCTGATGTGGGGCATAGCGCTTGAAGACGGCGCCAACCGCCATCGGCTCAACCTTGGGCAGGTGCCTCAGAAGGTCCACCGCGTTGAGCACTGCGACCCCCTCCTTCTTGAGCTTGTCGTAGCGCAACAGGGCCTTCAGGTTGCGGGTGTCCTCCTCGGGATGCTCCGCGTGCATGTAGTACGCGCGTGGCGGGTTCGCCTCCTCCTCCATGAACTCGACGCAGACTCCGTAGGAGGTCGAGTAGCGCGCCCCGCAGTGGCAGTACCAGCGCTGGCCCGTCTCTCCCGCTGCCTCCTGGGCGCATGAGAACAGCTGTGACCACCGATCCGAGCGGATCACCGAACAGCACCCCCTGGGATTATCCCAGGTCTTGTTGGCCGCGCATTTGTAGCACATGTTGAACGTGAAGCCCTTGTCACGGTAGAACTGGTCTGTGTAGTCGCCCATGCGGCGGTAGGCCTCCTGCGCCGCGGTGTTGCCCTGGCACTCCTCCTTCCAGGCACGTTTGTGTCCCAGGTGGGCATCTGCGATCCCCGAAGCTTCCAGGACACCCCTCTTCAGCCTTCCCACATCCACCTCCGCCTCCTCGTCCAGCGCGTCGAGCCACTTCTGGACTCCGCCCTACGCCTCGGTGCCCCTTCACCACGTCCTCCTTCTTCTCCAGGATGGCCCCCAGGCCGCCCAGCATGTGGGCGCGCGTGGTCTCGAATTTGAGGACGCCATAGGCCCGCGCCATGCGCTTCAGCGACTTCTTGGATAGGCCGAGCCGCAGCAAGGGCTCGATGTCCGTCACCTCCTTCACGGTCTGGGCCTTGGTCAGCTGGAGCCCTTCGCCCTCCGCGCCCACGTCGGGCTGAGGGTCGTTCTCCTCGTCACTGGGAGGTTCTTCCTCGAGGGGCGGGGGCGGCGCACGGGGCGGCCCTGGCACCACCCCCGCCCCCCTCGCCATTGGGCGGCCCACCTCCCTCGCCACTTCTTCTGTGGCTGGAGGGGCGCCTGCATTCTCGGGGTCGATGCCCACCCCCACGCCTTCCGTTGACCTCCGCAGGGCAAGCAAGCCTTCCTCTGAGAGCGCGAACCCCACTAAGACGTCCATGCCCTCCTTGATGTAGTCGAAGCTCGCACGGAACTTCGCCACCCGCTTGGCGGCATGGTCGATGGAGCCTGGGCCCTTGTTCGCGCGCGCAACGCGCGTCACGGCCTCGCGCTCGGAGATGCCCTCCGTCGTCGCCACGCAGTTCGAGCACATGTACAGCTTGTACTGCCCCTCTTTGCCCCTCTTCAGATCGGGGTATTTCTCGTTGTTCTCCTTGGCCTCCGCATAGCGGCGCATCTCCGCACAGCTGAGCTCGCCCACGCACTCCACCGCCATGATCTTCCAGTCGTCCAGCGCCGTGCACCTCCGACACCAGCCCAGGCGGTGCGGCGGGGCCCAATATGCGCCCATGCAGTGGGCGTAGCCCGCCTCAGCGTAGTCCTCCTCCGCCATCATCTCTACATCTTCGGGCGCGGCTGGTGTGCCGTCGCTCGACTGGGGGGCCTGGCCGTAGACGGCTTTGTTGCTGCGTCGGCGGTGGCGCTTGCCCCCATGGCCGCTGAGGGCGCCCGTGGTCGCAGCACTCGGGGCCTCGCTGGCGGCCCCGTCGTCCACGGCGCGCTCGCCGTCGGCAGTGCTGCGCGCCCCGCGGCCGCCACGGCCACCCACAGCATGCCCCCTCAGCTGAAGGTTGTAGAGCGCGAGGGTGAGCGCGCCCAGCCCACGCCGCTGCTCTGCGGTGAAGTCGGCACACGTGGCTGCCGCTGCCAGGGCGGCCGACGTCACTGGCACCACCGCCGGTGCAGGCATCGCCGAGGCGCCGTCGGAGGCGGCGGCGCTGGGGGCGGCCCCCGCACCGCCACCTCCATCGGCGCCCTCAGCGGGGGCCGCTGATTCCGCGTGCACCGTCGGTGCCGTCCGAAAGGCCGCCGCCTCGGACATCATGTCGTACTCCTCGCCTTCGCTCTCCGACAAGCTTACCTGCTGGACTGGGCGCTGCGTCGGCCTTGCTTTGGAGGTTGGTGCCTCCCCCGCGGCGCGCGTCTTGGCGGGCCACGGCATCGGGGCAGGCTTCGAGAACTTGGGCGCCATCACTTGGTCGGGTGGATGGCACGGGAGGTGCAGCTCGAGAGAATGTGCGAGGCAGGTACTCACGAGCCAAACAGCTGACGGGGAGGAGAGGGGAAGGGGAGAGGCTGTACACCGAACCAAAATGGGGCGGCCAACTGCCAGGGCGGGACAAAGGTGGCACAGGAAGACTATGGGCTGAAACCAACGGTTCCAAGTGCGTGGGACCCGTTCATTATGCTGGCGGAAGACGGCCTGACCCCCGTTCGGGACCCTGGACGGGCAGGAGAGGGGGGGAGGGGGGGGGCGAGGAAACCACGTCGCGGGCGGGCGACAGCGCAGACGGCGGGCCGCCGACGGCCCCAGGACCCGCGGGGCGGCCCCGATCTTCAACGCCTCTTGACGCCTCTTTAGCCAGCGGTCTTGGACAGGTGCTATTGGTTGCATGAAGGCTCATCCCAAATGGGCTGCGGGACCACCTCATGCCAGAGATAACGAGCATCAAAAGTGTGACATGTCGAGACCACAACTTGCACAAAGCGGGGAGGCAACACACCATGGCGCGCAGACCAAACACGACACTGCAATATCGCACTGTGCGCGCGACAAGGGAACTGAGCGATACATTGCACACTGCAGATGTGACTAATTTTTTACGAGTAATCAGGGCTGCGGGAAAGGGAGGGGGGAGAGGAGGGTCAGTAACCACACGTAAGTGGGGTGGGGCCACGGCTAGTCAAGACTGGACGCTCGGGGCGGCCCCTGCATCCAATCTCGCTGCGTCCTCCGTCGCCAGAGCGACCTGCTCCGCAATTTTGCCCTGCAGGGCGTTGGCTACTGCCGAGCGCAGGGCTGCACGAGCCGCGGGCCGTTCGGCCTCAGGCAATTCCCCTGCGGCACGGCGCAGCCACGTCTCAGCCTCTGCGCCCCAGCGGCCGTTGACATCTAGAACAAAGGGCACCAGGCCCGAAAATGGGTACCTACGGTGCTTCACTTTCTCTCTGCGCTGCAGGGCTGCCTGGCGCGGCCGCCCCGTCTGAGCCACTGCCACCTCGTCCGCCAAGCTGATGTCGAGGCAAACTCGGCCATGGATGCCTCGATGGTAGACCACGTCCAATGTGGCCGCGCCCTGCTCCTCCGTGTACCACTCTGGGATGACCTGCTCCATCAGGGCATGGTGGCCCACCCCGCGCAGCCAGAGCGCCACGGCGTCTCGGATGGCATTGCGGCGGCGCGCCGGGCCGCCTCCCCTGGGACAGTGGAGCGCATGAACGCCCCAAACGTCCACCGTGCGGCCGCACGTCGGGCCGTGCTGCGCCATCGCGCGGGTGGGCGCTGCTGGTCGGTTCAGGCACGTGTACTCGGACTGCAGCAGCGGCAGGTGCATGCGTCTCTTGGCTGCAATGCAGAACGCGCGGTCGGCGAGGGGCGAGACCCCCTCGAAGTTATCCAACCAGGCGCCCGCTGAGCTGCCCGATGCACTGTGCACCGCCGCCGCTGCCGTCACTGGCAGCGCGGCCGTGAACGTCTTGGTGACGTGGTCCCGCACGTGCTGGGTGCACGTCTTCTGGTCTTTTCCCTTCCGCCCCTCCAGAAGGCCCTGCCAGCGGTCACTCTGAGGGCGACGGCCGCCAGCCAGCCGCCCCTGCTCCTCGTCTGCTGCTGAGCGGGCACGGCCAAGGCCTGGCCACCTCCGAAAGAGGCCGATCGTTGTCGATTCTCGGAGCTCCTGGGCTGCTGCGTAAATCCCAGCTTCCCAGGATGCCAGGAGGGCGGCTGGGCCGCGCTGCTCAGCGCTGCCACAGCCCAGACCTCCGTCGCTGACCCTCATGAAGATCTGCTCTCGGGGGGCCGCCGTGACTCCGAGCAGGGCGCTGGCGATGGCGACCACTCCGTCATCCACCCTGCGGCTCCACGCCGCCGTGAGCGGGGGCGCCCGCTGGATGTGGACGCAGGCGCCCCTCGACCAGATCCGCATCAACTGGAATGCGTCAAAGGCAGAGAGCCCATGCCTGCGTAGCGTCAGAAGCTCCTTGAAGTAGCGGTCCTGCTTCTGGAGGAAGGCTTCGCCGCAGGGGGGTGGCGTGGCGGCGCTCGGGGCGGCCCCGGCGCCGCCAGCCTGCCCGTGGCCCCCCGCGTCGAAATCCTCTGGGACGGCGAAGTCCGCGAGTGGGGCGCCCCCCCAGTCGGTGTCCACGTCGTGGTTCGTGTAGGCCAGGGTGGGCCCCACCGCCTTGAGCATCTGGACGCGGTACTGGGCGTACTCTGTAAACTCGGGCGGCAAGACAGCTTGGGCATCGGGGGGCCAGATCTGCGCCTTGGACATCTTGAGCTTCATCCCGTGGGCTTCGACGCGGGCTCGCCGCGCATCCAGGCCGCGGAACACGGCGGCCGCGGTGCCCACGAAGTACGCGTCGTCCAGGAAGGCCAAGCAGTCCCCTTCCATGTCCACCGCGCGCACGGCCATGCGGCCGATGCTGAGAATATCCGCGGTGCCGACCGCGTAGAAGCCTGGGCTCATCGGGCAGCCCTGGTCGAGGCCACGGATCTGGTCGACCAGCTGGGCGGGTTGCGACCCGCCCCCCGCCGCGCGGCGTGTTCGGGCGGGGAGCCAGGCTTCCGCCAACGGGGCCAGCGCAGGCACCTTGGCGCGCACGGCCTCCTTCACCAGGTCGCGGGGGATGTTGCTGAACGCATCCCCCCGGTCCACCGCCACCGCCCACTTGCCTGGGCTCGAGTTGGCCATCGTGCATAGGCGTCGATGGAGTGCACCGCGCCCGTCCTTGGCGAGGCCGAACTGCTGGTCTCCCACCGCCGTCCGCATGTCCTTTGCGGAAGACCTTGGCGGCACTGCGGCCCACCATGCGGCGGGCGACGTTTCCACAGCCCAGGACTCGCACATCCCCAGGGGTTGCCTTGGGGATGCCTGTGAGGCGCGCCGCCGTCACGGCGGCTAGCGCCTCGGAGGGGAGGTCCCCGATGGCCAGTCGAGCCAGCGTGTTGGCCACCGCCGCTGCCCCACCCTCGTCGTGCTTGAGAGGGGCCCAGTGCTCGTAGCGTCCCCCCCCAGGCCCCGCCCCTCCACGGCGGGGGAAACGGCCAAACTGACGTTTGAGGTGGTGGGCCACACGGCGGTGGAGTTCTGCTGCGCCGTCGAGCTCGTGGGGAGCTGCGGCTGGCGGCATCGCCACGTCGGCCCCCGCCCCTGCGGCCCCTCTCCCTGGCCCACGCGGGGCGGCCCCAGTGCCAGGGAGAGGGTCCCGCTCGCCTGGGCGAGGCGCCTCGGGCTGCTGGGTGGGGCTGAACTTCCTCACCACCGCCGCTGCGTCCGCCATGTCCCCCTGGGGCCACACTGCCGCCGCCGCCCGAGACATCTCCCGCTCGTGCGAGCTCGGTGACACGGCGTACACGTGCTGCGACGTGGTCCTCGCGGCCCTTCGCGGTAACCGCGGTGCGCGTCTGGTCCTCCATGGAAAGCCAGGCGGCATCCCACTGGCCGTCCTGGATCCACCGCAGGCGCTCCTGGAGACGCTCACGCCGCGTCGTCGGGGTCGGGGTCGCATTTTCGCTGAACAGCAGTCCGTCCAGCGAAAGGAACACCTTCCACGGCCTCGTCAACGTGCTCGACGTCTGAGCGTCGTTGCCCTGGCGGGCCTGCTCAATTGCCAAGCGCAGCCGAACCTTCACGTAGCTGACGGCTGCCGCCATGCTGTCGGGGATCATGGCTGTGGTGGGCGCCCCTCGGAGCAGGATGCGGTCCCACCCGATGGCGTCCCACCAGCCCAGGTTGACGAAGCCCACCTCGTGGTACGCGTCCTCGCTCGTCACCTGGTCGTCCATGTAGTCGTCGTAGACGCCTGTCTCAAGTCCGCCATCATCTCGCCTGCTTCCGCAGGAACGTCGAGTGGCGGTTGCAGGATGCCCGCCGTGGTCGGCACCGCCGCCTCGGCCGCGCCCAGGGGGCCCCCCCGCGCGCCTGGGCCGCACGCCCCTGGCGCGGCGGCGGCAGGGGGCCTCGGGGCTGCCCCAGTGCCCCCTGCCGCGCCATCTCCCTGGGTGGGAGGGGTGGGGGCCTGGCCTTCGACTGTTTCCAGCAGGGGCAGGATGGGCACCCCTCGGGCCTCCAGGGCTGTCGCGAGGCGATCCCTGTCGCCCTCAGGGAGCTGAGTGCAGCCCACCATCGCCGTAGCTGGTGGTAGGGGGCCATCGACGCAGGCCATGCGGAACCACTTCCTGCCCGCGTGCGCCTGGGACCCCGCAGGTGGTGTCACGACGCCTGCCGCGCGCCACTCGCCCGCCTCGAAACCTCCCATGCAACGCGTGCAGTGGGCCTTCTTGCCACGGGCCGCCTGGGCGCTGACGCGCCAACGGGTGATGCGTCCGCCCGTCATGCGGCGCCGCCTCTGTGCTGGCTGGCCCTCGCTGTCACGCATGCGGACGTCGACGTTGCCCTCCATTGGGATGTCGGCTGCGTTCGCGCCTGCCGACGCGGGGGCGGCAGCGGAGGCGCGCGGGGCGACCCCAGCACCCCCGCTGCCTCCCGCAGCTGCCAGCACTCCGCCTTCGCCTCGAGCCGCAGCGACGTTGCTCCCAACCACTCGAGCCCCCGCACCTGCGTCCGCAGCGCCGCCAGCGGCCGCCGCCATCCCAGGGCGTCCCTTCATGGCGAGGAAGAGTGCTCGTAACAGTAAGGGCGCGAGAAAAGGAAGGGTGGCTGTCACCCGCGGTTTGAAGGCAGCAGTAGCCCCCCCGCCCACGGGCTCCCAAGCGCCTTGGGGGGGACTACTACTACTACTACTACTACTACTACTACTAGTACTACTGCTACTACTACTACTACTACTACTACTACTACTACTACTACTGCTACTGCTACTACTACTACTACTACTACTACTACTACTGCTACTACTATTACGACCACTGCTGCTACTACTACGACGACTATTACTACGACTGCGACTACTAGCATAACTACGACTACGACGACCACTCATACTATTACTACTACTACTACTACTACTACGACGACCACCGCTGCTACTAATATAACTACTGCTACTACTACTACTACCGTCGGGGCACTCCCCTAAGGAACCAGAAATAAGGAACGAGGCCCCTTTTCTCCAGAACTTGAACTTTGATTTCCCTTCGGAAACCAAAAGAAAACGCATGGTAAACTGCGAAACAATTAAGGAACACGGAGCCCCTACCCAACGAAAAGAGTTCTTTCTTCAGCGCCCCGACTGTACTGCTACGAACACTGCCGCGACTACCACTACGAGGACTACTGCGACTACTACAACAACTACGGCTACGACTACGACTACTACTACGGCTACTGCTAATACTACTACTACTACTACTACCACTAATGCGACTACTACTAATTCTACTACGATTACTACTACTACTACTACTACTACTACTACTAAATACTACTACTACGATTGCTGCTACTACTACTACTACTACTACTACTACTACTACTACGACTACTACTACGACTACTACTACTAACACTGCTCTTATTACTACTACTATTACTACTACTACTACTCCTACTACTACTCCTACTACTAGAACGACTACCACCACTACTATTATTAGTACTGCTACTACTACTGCTACTACTACGACTACTACTACTACTACGACTACGACTACTACTACTACTACGACTACTACGACTACGACTACTTCGATTCCGACGAATACTGGTACTACTACTACTACTACCTCTACTACTACTACTACTACTACTACTACTACTGGTACTACTACTACTACGACTACGACTACGACTACGACTACTACTACGACTACTACCACTACTACTACTACTACTACTACTACTACTACTACTTAAACGACTGGCACTGCTACGACGACCACTGCTACTACTACTACTGCTGCTACTACGACCACTACGAATACTACTACTACTACTACCACTACTACTACTACTACTACTACTACTACTACCTCTACGACCACTACTACTACTACTACTACTACTACTACTACTACTACTACTACTACCACTTCTACTACTACTGCCACTAATACTATTACGACTACTACTACTACTACTACTACTACTACTCCTACTACGACTTCTGCTACTACTACGACCACTACTGTTACGACTACTCCTACTACTACGACGACTACTACTACTACTACTACAACGACAACCACTACTACTCCTACAACGATAACAACTACAAATGTTACGATTACGCTTACTACTACTACCGCTACCATGGCTACGACTACAAGAACTACTACGATGACTGCTACTACTACGACGACTACTACTACGAAGACGACTATGACTACGATTACGACTACATCTACGACTAGTACGTACTACGTAGTACGTAGTACTAGTACTAGTACTAGTACTAGTACTAGTTCTACTACTACTACTACTACTACCACTACTACTACTACTACTACTACCACTACTACTACTACTAGGTCTACTACTACTACTAGGACTACTACTACTACTCTACTACTACTACTACTACTACTACTACTACTACTACTACTACTACTACTACTACTACTACTACTACTACTACTACTACTACTACTACTACTACCTACTACTACTACTACTACTACTACTACTACTACTACTACTACTACTACTACTACTACTACTACTACTACTACTAATACTACTACGACTGCTACTGCTACTACTGCTGCTACTGCTGCGACTACTACTATTCTTGCTACTACGACGCGACGTTTACTATTATGTCTACCCATCGCGAAATCGTTAAGAAATCGTTGGTCAAGGGATTCATGGTCTCGCGCCAGCTGGTTTCTTCAATCTCATTAAGGAATGTCCAGGGTCTGGCCCAAGGGTTCGGCATGTGCATAAATACATGCAAACGTGCATGATTGCGCGACGTGCGGCGTATGACAATGTAATGTGCACGAAGGCTGCGTTGACGAATATGGTGCGCGCATCTCCGGTCGGTCCTTCATCCACCTCGTGGGGCCCAAGTGGGGCCCGAGCCAAAGCCAGTGGGGCCCAAGCCGAATCCAAAGGAGGCCCAAATGGTGCCCACGCCCAACCCAAGCGGGGCCCCCAAGTGGGGCGCAAGTAGAGCCCGAACCCAACCCAAGTGGAGCCCAGCCGATATCCAAGCGGGGCCAAAGTGGGGCCCAAGCGGGATCCAAGTGGGGCCCGAGCCTAATCCAAGTGGGGCCCAAGTGTGGCCCAGCCAAACCCAAGTGGGGCCCAGCCGAATCCAAGTGGGGCATAAGTGGGGCCCGAGTGGGGACCGAGCCCAAGCCGCATTCACGTGGGGCGCAAGTGGGGCCCGAGCCCAACCCAAGTGGGGCCCAGCCGAATCCAAGTGGGGCCCAAGTGGGGTCCGAGCCAAATCCAAGCGGGGCCCAGCCGAATCCAAGTGGGGCCCAAGTGGGGCCCGAGCCCACCCCAAGTGGGGCCCAGCCGAATCCAAGTGGGGCGCAAGTGGGGCCCGAGCCCAACCCAAGTGGGGCCGAGCTGAATCCAAGTGGGGTCCGAGCCGAATTCAAGCGGGTCCCAAGTGGCAAGTGGGGCCCGAGCCAACCCAAGTGGGGCCCGAGCCCACCCCAAGTGGGGCCCAAGTGGGGCCCGAGCCCAATCCAGATGGTGCCCAAGTGGAGCCCGAGCCCAACCCGAGTGGGCCCAGCCGAACCCAAGGGCGGCCCAAATAGGGCCCGAGTGGGGCCCGAGCGGGGCCCGAGCCCAAGCCGAATTCAAGTGGGGTGCAAGTGGGGTCCGAGCCCAATCCAAGTGGGGCCCAGCCGAATCCAAGTGGGGCCCAAGTGGGGCCCAAGCCGGATCCAAGTGGGGCCCGAACCGAATCCAAGTGGGGCCAAGTGGGGCCCGAGCCCAATCCAAGTGGGGCTCAAGTGGGGCCCGAGGCAAATCCAAGTGGGGCGCAAGTGGGGCCCGAGCCCAATCCAAGTGGGGCCCAATTGGGGCCCGAGTCCAACCCAAGTGGGGCCGAGTCGCATCCAAGTGGGGCCCCAGTGGTGCCCGAGTGAGGCCCGAGCCCAAGCCGAATACAAGTGGGGCGCAAGTAGGGCCCGAGCAGGCCCCAGGTTGGGCCCAGCCGAATCCAAGTGGGGCCCAACCGAGCCAAATCTAAGTGGGGCCCGAGCCCAGCCCAAGTGGGGCCCAGCCGAATCCAAGCGGGGCCCAAGTGGGGACCGAGCCCAACCCAAGTGGGGGCCCGAGCCGAATCCAAATAAAGCGCAAGTGGGGCCCGAGCCCAATCCAAGTGGGGAGCAGTCGAATCCAAGTGGGGCCCAAGTGGGGCCCGAGCCAAATCCAAGTGGGGCCCGAGCCGAATCCAAGGTGGGGCCCGAGCCCAACCCAAGTTGGGCCCAGTCGAATCCACGTGGGGCCCAAGTGGGCGCCCACACGACCGCAGGAACGCATCCAGTTTTAAACATGTCCCCAGGGTCTAGCCA
>CAUYUJ010016040.1:158401-160901 GCA_963575745.1 Prorocentrum cordatum
AAAGGCAAGGCAAGGCAATGCAAAAAAAAAACCAATGCGAATGTGTAGATGTAGATGTAGATGTAGGTGTAGGTGTAGATGTAGGTGTAGATGTGGATGTAGATGTGAGTCTCGCTGTTGATGTTGATGTAGATGTAGATGCAGGTGTAGATGTTAATATAGCTGTCGGTGTAGATGTAGACGCTGCTTTCCTAGATGCTCCAACTCCTAGGTAGGGTCGCACTGGGATAATGATAATATGAGTAGAGGTCACAGTCGATGTTGCAAATAAGAGCGCAGTCGGCGAGAAGTATGAAACCAGCAAGAAAAATAACAACACACGCAACACCAACAACAAATAATAACAATCAACAACAAGAACACCCAACAACGAACAACAAGAAAAACAAGAAGACCAGCAACAGCAACAGCAACAACAACGAACCACAACACAGAACAACAAGAGCAACCAACACCAACAGCAAGAGATACAAGGAACACAGAGACAATAACAAAAACAACAGCAACCAATAACAACAAACAACAAGGACAACCAACAACGAACAACACGAACAGCAATACAAAACACAGCAACGCCAACGAACAACAACAAATTCTAAAATAACCAACAACGAACAACAGGAAACAAAAACAAACAGCAGACACAACGAAAACAGCAACAGCAACGATGACAATAACGAACACCAAACAACCAACAACGAACACTAAGAACATAAGGAAAGCAACAATAACGGCATCAACAACAACAACCAACAACAAATATAACACACACAACCAGCATCGAACAATACAACCAACAAAAACAGCCACAGAAACAACGAACACAACATCAACCACCATCACCACAACCACCAGCACGTCACCGCACACCACCACACACACCATGGCAAGTCCTTGTTTGGTGAGACCATGGGAAGTCCGAGAAATTCATGACAATTTTCTGGGGGGGGAACTGTGAGAACCACGAGACATCCACCAGAGCCCTAGGGGACTCCGGCCGGGAACGGCGTGTAACCAGGAGCCGGTCATCCATACTACTACTACTACTACTACTACTACTACTACTACTACTACTGGCACTACTACGACTGCTACGGCTACTACGACTATCACCACTCCTCCTACTACTACTACTTCTACTACTTCTACTACTACTACTACTACTACTACTACTACTACGATACTACTACTACTACGACTACTACTACGACTACTATTACTACTACTACTACTACTACTACTACTACTACTACTACTACTACTACTACTACTATTACTGTTACTGCGATTACCACTCCTGCTACGACAGCTACTACTACTACTACTATAACTACTACTGCTACGACGAAGGCGGCGACAACAACAATTACGACGACGACGACTACGCCTAGGACTACGACTACGACAAGTAGTACGTCCACTACTACCACTACCACTACTACCACTTCTACTGCTACTACTAGTACTACTACCACTACAGCTTGTACTACTACTCTTACTACTACTACTCCTACTGCTACTCCTTCTACTACTACCACAACGACTACTACAGCTACAACGACTACGGCTACGTTTACATTACGCTTACACAACTAACTACAATAAGAATTCAAGTACTCTTACTAATACTAACACTACTACTACTAATAATACTACGAGTACTACTGCTACTACGACTAATACTAATCCACCAAAAGACATACGACTTAGACTACGACAACAATTACCACTACAAATACGACGACTACTACTACTACTGCCACGACTACGGCTACTATTGTTACTAATCGTACGGTTATTACTACTACTACTGCTACTACTACCAGTACGACTCTGAGTGCTACGACGACTTGGGCTACCACACATACGACTACGACTATTACTATTGCTACTACTACTACTACTACTAGTACTAATACTACTACTACTACTACGACCACATGTGCTGCTACTACTACTACTACTACGACTACTACTACGACTACTGCTACTGCTACTACTACTACTTATACTACGGCTGTCATTATTTCTGCTACTACTACTGCTACAACGATTTCCGCGACCAAGGCAACTACAACAACTGTGACTACTGCTACCACCACTACTACTACTACTACGTCTACTAATACTGTTTCCACAACTACTTCTACTCCATCTGCGAATAATATTGATAAGACTTCTACTGCAACTACTACGAATACGGCTAAGACTACTACTACTACCTGCTAGTATCACTACTACTACTACTACTAGAGCTACGACTGCGACGAGTACTGGTACCACTACTCCTACTTCTACGACTACGACTACTACCACTACTCCTACTCCTACTACTACTACTACTACTACTACTACTACTACTACCACAGCTACGGATACTCCGAGTACGACTGCTACTACGAATCGGGGTACTACGGCTACTACTACTATTACTCCTGCGATCACGACTACGTCTACTACTTCTACTGGTACTGTTGCTGTTGCGACAACTGCTACGACC
>CAUYUJ010016040.1:165901-183148 GCA_963575745.1 Prorocentrum cordatum
AGGGCCACGGTCCCTAATACATAACGCAGGGTTCGCGCTCTGGAGGCCACGATCTCTAGTAATCTATCAGAGTGAAGGGGCCGAACGGTCATTCACTGTCCCTGGGTGCGTGGCTGAAGTGGGATTTCGCGGTGCGGATTATCGTTATTGTTGTGTGATGTTGTTTGTTGTTGTGTGTTGTTGTTGTCTGTTGTCGTCGTCCCACCCGCAACCCGCCCCGCGACCCACCCGCGACCCACCCCGCGACCAACCCGCGACCCACCCCGCGACCCACCCGACCCACCCCGCGACCCACCCCGCGACACACCCCGCGACCCACCCGCGACCCACCCGCGACCCACCCGCGACCCACCCCGCGACCCACCCCGCGACCCACCCCGCGACCCACCCCGCGACCCACCCCGCGACCCACCCCGCGACCCGCCCGCGGCCCACCCCGCGACCCACCCGCGACCCACCCGCGACCCACCCGCGACCCACCCGCGACCCACCCCGCGACCCACCCGCGACCCACCTTCGACCCAAACCACTTTCAAGGTACAAACCATAATTTTCGGCGCCTGCGGCGGGCTTTTTTGGCATTCCTTCCAGGCGGAGAGCCCGCGACCCACCCCGTGACCAACTCGCGACCAACCCGCGACCCACACCACGTTCAGGGTACAAACCACATGTTTCGGCGCCTGCGGCGGGCATCATTTGCATTCGTTTCAGGTGGAGAGCCCGCGACCCACCCGCGACCACGTTCAGGGTACAAACCAATTGTTTCGGCGCCTGCGGCGGGCATCTTTTGCAGTCGTCCCTGGTGGAGAACCCGCGGCCCACCCGCGACCCATTCCACGTTCAGTGTACAAACCAATTTTTCGGCGCCTGCGGCGGGCTGCTTTTGCATTCCTTCCAGGTGGAGGTGGAGAGCCCGCGACCCACCCGCGACCCAAACCACGTTCACTGAACAAACCAATGCCGCACAAGCGCGGCGGCGGATTTTTGCATGCCGTCTGCGCCCGCAACGACCTCTTCAAACCCCGCGCATCCACACCAGCCCGTCCAGCAACGTTGCCCTGGCGGGTTGCCTTGATCAGAGAAGTCGGGGAGCATAAAGTGGAAAAAAGGATTGCGTTGCCGTTATCTTGGGAAAGGAGGGGGAGGCAGGAGGAGTAAACAGGGGACGAGGAGGACGCGAAAGAAGAGAGGATGTAAGGAGAATGTGGAGAAAGAGGAGGAGGAAGCAGGGCAGGCGACGAGGGGAGGAGGGGGGGAGGAGGACGAGGAGGGGGGGGAGGGGGATGATGATGATGATGATGATGATGATGATGATGATGATGATGATGATGATGATGATGGTGATGATGATGTTGATGCTGATGATGATGATGGACGACAACGGGAGGACGATGATGGAGGCCGACGACGGGGTGGACGACAATGGGAGGACGATGATGGAAGGACGACGGGGGGAGAGGGAGGACGAGGAAAAAGAGGAGGACAAGGTGGAGGAGGAGGATGACGATGACGACGAAGACGAGGGCGAGGAAGAGGAGGAGGAGGAGGAGGACGAGGAGGAGGAGGAGGAGGAAGACGAGAGCGCCATCGACAAAAAACTGGGGGCCACGAAGTCAGCCGACTCGACGACGTCCGCGTCGCCCGCGCCCGCCCCCTCACTCTTATCCGCAATTGCGGGGCGCTATGTAATTTATTATGGGTTCGCGCTCTCAGGGCCACTGTCCTTCGTAAACGCACACTGCTCCCGCGCTCCCAAGGCCACGATCTCTTGCAAAGTACGCTGCGTCCGCGCTCCCAGGGTCACGAAACACAACGCGGGAGGTTGCCCAAAGTTCCTCCCTCTCAGAGCAGAGACGAATACTCTTCTGTGATGGGATATGTGTTCGGGAAGCGTTTTTTCGGACCCGCCACCATTTCCTGAAAACCAAGCGCTGGACCCGAAGCCGCGAACCCAAGTAAACTAAGCTGCGTCCGCGCGCTCACGATACCTCGTAGATTACACTGGCTTCGCGCTCCCAGGGCCGCGATCCCTTTCAAACTACACAGGATCCACGCTCCCAGGGCCACGGTTCCCAGACGCTGGCGTTGAGAGTTCAGTCGCAGCGTAGGAAGGCTATGTTGGGGCTGATGGATTTTGATGGCCTCGCAAACGTCTTTGTTTGATGGCCTGTTTTTCGGCCCGCGGTGGGATCGACGAAACCCTGATCGCAAGTTTTTTGCGGCATCGGGGCTGCGAAAAAATGTGATCATCCCACGAGCGGGCCCCATCGGGCCGACGACTTTTCGGCATCGTTTCTTGATGGCCTGATGGCGAGGCCCCAAGAGCCTGGCCACAGCTCGAATCAAATATGCGACCATATCGTAGCATTATCCCGTCGGCTGCATCGGCCCCAAAACGCGCTCAGAAACGAGGCCCCGCCTGTCACGCGGAAGACTCACAAATGGCGTTCCCCTGCTCAGAGAAAGGCGCGCGACTGACGAGGAGGAGGAGGATGAGGGGGAGGAGGACGAGGGGGAGGAGGAGGAGGAGGAGGAGGGACAGGGGGAGTAGGAGGAGGAGGAGGAGGAGGAGGAGGAGGAGGACATAGGTAGACGAACTGGGGGAATGAGCGGGCTGAGGAGTTGAGTATTGGAGACTGTAATGGCGACCCATGCGTTCGACGATGGCACTGATGCTGATGATGACGATGGTGCTGTTTATTGTATGTTTGGGCACAGGGCGGCACAGTGCCGCCTAAGCGTTCTTGGCCTCCTGGGCCTTCTCCGGGATCTGGCGCAAGATCCTGTTGGCCGGCACTCCGCGGTCGGCAACCGCGTCCAGCTCCTTCCTGATGTCGTCCTTCACGGCCTCGGCAGGCTTCTTCAACAACTGCGCCAATGCTGCCTCCGAGACCGTCGTGTTTGCACTCACCAGCGTCTCCTTGAATGCGCTCACGCACTCCGAAAGGACGTCGCCGAACTCGAACTTTCTGGCCGTCGGGCGGGCCTTGCCCACAGCATCCCTGTACTCGACCAGGGCCGAGTTGATCGTCTTGCCGAGTTTGTTCTGAAACAACGTCTGCTTGGCGTGGGCCGCCACGTCGTCGCGCGATTGGTCCTCGGTCAGGCCTTCTTCCCAGGAAAAACCGTCTGGCATTCCACCCGCCACCGAAGCAATCCTCTCCTGGATCCTCTTGATGGCGTGCATCGTGCCGTCGGTCACGGCCCCCGGGTACTTCGCAGCTAGGCCGCGGCGCTCCGCCACCGAAGCTCCCCACTCCCCGTTGATGCCGTCGATCGTCAGCGCGCCGTCGATGGTGACCCCATCAGGGCCATTCGGCGGCGACGCGCCCACCTGGCCCAGTGCAGCCTTCAGCGCGCCCCAGGACGCGACGCCCTCGTCGCCAGACATCACCTGCGCGCCCACGTCGCCGAGGGCCGCCAAGCCCTTCTTCATCTGGATGGCAGTGCAGATCGCCATGATATGGCCGAGGCGAATGTTCAAGCCATTCAGCGCGTCGGTGCGGGGGTCCTCGCGCACGAGCAAGATGCAACTCATCGCGGCGTCGGCCTGGTCCTTCATCGTGCTCGCGTCGATCGGGTCGAAGGCGGCGTCGGGGCTGCAGAACGACAGCTTGCACAAGTTGATCGCAGCCACCTCGAAATCCGTCGCCGCGCCAGCGCCAGCAAAGACCTCGCCGTTTAAGTCAAGCACCGCCGCCTTCAACTCTGACATCCCCTCGAGCGTCAACCCGTCATCATCCTCGGGCGGGGGGGTGGGGGCGAGGATACCAGAATACACCCAGGTGGTCCGAATGGCAGGGCCCCAAGGCCCTTGATAAGAACTGGTTTGCTTCATCGGCCACGCTCGTAAGCGCGTGCGTTCGGCGCCGCCCTCAGCCCGCGCGCCGAAGGCAACCCCGAATGCGCGCACATAAGAGCGCGAACCGCTGGGGCCGAGCAGCAACGAGGCCGCGGAACAGTCGGGTCGGGGAGGGGTCGGGGAGAACTGCGCTAGATCATTGCATCGGCCCCGCTGGAGAAAACACGCCAGGACCATGGAACACATGAGCTGGTAAGGCCACTAGAGGCCACACTCTCTTATCAGGGGGTCAAGTGGGTTTCAGGTCCTGGACGGGTGTGTTGCGAGGGGTGGGCAACGTCAATTTGCACCCGATCTCACGGGTGCAACTCCGCATGCATTCCAACACCTTCTCGCGCTTCTTCTTGCTGGTGATCGAGGCCGCCACCGCCTCCATCCCCTCCGCGGCGGCCGCCAGCTTGGACACGACCAGGACGCCACTCGCCTTCGTCGACTTGGCGGCCGCCGCCACGTTCGAGATGGCCTCGCAGACCTGCCTGGCGGACTCCTGGGTCAGGGCAGCGTCGGAATCGTAGTCGTAGGAGGCGACGGCATCGACCCACTCGGCGAAGGCCTCCTCCAAGCTGGACGCGCCACCAGTGCGACTGCCGTCAACCCACCCCCTCATGCGGCGGGACACCTTCACTATATCTGGGATGTTCCTGGACTTCACAACGCCCACCGCCGCCGCAATCTCTGGGCCGATCTGGAGGTTAGAGAGGGCGTACTCGAGGTACTCTTTGGTCATGGCTGCCCACTTCGGGTTGGAATGCAAGCTGTCGGCGAAGAGCTCCCACTCCTTGCTGCGCGTCCCGTTCAACAAAGCCCTGCTGGTAGCACGGTCGGCAATGTTGTCCGTTGCGTTGGGGCTCGGGTCAGAGATCACCAACAGCGCGTCGGCGGCACACTGCAACGTACGAGCGAGATCGATGAACTCCTGTATGGCGCACTCGCCACTAGTGATGGCGCCGCTCTCAATCTTCAAGTGCTTCGCGGCGTCCCTCACGAGCTCGACAGATGCTGAACCTGCGGCGACCACCTCTGCAACGAAGGAAGTGAGAAACATATCGAGGCACACATCGCATTTCTCCTTGTGGCTCAGCCGCAACTGGAACACCCGCGGACGCTTGACCTGGAACTCGACGACCGTGCCGATAGTCTCTGCAGGGGCCCATGGCAGAACCATCTGCACAATGTCCTCGCCAGACTTAGTCTCTGACACGAGCTTCCCGATGAGCCTGCGCTGGAACGACGTTGCGTCGATGACATCATCAGCGCCGAAGAGGTCGAGCATGTCGTTCCTCTCCTTGACCCCCATCGTGTTCAAGTTGGCGTGGAGGCTCACGGCGGCGTCGACCTTGGCAAGGTGCGTGGTGCGATTGATCTCGATGCCGCGCATCTGGGGCCTGAAGCGGCGGAGGGCGTACGTGCGGTCGCCAACCTTGCCACCATCGAGCATGGTGCTGACGGGCGTCTCCCCGATGAGCTCATCGAGGCGGGCCTTCTCGGAGCACGATGGTGACGCCGAGCCCGCGCGGCCGCCGCCAGGGACGCTCCTGCTGCGGCCAAGATGGGAAACCACCGACGACCTGGCCTTCGTCGACCTGGCGACCTTGGCGGCGGCACCTCGGAGCCTGACGGTGGATGCATGCAAGCTCACGTTGTCATGCTGAGCTTCCTCGCCGCCGCTGCTGGAGCCACCTGATCCCTCATCATCGTCGGAACCGCCCACCTCATCCTTGACAGCAGCGGCGCCGCCTGCAGCGGCGGCCGCAGCGGCAAAGCCTGCAGCTCGCAAGCCACCGCCGCCGCTGCCAGCGGCCCCAGTCTTGACAACCTGATGAGGACCCCAAGACCTCCCACCGAGGGCCCGCGCGACCCCTCCCCCCTGCCCCCCGCCAAAGCCCACCAAAGCCCACGTGGGCCCGAGAGGTTCCCAAGTACGGCCCCATCATTCCCCCCCGCGGCCTTTGCTTCTACATCGGTGTGCCCCCCTCAACCTCAACCCCCATCGGCGATGAGGCACCCGACAGCGAACCGCTCTCAAGCAGCAAGCATTACATGGTTGGGCGATTGGCTGCAACCCCCCCCCTCCACTGAAACCGCGAACGCACCCTGCCCTCCCCCACGGAGGTTGGCGCTGGAAGGAGCTGCAAGGACATCCAGGGCACTGGGGGGAGGGTTGGCAGGAGGGGTCGCGCGCGGCGGTGGAGGCCATGACGTCCTCTGACGCCTCTTCATCAGTGGCTGTCGCTCCAACGCCCCGGGCGAGCTTCGCCCCCTTCAGCTGATCCACCAACGAGTCGATGGTGGGCGGCTTGACGTGACCGCGAAGCTCCACGGGCAACGCCTTCACGACCGTGCCCAGCGCCCTTTTCAACTCTGCCTCTATCTGCGCTTCTGTGAGCGCCGCCTTCCGACTCAAGGTGCATGCGACCTTCTGGCACTTCACGGCGGTGAGCGCCTGCACCTCCACGGCGGGCTTGTCTGGGTGAGCAGCGCAGATGCTTTTTCAGCTTGGCCTTGGTCAATGGCACCAAGACCGACTTAGTTTAGATGGCAGTCTCGGCCACCGTGACATTGCCACCAGCAATGGCCTCCAGCGCGTCAGACTTCAAGCAGATGTAGTTCCCCAGCGAGTGGTAGCCCTGCTCGACGACGGCGTTGACTTCGTCCTGGTCGAACGTGGCAGCCGCTGGATTGCTCGAGACCTCCTTCGCCAGCTCGGCCTTCTGCTTGTATGCGGCGCCCCCCTTGACCTTGGCGCAGTGCTTGGTCCACGTGATCTCGTCGATGAAGGCGCGCATGCACGGCTCCCAGCAAGCCGAGCGCGCGGTGCCGACCCCGCCTTGCGCGCTGGGGTCCTCTGGCCACGGGGTCGACAAGTCCGAGCGGTGAGCGCCGCGCTGGCCACGCGTCACTGCATCTGATGCTGAGGCAGACTCCTTATTCTTCTTCCTGGGCGCCGCGGTGACAAGCTCAACCACCGCTGCGCCATCAGATGCCTCCCCCTCCTTCACGCGGGTGTTGCCCCGCTTGCCCATGCCTCCCTGTGCCGAAGCATACCGTAGACCGTAGAAAGTGGCAAGCCTCAACAGTGAACAGCCAGCAGTGATCGTCAAACATACAGCTTGTAGCCAAACACGGCCTCGGCAACAAAGATCGACACGCGGTAAACGCGGGCGCTGCAAGCTCGCCCAACGCCGCCAGGCGACAAACGATTACCACGCAAGCGAAGCGTGGGCCTTCGAAGTCACGTAAGCTCGTCACGGCCTGCCACCGCTTGAGACAACATCACAAGTCGAGGTCTGGGCCTGCGACGGGAAACATGCGTTTGCAACCCGCCATGGGATGCGACTTAAGATCAGGACGCCACGGAACCCAATGCAACGCAGTGCGGCTCAAGTGGGCGCGCTTCGCACATCACCCAGATTCCGACGCCAAGCGCGCCCCGATGCAGTGACACGACCACGCGGTGTTTAGGCGTGGTGCGATGTAATGCGGTGAATGCGGTGGTTCGCTAGTGATGGTGCAATCTATGGCACAACGCATCCTGGCGTACATGGCATGCAACACACATCAGGGCCCATCGTGGGGCCACCTGGGCAATGGCAGTGCCACGTTGGGCCTACCTTGGCCTTAAGATCGGCTCTCCCATGTCCCCCCCCCCCCCCCCCTGGAAGGAGCTAACGCCAATACTGGCTGAGAAACAATATCGGCCACCTTGCCCCGCAAACAATGTGCAGCTTGGGATCGTCGCCATGCCGTCTTGGGCCAGCTGGGACCGCATTGAGGCTATATTGAAGCCATCGAGGGCCAGCCAGGCACGCCTCGGGCGCGGCGGGTAGCCCTAGCGGGCGCGAAGGCAGAGCGAAGCGTGCTCCAATACCGTCCACTCAGCTGTACCCAGGGGGGCGTCGGAGGGAACTGATCACCGCCAGCGCTGCCTGAGGGCCAATCTCAGCCACTTTGCCCCGCAAGCGCTGCACATCTTGGGGTCGCCTCAGTGCCATCTGGGGTACCCAATCGCTCTCAGGGCCATATGGCTGGCCACTCCTCCGAAGCCATGTTGGCGATTGGAGTTAAAGAAGTGTGGCAGCGAGCTCGCAACAAGGCAGATATTTTCCGTATCGCGGGAGCGCAAAACGCATGGCGCGCCCCTGCTCACCCGAGGGCCCCCACCCGTCCGCGCCCCCAAGGCCCCGCGGGCCTCCGGGAAGCTCAATGGAAAGCCCCATTGGCCCATGGCCGGCTCATGCCGCGCGCTGCGGCGTCGGAGACACTCACGTTCGAGATGAGAGCCACGCTGCTTGCGCGCCAGCGAGCCCCCCCCACCCACCCCCCCCCCCCCCCCCCCCCATACCACCCCACCCCCCCCCCCCACCCCCCCCCCAAGCAGACGTGGAGCGGGTCTTAGGTATGCGAACTGGGACAGGGGGGCATGCGTGCTTCCGTCTACGGCGGCAATCTACCGACATGAGCGGGGCAGTTCGTAGGACGGAAGATGTCGACATGTATGTTGCCGTGGGGGGGGGGGGGGGGGGGTCGTGCACAGCACGGGAGTTTCGTATCTATGTGGTGGCGAACAGCGCGCACTCGTAGACAAGACAGTTCTTCCCACATCAATTGGCTGGTGGCTGGTCTCCGCACGACGGAGTTTCGCCCATCTCACACACACGGGACGGCGTGGGGCGGGCTCGTAGACGCGAGTTTCGCCACCTACGATGTGGGCGGGGCGGGCCCGTAGACGGGCATTTCGCCACCTGCGGAACGGGCGGGGTGAGCGCGACTATCGGCGCACCCCCAGGGCACCAACATTCGGCCACGAACGCTTGAATCGGCCACCCCGCAAACGCCCCAAAGCTTCTCAGCCCCCCCCCCCCCCCCTAGGGCCCCCGGGGGAGTGGAGCAACGAACCCGGGCGCCACCAAGGCCATTGCGGTTTCGGGCGAGGGACACGCGGCCGCGACGAACGAAGGGGAGCAGAACACTGTGCGTGGACTGAGTCGCAGGACATTGGGGACGGCAGAGGGTGGAAACATGGGTCTCCTGCCGTGGTGGAAGGGGGGAAACGCGATGTGCCATCACTCGATCCTGCCCACAGCACCTGGGTACGCCGATGGGTTGTGACACTGGTGAGCAGCAGCATCCCTGATAACACACGCGCGCACAGCACAGCATGGCCCATCGCGCGTGGACTGGATGCTGGACCCAAAGAAGCCGAACCACCCGCGCTGAGCAATATAATTCCTGAACCCACTGCGCGCGGCGATGAGACCACCTGGGCCCATGGCCTTCGGAGGCCCGCGTCAGCACCAACGCGCTGAGACTCAGGAACGGCGGGCCCGCATTCCACGCACATTGCGATGCCAGCTCAGACGGGGCACCCCCTGCAACAAGAACCTGGACAGGCACAGCATGCAATGGCCTTAGAGCACCGCGTGCGCGATCGCGCAGACTGTCGTGCAAGTTGCCGCCGCGACGGCCCCAGGACACTTAGACGTGCTTGCGAGCACCACAGTAGCCAATGAACGGCGCCGCGCGCCTTCCCGTCGTGACGAGCAGCACATGCAACAAAGGAGGCAGGAGACTGATGAGGAGGAGGCACGAAGGCAAGGTGCGGAAGAATGAGGAGGATCTGCGCGGAGCAGGAAAGGGTGGGCGACGAGGAGGATGGGGGGCGGTGGGCGGCGTAAGGATGCAAGGCTCAAAGCACGAGGGGGAGTGATGAGGGCGGGCCCCGGACGGAGAACCCCCCCCCCCCCCCTCGTCTTCTCATTCGCATTCTCCTCAGCCCTCCTCATTCCGAACATCGCCAACCTCCTGGACAGCACAGCCTGCCCCGCGACATGTCCCTCTCCAGCCCCTGACGCTTCAGGTCGTAAGACAGGTGGAGGGGTAGCACGCATGACCGATCGGGTGAACAATGAAGAGGTAAGCAGTGGGGAGGGATACGCGTAGATGGGGATGGCTCGTGAGAGCCTTCGCGGGCAAGGGTCAGACACGTGAGCAAGATGACAGAGAGAGTTCAGGCGAGGCTGATGGGCCATGGCTTACGGCGCCCGGTGCCCCCCAGTGGTTTTGGGCTCTGGTTTTCAGAAGGCCGAGAAGGGAGGGGGGGACTTGGCCGACGGCGCAGAGAGAAACGAGTTCCAAGGACGCTCAGGATGCTTAGGGCAGACCCCCTGGATATGACCTAGGCGGCTCGTAAGGCTGATGGGTAAGGGACAGGGTTGGGAAGAGAACGCCTCGGACGTCGCCAGTGGGTCTGAAAAGCTGGCGGTGGCCCTCAGGGGGCCAGCGTGAGTAAAAGACGGCCCAGGGACTGGGGATGCCAACAAAAGCGGCCCAGGGTGCTACATATTCTACATATTCAAGCGGCGGGGGGAGGACGGAAGGGCCCCCAAGAAATATAGAGTGGACGCCGGTGTCGCCCTGAGCGAAATGGAAACTGCACTGCTTCAGTGAAACGGCGGATCTGACGCTGGCGCGCGCCCGTTGGGGAGGCCCGCTGCCGCCATGTCCACGGGGTAGGTCGGCGTCTTCGGCGCGGACTTCGCCCCGACAGCCCGAAACGCGCCGACGGGGCGTCGGACGGGGCCTCCTACTCCACTGACGCATCGCGATCGCCGTGCTCTCCTGGCTCAGGCGCTGCTTCTGGTGGGCGATCTCCTGGGTTCGGCTGGTCAGCCGATGGCGCTGGCGGCGGCGCCCCTGAGCCACTGGCGCCGGCTGCAGCGCGCGGCCCCGCGAGCAGCGACTCCACGTCCGAGAGAACGGTAAACAAGACCTGAGAGGTGGGCGGCTTCGGACGGCAGGCCCTCCACACGCCGCCGACGCGAAGCATTCGGCCTGGCACTGCTGCAGTGGGCTTCACTGTGAACGCGCCACGGCCTGGGAGCATGACCGCGCCCTCGTTGCGCAGCTCCGTGAGCCACGAGACGGCAAGCGACTGCAGCCAGGCCACAGCGGCAACGATGTTGGAGCCCGTCGCCGTCGCCATATTGGCCGCCAGCTCGCGGGGGAGCACTGATTGCTGGCGATACTTGAGAAAGGCCGTGGCCTCCGACTTGCCGCGGGGAGTCTTCCTGGTTCTGGGCATGGCTGAACTCTGAGCTGCGAACTGGTAGGTGGCGGGCCCTCGCGGGCCGATGCGACACCACGTGCCCGAGCCAAAGATGGCCACGGACCAGAAGGTTCCCACCGAGAACAAATCAACGCCAACGCTCTGGGGATAAACACTGACAGACCCCATAATCATTGTGGTGACTCCAACATGACGGTGCCATCTTCCGTGGCACGGCCGCCGATGAGAAACCTTATCGGTCTGATCTCGCCAGCAGGCTTGCTTCGGGAAGCAAATCAACCGAACTGTTATACTGCTCGGCTGGACACGCTGGCAGGGCAAGGACGCAACAACATACTTATTAGTGCACTCGTGCCGCAGCCTCTGCCAGACGACAAACGTGCTACGTTTTATGGATTACATCTCTCATTCAGCAAACTCTGACAGCCACGTGGCACCGCTGTGGGCGGCGAGGAACCTACATGACCCTAAAACCTGCATCGGCGCTTCTGTTGCACAACGCACAACCCGAAACATGCCCCACAATGCCACCTACACTCGGAAACCGCATGTTGCCACCCTGCGAGAAAACTCACATCATGTGCAACTTGAGGCCATGGTCAGAACAACGGCAGTGAGAACCAAACTGGGTCGAGGACGTAATGTCGCCGCGCGAACCTTGGCACTAAGACCTTTGGTGGATGCTTCTATTCGGCCACGGCCTAACGGGCAGACCACCCGAACGGGCGCAGTGCAGCTTGGAGCCAGGATGGTAGCTTGGACCACGCATGTTCGATATTAGCCCAATACGGCTCCCCCGTGATGCAACGACCCTCGTGAAAGGCTACTGTGGTCGAGCGGAAACGCGACATCCACTGGAACATTCGGTGGGCCTCACGACGGCGCCCTGCGGCCTCGAAGGAAAGCATGATTGCCAGAACGCCGTGGCCCGCTAGCGTCGGCCGGATTGAAGTGGAAGGGTGCGTGCATGTGTCTGTGGTGGTGGTGGTGTGTGTGTGTGTGTGTGTGTGTGTGTGTGTGTGTGTGCGTGTGCATTGCGGTGTGTGCGTGCGTGTCGCGGTGCGTGCGTGCGTGCGTGCGTGCGTTGGGCGAGGAGTGCTGGGGGGGGGGGGGGGGGGGGGGGGGTAGAATAGGGCGGCGCGGGGCGCATGTGTGCGCGCTTGGCGGCAGTTGCGACGAGGGGTGAGCGGCGGGACATGGCTCGAACAGGTGGGATGAGGTGCGTGCGTGTGCGAGGGGTGGTGGGGGGGGAGAGGGGCGCCTGTGCGGTTGCTGCGCACGGTTTCCATGCGATGGCGGTGGCGGCGCGCGCGCGCGGCCCAACAACTTGGAAACGGGGAGACCCCGAGCAAGCGCGCACGGCGCGGGGCGCGCGCTGGTCCACCGCAGGACGGGGATGGTCTCAAGTGGGTGGTGGGGCGCGCGGGGTCTGGGGGCGCGGTGTGCCGATGGGTTCGGCACGGGAATTGTGCAATTGCTGCGTGGGGCGTGGATGGTGGTTGGTGGTGTTGGCGGGGTGGGGTCGGGTGCTGCTTACGCGCGCGTGCGCGCTGGGAAGTGCGCGCGCGCGCGGTGGGGGCTGGGGGGGGGGGGGGCTCTCATCCCCGCAAGCGGATGCGCCGCGCAGACGCGAAACGCTGACGTCGCGCGGCGCGAACATCTGGCGCGCAAGCTCCCCGCGCCCCCCGCCCCCACACGCCGCCACCACCCCGCCCCACCCCACCCAACCCCCACCATCGTGCCACACACACACACACACACACACCACCCCCACCCCACCCCACCCCACACCATCCCAGCCGCCACCACGCCTCACCCAACCCCCAACCACACCCACCCACCCCCACAAACCCACCCAACCCCACCACACACACACACCACCCCCCACCCCCACCAGCACGACCACCCGACGCGCGCACGCAGCGCCTTAGCCCGCTCACCCTCATCCACCAACACCGCAGTGCGCGGGCGCGCATGCACGCACGCACGCGCGCGCACCCCACTTCCATTTTCCCCTTGGCCAGCGCGACCCCACCGCGCTGCGCCATGCCCACTACCATGGCCGCACGCCCCTCCCCATACCACGCCCCGCCGACCGCCGCTGCCACCAGCGCCCCCCGCCCCGCGCCACCTGTCCCCACGCCATAGGCGCTTGCCCCCCCCCCCCCCCCCCCCCTCCACTCCCCCCCCCCCCCCCCCCCCCCCCCCACCCCCCCCCCCCCCCTTCCAAAACAAAAAAAACACCAGCCCCCCGCGCGCACGCAACCCGCATCCACCCCCTGCCCTCGCAAGCCTTTCGCGCGCGCGCCGCCCGCGCGCATCGGCCCGCCATTGCCCGTCGCACTTGCAACCTTCGGCGCGCACTGCCCCCCCCCCCCCCCGCCCCGACCCGCGCCGCCCGCCGCCTCGCTCAGCAACGCACCGCGGCCGCCCGTTGGCCGAACGACGCGGTTGACTCTGATTGCACGCGGGTCGCGCGCGACCGCTGGCCGCTGGCCCAACTGCGCGACGGCGAGGCTACCGAGGCCCACCCTGGGATGAGCGGCGACGCCGCGCGCGCCTTCAGAAGCGGAGGCGCGCTTGCGCAGCGCACAGGCAAGGGAGCGCAACCCTGCAGAACGGCGCTCGATGGTTGACCAGGGCAGTTACAGCGGGCGCAGCCCCGATCGTGGAAAAAAGCGAATGGCTGAATGTCCTGCTGGGGCCATACGCAAGCGGCGGGGACGGCGCAGTGAGAAGCCGAGCAAGGCTGCTTTGCCACAGTCAGACGGGGAAGGGGGGGGGGGGTACTTTGCAAAATCCCGATGCGCGGCGCGTGGGAGTTGGGAGGGGGGGTGGGCTTTGCAAAATGCCGAACGCTGCCGCTGCCACCCCCAGATGAGAGTTCCACAGGTCCGGCCACGCTGGGGACTGTTGTTGAATCGAGTAATTTTCTGCCTGGCTACGATTTTGATCGATTTTGATCGATTGTTGATCGATTTTGATCGATTTTGATCGATTTTGATAGATTTTGATCGCCCCCGGAAATGTTTGATCGATTTTGATGGAAAATGATCGAATGTATCGCGTTTCGCCTCGGCGCTATATTGATCGATGTTGATCGATTTTGATCGATTTTGATCGATTCTGATCGATTTTGACCGGTTCTGATCGATTTTGATCGATTTTGATGGACCGCCAAATCCGGACGACCAGTGGGTGATGGGGGTTTGATGGGTGTGTTGCTCGCGTGGAAATCTCCGCGTGGCCTTTGGGCTGAACGGGGCGTTGGGCCATGGATGAGGCAAGGCGATGCTGGGTGGGCATGTGCAAGCAAGCGCGCGTGCGCGGGTGGGCGTGCTGTGGAAGATTAAAAAATGATTGGGCTGGTGGCACATGGGTTGGGTGGGTTGTGGGATGGGCCGCGGTGGTGCCGACCGTGCGCTCTCATGCGCGTGCAGTTACGGCTGGCTGCTTGCCAGTAGGGGTTAGGTGAGGCGGACGTCACATCTCCCGCGGGCGCACGCGTGGCGGGGTGGGATAAGGATGGTTAGGGCAAGGCGCGGGGTGGCGTTGGCGCGCCAACGCTGCATCGGCGCGCGCGGCGGTGTCGAGCGGGCGCCGCTTGATGTGCTCCATCCAGCGCGGTTGCTGCACTTGGCGCTCGCTCGCCCCTATGGCGGCGAAGAACGAAACGCTGCCATGCCCCCCCCCCACCCCCACCCCCCCGCTCCCCACCCACCCACCCGAGAGCACGCGCGCGCTAACATCCGCCAGCGCAAGCCGATCCACCTCCACCCGCCAATCCCACGCAACCCAGCATCGCCTCGCATGTTGCTCGAAGGTTGCAGGCGCGCGCACTTGCACGCCCGCGCGCGACGCCGCGAGTTCAAGCGCGCACGCGCGCGCGAACGCGCGTACAAACCTTCTACCACCCTCCCGCACTGGCGCAAATCGCCTTGACGCCCCACGTAGTGGACGCCCAGAGGAGGCGCGCTCCTGCCCAAGGTCACACCATGGCATTGAATCTGTCGTCCCAGGCGCGGAGAGGACGGACACCCCTGCGCGCGCTGTCCTACGCGGCAAACAGCGCGCACGCGGCGCGCGCGTGGCCACACGAGCCTCGGCTGCGCGAGGAAGAGCACGGACTTGGCGACTTGGCCAAGCCCGCCGAGCCCGAACCGCAGCACCTCGCGCTGCGCGGATGCGCGCGGGATTAATGCCAGCGCGCGCGCGCGGGCATGCGTTCGCGCGCGCGCGCTGGAAAGCCACGCATGCGCGCGCGGGGGGCGGGGGGGGGGGGGCTCGACGCACGCGGCGGCGGCAGCGGTTGGGCGCGCGCGCAGTTAGTGAGCAACGCGGAGCGGCGCGCGCGCGCGCGCGAGATTGTCGGCGGGGCCAGGGTGGAGGCTGGCGCTGCGCGGCGCAATGGGGACTTTGACAAGGGCTCCCTCAAAACTGGCACACAATAAGCGGTCTCGCCGTCGGCACCTGCGCACGCAAGGGCGGTCGCGGCGCCGCGGGCCGCTGACGCGAGGGGCTGCGCGAGCTCGTCCTTGCGCGACGGCAGCCCGCTCGCGCGCGCGCCGACCGAACGACGCCCAGACGCTCGGGTAGGCGTTCTGGCACGGCCCGCCAGCGAATGAAACTGGCGCTTATCTTCTCGCGTTCGCCAAGGGGCCAAGGGTGGAGTGGGGTGGTGGAATTTGCGCGCGCGCGTGCGCGTAGTGGCGATGGCCGCGCGCGCGTTGATAGCGGCCGGACGGAGTCGCAGCGCGCGCGGGGGGAGGGGGGATGGGAGGGGGGGGAGGGGGAGTGCGCGCGGAAAAAGAGGTCGGGGGAGGGGGCGTGGGGGGCGGGGGGGGAAAAGGGGGGCAGAGCGGGGGGCTCGCGCAGCTTGGCGCGCGAGGGGGCTGGGACGGCCGAGGCCAGGCCCTCGCCAACCGCGTGCTGCAGCCCCTGGCTGGCGCTATACATGGGAATCACGGCGCCGCGGCGCGCGCGACCCGCGTTGTCGCGTGTTCCTTCGGCGCGGCCGCTCGATAAGTTTAGGTCGTTGCGCGCGCGGTGGTTGTTTGGAATGCGCGCGCAGCTCGGCGCGAGCCGCGCGCGCTTGAATTGCGACGCGGCCAGCGGCGCGGAGCGCTCAGACAGCGCGCGCGATGTAGCCGCGCCGGGCTCTCGCGCCCCCACGCCCCCCACAGAACTTCGGGGGGGGGCGATTCCGCTGGGGAGGGAAGTGTAGAGGCATGGGGCACCTGCGCATAGCGCCGCCCTGCCCAGTGGATGACAGGGAAGATGACGACGAACTCTCATGGGGGCTTGCGGCTTTGCTTGTGGCGCGAAGCAGTGCAGCGCGCGATGCGCTGCCCAAGGCCGCCCGAGCGACCCCCCATCGCCCCCGCCCCCGCCCGCCCGCCCGCCGACCCACCCGCCCGCCACAACCATCGCCCCCTCAACCTCGCCCCGCCAACCCGCCCCCCACACACACGCGCGCGCTGCGCCATCACATCGCCCGCGCCCGCCTTCTGCGGCAACGGCGCTGCAGACGCAGCGCAAACGCCAAGCAATTCACCAACGTGGCCGCGCAGAACTTACAACAACCAGGGCACAGAGATGACGAATGGAGTGGCGGGGTTGGTCATGGGCGCTGATTCAAGGTTGAGAAGGCGCGCTGCATTTGGGGCGAATGGGGCGTTCATTAGGGGGGGGCCTGCACTGGGGACTTCGCGCGGGCTGACGCGGCCTACATTGAGAGGGGGCGCGGCGCGTGGGGCGGTGGTGGGGGGGGGGGGGGCAGGGTTGAGGAGGGGCGGCGTGGAATTTCGATTTGGACAAGCGCACAAGAATAATCGACCAACACCCAACTCAGACATCTCAGCCCCCCCGCAATTCGAACAGGGTGGTCTCAGTTGGGGCCTGGTTTGCCCATCAGAACCCATCAACCCCCGACCGCCCTGATAGGCTTAGATAGAACATCGAAATGTTGATCGGTTTGGCCGATATTTTTCAAAATTGCGATGGCCTGGGCCCCGAACGCGTTCGATCGGCGTTGGCCGATCTTTACCAGTTCCTGTGGCCTCCTGGCGACGTTTCTATGGTCGTTCGATGGCTTTCTGCCGGGGTGTGATGGCCTGCGCGCGCTCACGGACATCCCGCGGTAGGGGCGTGATGGGCGCTGCACGTTCGGCGCCGTTCCGCGATGGCGATGGGTTCAAGCTGGGGCGATTGCGGCAGCGGCCGACGGCGCCCCGCGATTTGCGCTGCGGGCCCCGATCGACCCAACGCGAGCGCCGCGACGAAGCCATGCGCACTAGGATGCCGCAAGGCCACGTCGCCG
>CAUYUJ010016040.1:183248-298667 GCA_963575745.1 Prorocentrum cordatum
CCCGCCAAAGCCCACCAAAGCCCACGCGGGCCCGGGAGGTTCCCAGGAACGGACCCAACAATCACCCCCACGGCCTTTACTTCTACATCGGTGTGCCCCCCTCAACCTCAACCCCCATCGGCGATGAGGCACCCGACAGCGAACCGCTCTCAAGCAGCAAACATTACATGGTTGGGCGATCGACTGCCCCCCCCCCCCCACCCCCCCCCCCCCCACCCCGCACGCACACCGAAACCGCGAACGCACCCTGCCCTCCCCCACGGAGGTTGGCGCTGGAAGGAGCTGCAAGGACATCCAGGGCACTGGGGGGAGGGTTGGCAGGAGGGGTCGCGCGCGGCGGTGGAGGCCATGACGTCCTCTGACGCCTCTTCATCAGTGGCTGTCGCTCCAACGCCCCGGGCGAGCTTCGCCCCCTTCAGCTGATCCACCAACGAGTCGATGGTGGGCGGCTTGACGTGACCGCGAAGCTCCACGGGCAACGCCTTCACGACCGTGCCCAGCGCCCTTTTCAACTCTGCCTCTATCTGCGCTTCTGTGAGCGCCGCCTTCCGACTCAAGGTGCATGCGACCTTCTGGCACTTCACGGCGGTGAGCGCCTGCACCTCCACGGCGGGCTTGTCTGGGTGAGCAGCGCAGATGCTTTTTCAGCTTGGCCTTGGTCAATGGCACCAAGACCGACTTAGTTTAGATGGCAGTCTCGGCCACCGTGACATTGCCACCAGCAATGGCCTCCAGCGCGTCAGACTTCAAGCAGATGTAGTTCCCCAGCGAGTGGTAGCCCTGCTCGACGACGGCGTTGACTTCGTCCTGGTCGAACGTGGCAGCCGCTGGATTGCTCGAGACCTCCTTCGCCAGCTCGGCCTTCTGCTTGTATGCGGCGCCCCCCTTGACCTTGGCGCAGTGCTTGGTCCACGTGATCTCGTCGATGAAGGCGCGCATGCACGGCTCCCAGCAAGCCGAGCGCGCGGTGCCGACCCCGCCTTGCGCGCTGGGGTCCTCTGGCCACGGGGTCGACAAGTCCGAGCGGTGAGCGCCGCGCTGGCCACGCGTCACTGCATCTGATGCTGAGGCAGACTCCTTATTCTTCTTCCTGGGCGCCGCGGTGACAAGCTCAACCACCGCTGCGCCATCAGATGCCTCCCCCTCCTTCACGCGGGTGTTGCCCCGCTTGCCCATGCCTCCCTGTGCCGAAGCATACCGTAGACCGTAGAAAGTGGCAAGCCTCAACAGTGAACAGCCAGCAGTGATCGTCAAACATACAGCTTGTAGCCAAACACGGCCTCGGCAACAAAGATCGACACGCGGTAAACGCGGGCGCTGCAAGCTCGCCCAACGCCGCCAGGCGACAAACGATTACCACGCAAGCGAAGCGTGGGCCTTCGAAGTCACGTAAGCTCGTCACGGCCTGCCACCGCTTGAGACAACATCACAAGTCGAGGTCTGGGCCTGCGACGGGAAACATGCGTTTGCAACCCGCCATGGGATGCGACTTAAGATCAGGACGCCACGGAACCCAATGCAACGCAGTGCGGCTCAAGTGGGCGCGCTTCGCACATCACCCAGATTCCGACGCCAAGCGCGCCCCGATGCAGTGACACGACCACGCGGTGTTTAGGCGTGGTGCGATGTAATGCGGTGAATGCGGTGGTTCGCTAGTGATGGTGCAATCTATGGCACAACGCATCCTGGCGTACATGGCATGCAACACACATCAGGGCCCATCGTGGGGCCACCTGGGCAATGGCAGTGCCACGTTGGGCCTACCTTGGCCTTAAGATCGGCTCTCCCATGTCCCCCCCCCCCCCCCCCTGGAAGGAGCTAACGCCAATACTGGCTGAGAAACAATATCGGCCACCTTGCCCCGCAAACAATGTGCAGCTTGGGATCGTCGCCATGCCGTCTTGGGCCAGCTGGGACCGCATTGAGGCTATATTGAAGCCATCGAGGGCCAGCCAGGCACGCCTCGGGCGCGGCGGGTAGCCCTAGCGGGCGCGAAGGCAGAGCGAAGCGTGCTCCAATACCGTCCACTCAGCTGTACCCAGGGGGGCGTCGGAGGGAACTGATCACCGCCAGCGCTGCCTGAGGGCCAATCTCAGCCACTTTGCCCCGCAAGCGCTGCACATCTTGGGGTCGCCTCAGTGCCATCTGGGGCCAGCTAGGGCCATATTGGGGCCCTCTTGGAGCCATGTTGGAGCTACTGGGGCTCGAGACCGACTCTCACGATGGACCCGCGATGGATGCGGGGCGAAACGCATGGCGCGCTGCTCCACCGAGGGCCCCCCGCGCCCCCCAAGGCCCGGGGCCCGGGAGCTCAATAAGAAGCCCCATGGTTGCTGCCGCGCGCTGCCGCGAGCGCTGCGCGCCGCGAGCCCCCCCCCCCCCCCCCCCCCCCCCCCCCAACAGACGGTGCGGATTAGGTTGCGTATGGGTAGGGTTAAGGATGGGCGCGTTTGCTTTCCGTCTACGGGCCGGCAAATCTAAGGAACACTCATATGAGCGGGGCAAGTTGTGACGGAGATGTCGCCACTAGCGGGGGGGGGGGGGGGGGGCGTACGATTAGTACGGAGTTTCGCTATATCCTAGTGGGGGTGCGAACGGCTCGTAGGACAAGAGTTTTTCGCCATCATTTGGGGTGGCGGGCTCGTAGACGGGAGTTTCGCCATCTACAGCGGCGGGCGGGGCGGGCTCGTAGACGCGAGTTTCGCCACCTACGATGTGGGCGGGGCGGGCCCGTAGACGGGCATTTCGCCACCTGCGGAACGGGCGGGGTGAGCGCGACTATCGGCGCACCCCCAGGGCACCAACATTCGGCCACGAACGCTTGAATCGGCCACCCCGCAAACGCCCCAAAGCTTCTCAGCCCCCCCCCCCCCCCCAGGGCCCCGGGGGGTGGAGCAACGAACCACGGGCGCCCAAGGTCCATGCCGTTCGGGGAGGGCGGACGCGAGAACGAAGGGGAGCAGAACACTGGTGCGTGACTGCTCGCAGGAATGGGCGACGGGCTGGGCGGACATGGGGGTGGTGGAAGGGGGGAACGCTGTGCCATCACGATCCGCAAGACTGGGAGACGATGGGTGTAGCGGTGAGCAGCAGCATCCCTGATAACACACGCGCGCACAGCACAGCATGGCCCATCGCGCGTGGACTGGATGCTGGACCCAAAGAAGCCGAACCACCCGCGCTGAGCAATATAATTCCTGAACCCACTGCGCGCGGCGATGAGACCACCTGGGCCCATGGCCTTCGGAGGCCCGCGTCAGCACCAACGCGCTGAGACTCAGGAACGGCGGGCCCGCATTCCACGCACATTGCGATGCCAGCTCAGACGGGGCACCCCCTGCAACAAGAACCTGGACAGGCACAGCATGCAATGGCCTTAGAGCACCGCGTGCGCGATCGCGCAGACTGTCGTGCAAGTTGCCGCCGCGACGGCCCCAGGACACTTAGACGTGCTTGCGAGCACCACAGTAGCCAATGAACGGCGCCGCGCGCCTTCCCGTCGTGACGAGCAGCACATGCAACAAAGGAGGCAGGAGACTGATGAGGAGGAGGCACGAAGGCAAGGTGCGGAAGAATGAGGAGGATCTGCGCGGAGCAGGAAAGGGTGGGCGACGAGGAGGATGGGGGGCGGTGGGCGGCGTAAGGATGCAAGGCTCAAAGCACGAGGGGGAGTGATGAGGGCGGGCCCCGGACGGAGAACCCCCCCCCCCCCCCTCGTCTTCTCATTCGCATTCTCCTCAGCCCTCCTCATTCCGAACATCGCCAACCTCCTGGACAGCACAGCCTGCCCCGCGACATGTCCCTCTCCAGCCCCTGACGCTTCAGGTCGTAAGACAGGTGGAGGGGTAGCACGCATGACCGATCGGGTGAACAATGAAGAGGTAAGCAGTGGGGAGGGATACGCGTAGATGGGGATGGCTCGTGAGAGCCTTCGCGGGCAAGGGTCAGACACGTGAGCAAGATGACAGAGAGAGTTCAGGCGAGGCTGATGGGCCATGGCTTACGGCGCCCGGTGCCCCCCAGTGGTTTTGGGCTCTGGTTTTCAGAAGGCCGAGAAGGGAGGGGGGGACTTGGCCGACGGCGCAGAGAGAAACGAGTTCCAAGGACGCTCAGGATGCTTAGGGCAGACCCCCTGGATATGACCTAGGCGGCTCGTAAGGCTGATGGGTAAGGGACAGGGTTGGGAAGAGAACGCCTCGGACGTCGCCAGTGGGTCTGAAAAGCTGGCGGTGGCCCTCAGGGGGCCAGCGTGAGTAAAAGACGGCCCAGGGACTGGGGATGCCAACAAAAGCGGCCCAGGGTGCTACATATTCTACATATTCAAGCGGCGGGGGGAGGACGGAAGGGCCCCCAAGAAATATAGAGTGGACGCCGGTGTCGCCCTGAGCGAAATGGAAACTGCACTGCTTCAGTGAAACGGCGGATCTGACGCTGGCGCGCGCCCGTTGGGGAGGCCCGCTGCCGCCATGTCCACGGGGTAGGTCGGCGTCTTCGGCGCGGACTTCGCCCCGACAGCCCGAAACGCGCCGACGGGGCGTCGGACGGGGCCTCCTACTCCACTGACGCATCGCGATCGCCGTGCTCTCCTGGCTCAGGCGCTGCTTCTGGTGGGCGATCTCCTGGGTTCGGCTGGTCAGCCGATGGCGCTGGCGGCGGCGCCCCTGAGCCACTGGCGCCGGCTGCAGCGCGCGGCCCCGCGAGCAGCGACTCCACGTCCGAGAGAACGGTAAACAAGACCTGAGAGGTGGGCGGCTTCGGACGGCAGGCCCTCCACACGCCGCCGACGCGAAGCATTCGGCCTGGCACTGCTGCAGTGGGCTTCACTGTGAACGCGCCACGGCCTGGGAGCATGACCGCGCCCTCGTTGCGCAGCTCCGTGAGCCACGAGACGGCAAGCGACTGCAGCCAGGCCACAGCGGCAACGATGTTGGAGCCCGTCGCCGTCGCCATATTGGCCGCCAGCTCGCGGGGGAGCACTGATTGCTGGCGATACTTGAGAAAGGCCGTGGCCTCCGACTTGCCGCGGGGAGTCTTCCTGGTTCTGGGCATGGCTGAACTCTGAGCTGCGAACTGGTAGGTGGCGGGCCCTCGCGGGCCGATGCGACACCACGTGCCCGAGCCAAAGATGGCCACGGACCAGAAGGTTCCCACCGAGAACAAATCAACGCCAACGCTCTGGGGATAAACACTGACAGACCCCATAATCATTGTGGTGACTCCAACATGACGGTGCCATCTTCCGTGGCACGGCCGCCGATGAGAAACCTTATCGGTCTGATCTCGCCAGCAGGCTTGCTTCGGGAAGCAAATCAACCGAACTGTTATACTGCTCGGCTGGACACGCTGGCAGGGCAAGGACGCAACAACATACTTATTAGTGCACTCGTGCCGCAGCCTCTGCCAGACGACAAACGTGCTACGTTTTATGGATTACATCTCTCATTCAGCAAACTCTGACAGCCACGTGGCACCGCTGTGGGCGGCGAGGAACCTACATGACCCTAAAACCTGCATCGGCGCTTCTGTTGCACAACGCACAACCCGAAACATGCCCCACAATGCCACCTACACTCGGAAACCGCATGTTGCCACCCTGCGAGAAAACTCACATCATGTGCAACTTGAGGCCATGGTCAGAACAACGGCAGTGAGAACCAAACTGGGTCGAGGACGTAATGTCGCCGCGCGAACCTTGGCACTAAGACCTTTGGTGGATGCTTCTATTCGGCCACGGCCTAACGGGCAGACCACCCGAACGGGCGCAGTGCAGCTTGGAGCCAGGATGGTAGCTTGGACCACGCATGTTCGATATTAGCCCAATACGGCTCCCCCGTGATGCAACGACCCTCGTGAAAGGCTACTGTGGTCGAGCGGAAACGCGACATCCACTGGAACATTCGGTGGGCCTCACGACGGCGCCCTGCGGCCTCGAAGGAAAGCATGATTGCCAGAACGCCGTGGCCCGCTAGCGTCGGCCGGATTGAAGTGGAAGGGTGCGTGCATGTGTCTGTGGTGGTGGTGGTGTGTGTGTGTGTGTGTGTGTGTGTGTGTGTGTGTGTGCGTGTGTGTGTGTGTGTGTGTGTATGTGTGTGTGTGTGGTGTGGTGTGTGTCGTTGTGTGTGCGGGTTGTGTGTGTGTGTGTGTGATCGTGTGTGTGGGGGTGTGTGGGGGTTGGTTGTGCACGTGCGTGAGTGCGGGACATGTTGCGCGAGGGCAGTGTGGTGTGGTGGGTGTGCGCGGGGGTTGCGGGGGGGGGGAGGGGTCGGGGTTTTCTTTTAGGTTGACTTTTTGTGGTGGACTTGATTATGTGGTGCTTGGGGTTGGGGTGGGTGAGGTGGTGTGTGTGTGCGTGTGTGCAGTTGCGGTGGTGTGCGGTTGGTGGGCGTGAGTGACGTTGCGTTGCGTTGCGTGAGTGAAGGATGTGCGTCGTACACACCTCTACTGTGTGCGCGGCTGACGCGTGTTGGGGGGGGGGGGGGGGGGGGGGGGTGGGAATGGGGAATGAAGGGAAAGGAGGGGGAATGGGGCGGCGGGGCGCATGTGCGCGCGCTTGGTGGCAGTTGCGACGAGGGGTGAGCGGCGGGACATGGCTCGAACAGGTGGGGTGCGGTGCGTGCGTGTGCGATGGGGTGGGGAGGGGAGAGGGGCGCCTGTGCGGTTGCGCGCGGTTTCCATGCGATGGCGGCGGCGGCGCGCGCGCGCGGCCCAACAACTTGGAAACGGGAGGGCCCCGAGCAAGCGCGCGCGGCGCGGGGCGCGCGCTGGTGCACCGCAGGACGGGGGCGGTCTCAAGTGGGTGGTGGGGCGCGCGTGGTCTGGGGGCGCGGTGCGCCGATGGCTTCGGCAAGGGAGTTGTGCAATGGCTGCGCGGAGTGCGTTGGCGGGGTGGGGTCGGGTGCTGCTTACGCGCGCGCGCTGGGAAGTGCGCGCGCGCGCGGCGGGGACTGGGGGGGGGGGGGGGGCGGCGGCCATTTCCGCAAGCGGATGCGCCGCGCAGACGCGAAACGCTGAGGTCGCGCGGCGCGAACATTCGGCGCGCAAGCTCCCCCGCACCCCCCGCCCCCACACGCCGCCACCACCCCGCCCCACCCAACCCCACCCCCACCACCGTGCCACACACACACACACACACACACACACACACACACACACACACACCACCACCACCCCCACCCCACCCCACTCCACCCCACCCCAGCCGCCACCACGCCTCATCAAACCCCCAACCACACCCACCCCCACAAACCCACCCAACCCCACCACAGACACCACCCCCACACCCCCACCAGCACGACCACCCGACGCGCGCACGCAGCGCCTCAGCCCGCTCACTCTCATCCGCCAACACCGCAGTGCGCGGGCGCGCATGCACGCACGCACGCGCGCGCACCCCACTTCCATTCTGCCCTTGGCCAGCACGACCCCACCGCGCTGCGCCATGCCACCTGCCATGGCCGCGCGCCCCTCCCCATGCCACGCCCCGCCAACCGCCGCCGCTGCCCCCACGCGCCCCCGACCGCCCCGCCGCCCACCCGCCCCACCGCCATCAGCCGCCCTGCCCCCTCCCCCCACCCCCCCTCTTTAAAAAAATCAGGCCCGACGAGGGGCCCGACCTATACAGGTGCGGTTCAAGCAATAGTGATTCACTTGTTCTCGGTGGCGTTCCTTGATGCAAACGTGCCCGTGCTCGGGGCACGTGCGACATGAGTGGCGTGGTTTACACAACGCGAACGGGGGGGGGGGGGGGGGGGGGGGGGGGGGGGGGGGGGGGTGGGGGGGTGGGGGAAAACGATTGATCTGAGTGCGTAGGGAGACTGAGCGCGGGTGAATCTGCGCGCGTGCGTCTGACTGCGAATGAATCTGCGTGCGAGCGAGTCTACGTGCATGAATGTGAAAATGACAAGGCGTGGTGCAATTGCGTATGAATGTCAATAGTTTGACAATGACTGCCTCTGAGTACTCGCGACGCTAGGCGTGGCCGCCGCAAGGAGCTTCCCCGGGGCTCCCCGACGGCATCGCCCGCGCGCCGCGACGCCAATGTCGGCGCGCCCCCCCGCGAGGATCGCGCCCGCTTCCTTCCCTTCCTTTACTCCCTCTTTGCCCGCGCACTCAAAAGTCCAAGGCTGCGGGCGCAGCGCAGCGCGGAGTCCCCGCGACGCGCGCAGGTCGCCCCGGAGGGGTCCCAGCGACGCGCGCGGGTCGTCCACTGCGCGGAGCAAAGAGAGCTAGCTGGCTGGCTGATAGCGGGCAACGCTTTGGCCGCTGGGCAGAGCGACGACGGGCGAGCGAGGCGCTGGGCAGAACGCAACACGGAGCCCCCGCGACGCGCGCAGGTCGCCCCGGAGAGGTCCCAGCGACGCGCGCGGGTCGCCCGCTGCGCGGAGCAAAGAGAGCTGGCTGGCTGGCTGGGACCTTCGGCGGGGCTCCATATGGGGCCACGCAACGCTGCACTGGGCAAGGGAAACGCACGCGGACTGCGCCACGGGGACCTTCGGTGGAGTTCCCGATGGGGCCACGAAACGCGTGAGGGGTGTGCCGACATGAATGGGGGGGGCGCGTGCGGACTGTGCCACTGGGACCTCCGGCGGAGCTCCTGTAGGGCAGCGAGGCGTGTGAGGGGTGTGCCGCCATGAATGGCGGGGACGCATGCGGACTGCGCCACTGGGACCTTCGGCGGAGCTCCTGTGGGGCCACGAAACGTGTGAGGGGTGTGCTGACATTAATGGCGGGGACGCATGCGGACTGTGCCACCCGGACCTTCGGCGGAGCTCCTATGGGGCCACGAAACGTTTGAGGGGTGGGCCCACATGAACGGCGGAGACGCATGCGGACTGCGCCACCGGGACCTTCGGCGGAGCTCCGATGGGGCCACGAAACGCGTGTGAGGGGTGTGCCGAAATGAGCGGCGGGAACGCATGCGGACTGTGCCAATGGGACCTTCGGCGGAGCTCCTGTGGGGCCACGAAACGTGTGACGGGTGTGCCGACATGAGTGGCGGGGGCGCATGCGGACTGTTCCACTGGAACCTTCGGCGGAGCCCCTATGGGGCCACGAAGCGCGTGAAGGGTGGGCCGAAATGAATGGCGGGGGCGCGTGCGGACTGTGCCACTGGGACCTTCGGCAGAGCTCCTATGGGGCCGCGAAACGTGTGAAGGGTGTGCCGAAATTGCACACCCACAAGGACCTTCGGTGGAGCTCCCTATGGGGCCACGAAGCGTGCGAAGGGGTGGGCCGAAATGGGTGTGCGGGGCGCATGCGCGCACACCCACTGGGACCTTCGGTGGAGCTCCCTATGGGGCCACAAAACGTATGAAGGGTGTGGCGAAATGGGTGTGCGGGGCGCATGCGGGCACACCCACTGGGACCTTCGGTGGAGCTCCCTATGGGGCCACGAAACGTGTAAGCGGTGTACCGAAATGGGTGTGCGGGACGCATGCGGGCACACCCATTGGGACCTTCGGTGGAGCCCCCTATGGGGCCACGAAGCGTGTGAGGGGTGTGCCGAAATGGGTGTGCGGGACGCATGCGGGCACACCCACTGGGACCTTTCGAGGGGGCTCCTTTTATGGGGCCGCCGAAAGTGCGAAGGATCGTTGTGCGAAAGGGTACCGTGTGGGGCGATGCTGGGCACACCCATGGGACCTTCATGGGCTCCTATGGGGGCCGCGGGAACGTGTAAGGGATGTGCCGAGAATTGGCGGTGGGGAACGCATGCTCGGTGGCACACCATGAGACCTCTCGGTGGGAGCTCCCTATGAAGACCACAAAGGCGTTGCGAGGGCGTGGACGTGCCGAAATGCGTGTGCGGGGCGCATGTGGGCACGCCCACTGTGACCTTCGGTCGGGCCCCTTATGGGGCCACGAAGCGTGTGAGGGGTATGCCGACATGGGTGGTGGCGGACGCATACGGGCACACCCGCTGGGACCTTCGGTTGAGCTCCGTATGGGGCCACGACAAGTGCGAGGGGTAGTGTGCCGAAATGTGTGTGCGGGACGCATGCGGGCACACCCACTGGGACCTTCGGTGGAGCCCCCTATGGGGCCACGAAACGTATGAGGGGTGTGCCGAAATGGGTGTGCGGGACGCATGCGGGCACACCCACTGGGACCTTCGGAGGAGCTCCCTATGGGGACACGAAACGTGTGAGGGGTGTGCCGAAATGTGTGTGCGGGACGCATGCGGGCACACCCACTGGGACCTTCGGTGGAGCCCCCCATGGGGCCACGAAACGTGTGTGGGGTGTGCCGAAATGGGTGTGCGGGACGCATGCGGGCACACCCACTGGGACCTTCGGTGGAGCTCCCTATGGGGCCACGAAACGTGTGAGGGGTGTGCCGAGATGGGTGTGCGGGACGCATGCGGGCACACCCACTGGGACCTTCGGTGGAGCGCCCTATGGGGCCTCGAAACGTGTGATGGGTGTGCCGAAATGGGTGTGCGGGACGCATGCGGGCACACCCACTGGGACCTTCGGTGGAGCTCCCTATGGGGCCACGAAACGCGCGAGGGGTGTGCCGAAATGGGTGTGCGGGACGCATGCGGGCGGCAGCACTGGGGCCTTCGGTGGAGCTCCCTATGGGGGGTTCACGAACAAAATGGGCGTTCGGGGCGCATGCGGGCACGCCCCTGGGACTTCGGTTGGGGCTCACTATGGGGCCCGGAAACGCGCGAGGGTCGTTTCTATGTGAGCCGAAAATGTTGTGCGGGGCGCATGCGGGCATCGCCCGCTGGGACCTTCGTTTGGGCTCCCTTATGGGGACCGACGAAGCGTTGCGAGGGGTGTGCCGAATACTGGGGCCCCATGGTCGTGCGGGGCGCACGCGGGTACACCCACTGGGGACTTCTGTTTGGGGCCCCCGAATGGGGCCACGAAACGTGCGAGGGTTGGTGCGTGCCGAATTGGGGAGATGACGTATGATCAGGATGGGGGGGGGGGGGGGGGGGAGGAGGATGCGGCGGAGGAGGAGGAGGAGGAGGAGGAGGAGGAGGAGGAGGAGGGGGGGGAGGAGGAGGAGGAGGAGGAGGAGGAGGAGGAGGAGAGGAGAAGAGGGGCTGAGAAGAGGAGGAGAGGAGACGCGGGCCACCGTCTCTTCAAAACGAGGACCCAACACCACAGGATGGCTGGGAAAAAACTCACCCCCCACACGCACACACCCGCATCCACCCCTGTCCTCGCAGACCTTTCGCGCGCGCGCCGCCCCGCCGCGCATCGGCCCGCCATTGCCCATCGCCCACTCAACCTTCGGCGCGCACTGCCCCCCCCGCCCCCACCCGCGCCGCACGCCGCCTCGCTCAGCAACGCACCGCGGCCGCCCGTTGGCCGAACGACCCGGTTGACTCTGATTGCACGCGGGTCGCGCGCGACCGCTGGCCGCTGGCCCTGGCCCAACTGCGCGACGGCGAGGCTACCGAGGCCAACCCTGGGATGAGCGGCGACGCCGCGCGCGCCTTCAGAAGCGGAGGCGCGCTTGCGCAGCGCACAGGCAAGGGGGCGCAACCCTGCAGAACGGCGCTCGATGACCAGGGCCGTTACAGCGGGCGCAGCCCCGATCGCGAAAAAAGCGAATGGCTGAATGTCTCGTTGGGGCCGTACGCAAGCGGCGGGGACGGCGCAGTGAGAAGCCGAGCAAGGCTGCGTTGCCAAAGTCAGACGGGGAAAGGGGGGGGGGGCACTTTGCGGCGAAATCCCGATGCGCGGCGCGTGGGAGTTGGGAGGGGGGTGGATTTTGCAAAATGCCGAACGCGGCCGCTGCCGCCCCCAGATGTGAGTTCCACAGGTCTGGCCACGCTGGGGGCTGTTTTTTTGGTGATAGAATAATAGTTTGCCTGGCGACGGTTTTGATCGATTTTGATAGATGTTGATCGATAGTTGATCGATGTTGGTCGATGTTGATAGATTTTGATCGATTTTGATCGCCCCCGGAAGTGGTTGATCGATTTTGATGGAAAATGATAGAATGTATCGCGTTTCGACTCGGCGCTATATTGATCGATGTTGATCGATGTTGATAGATTTTGATCGACTGTGATAGATTAGGATGGACCGCCAAATCCGGACGACCCATGGGTGATGGGGGTTTGATGGGTGCGTTGCTCGCGTGGAAATATCCGCGTGGCCTTTGGGCTGAACTGGGCGTTGGGCCATAGATGAGGCGAGGCGATGCTGGGTGGGCCATGTGCAAGCAAGCGCGCGTGCGCGGGTGGGCGCGCTGTGCAAGATTAAAAATTGATTGGGCGGGTGGCATATGGGTTGGGTGGGCCGTGCGATCTCATGCGCGTGCAGTAGCGGCTGGCAGCTTGTCAGTAGGGGTTAGGTGGGGCGGACGTTACATCTTCAGCAGGCGCGCGCTTGGCGGGGTGGGGTAAGGCTGGTTAGGGCAAGGCGCGGGGTGGCGTTGGCGCGCCAACGCTGCGTCGGCGCGCGCGGCGGTGTCGAGCGGGCGCCGCTTGATGTGCTCCATCCAGCGCGGTTGCTGCATTTGGCGCTCGCTTGCGCTGGGGCGGCGAAGAACGAAACGCTGCCATGCCCCCCCCCCCCCCCCCCCCCCGCCCACCCACCGAGAGAGCGCGCGCGCGTTAACATCCGCCAGCGCAAGCCGATCCACCTCCACCCGCCAATCCCGCGCAACCCAGCATCGCCTCGCACGTTGCTCGAAGGTTGCAGGCGCGCGCACTTGCACGCCCGCGCGCGACGCCGCGAGTTCAAGCGCGCACGCGCGCGCGAACGCGCGTACAAACCTTCTACCACCCTCCCGCACTGGCGCAAATCGCCTTGACGCCCCACGTAGTGGACGCCCAGAGGAGGCGCGCTCCTGCCCAAGGTCACACGATGGCATTGAATATGCCGTCCCAGGCGCGGAGAGGACGGACGCCCCTGCGCGCGCTGTCCTACGCGGCAAACAGCGCGCACGCGGCGCGCGCGTGGCCACACGAGCCTCGGCTGCGCGAGGAAGAGCACGGACCTGGCGACTTGGCCAAGCCCGCCGAGCCCGAACCGCAGCACCTCGCGCTGCGCGGATGCGCGCGGGATTAATGCCAGCGCGCGCGCGCGGGCATGCGTTCGCGCGCGCGCGCTGGAAAGCCACGCGCGCGCGCGTGGGGGGCGGGGGGGGGGGGGCTCGGCGCACGTGGCGGCGGCAGCGGTTGGGCGCGCGCGCGCAGTTGGTGAGCAACGCGGGGCGGCGCGCGCGCGCGCGCGAGCTAGTTGGCGGGGCCGAGGTGGAGGCTGGCGCTGCGCGGCGCAATGGGGACTTTGACAGGAGCCCCCTCAAAACTGGCACACAATAAGCGGTCTCGCCGTCGGCACCTGCGCACGCAAGGGCGGTCGCGGCGCCGCGGGCCGCTGACGCGAGGGACTGTGCGAGCTCGTCCTTGCGCGACGGCGGCCCGCTCAAACGTGCGCTGACCGAACGACGCCCAGACGCTCGGGTGGGCGTTCTGGCACGTTCGCCAGCGAATGAGACTGGCGCTTATCCTCTCGCGTTCGCCAAGGGGCCAAGGGTGGAGTGGGGTGGTGGAGTTTGCGCGCGCGTGTGCGCGTAGTGGTGATGGCGCGCGCGCGTGATAGTGGCGACGGGGCGCGCGCGCGCGCGTGCGCGCGCGCGGAGGGGGGGGGGGGTGCGCGCCAAGCAGGCGCGCTCGCGTCCATATCTGACGTCCTACCCCCCCCCCCCCCCCCCCCCACCCCCCCCCACGCACCCCTTACCATGGCGCTGATTTTCTCTATGCGGCGGACGCGTGTCGTAGCGGACCTGTGGCTCCGCGCGCGCGTGCGTAGTGGGTGGTGGTGAGCGTGCGTGCGTGCGCGCGCGCGTGCGTGGTTGTGGTGGTGGTGGTGGTGGTGGTGGGTGGGTGCTGGTGGTGGTGGTGGTGGTGCTGGCGGTGGTGGTGGTGGTGGTGGTGGCGGCGGTGGTGGTGCGGCGCGGTGGTGGCGGGCGGATGGGCGCGCGAGAAAGAGGCCCGCGCTGGGGCGAGAACGCCATCCTGAACGACGGAGGCCAAACGCCGATCCGAAAATGAGGCCCACGCTGCAGCGGGAACACGATTCGGAACGATTCGGGAGCAGAAATGAGGCCGGCGCCTGCGCGAGAGCATCTTTTTTTTTTTTTTTTTTTTTTTTTTTTTTTTTTTTTTTTTTTTTTTTTTTTTAAAAAAAAAAAAAAAAAAAAAAAAAAAAAGAAAAGGAAGAAGAAGAAGAAGAAGACAAACATATAAACATAACAAATGAAAGGAAAGACAAACAATAAAAGAAACAAAACATATATATAAATACATATATATATATATAAACGCATGCGAAAACCCACTTCCCGGGAATCCGGTCTGCATGACAAAAAATACGCGGGGGGGGGGGGTCGGCCATCTTCGGGCGCCATCAGGGGAAGTGGGGGGTGGGGGGGGGGTATTTTCACATTGTGCAAACTGCGGAAGGAAGGTCGGGGGAGGGGGGGGGGGGCAGAGCGGGAGGGCTTGCGCAGCTCGGCGCGCGAGGGGGGGCGGGGCGGCCGAAGCCAGGCCCTCGCCAACCGCATGCTGCAGCCCCTGGCTGGCTCCAAACATGAGAATCACGGCGCCGCGGCGCGCGCGACCCGCGACGTCGCGCGTTCCGTCGGCGCGGCCGCTCGTTAAGTCTAGGTCGCTGCGAGCGCGGTGGTTGCTTGGAATGCGCGCGCAGGTCGGCGCGAGCCGCGCGCGCTTAAATTTCAGCGCGGCCAGCGGCGCGGAGCGCTCAGACAGCGCGCGCGATGCAGCCGCGCCGTGATCTCGCGCCCCCGCGCCCCCTGCAGAACTTGGGGGGGCCGGTTCCGCTGGGGGGGGAAGTGTAGAGGCATGGGGCACCTGCGCATAGCGCCGCCCTGCCCAGTGGATGACAGGGAAGATGACGACGAACTCTCATGGGGGCTTGCGGCTTTGCTCTTGGCGCGAAGCAGTGCAGCGCGCAACGCGCTGCCCAAGGCCGCCCGAGCGACCCCCCATCGCCCCCGCCCCCGCCCGCCCGCCCGCCGACCCACCCGCCCGCCACCACCGTCGCCCCCTCAACCTCGCCCCGCCAACCCGCCCCCCACACGCACGCGCGCGCTGCGCCATCACATCGCCCGCGCCCGCCTCCTGCGGCAACGGCGCTGCAGACGCAGCGCTGGGCTTCCTCCAACCCCCGCTCCACAGTTTTGAAATAATAGTCTTTCGCGCTGCATATTTGGGCGAGTTGACGGGGCAAACCATATCCAAACATCGCCGGCGATGGCGATCGGCGGCCATCGACGGGGGCCCGCCATTAATGATGACGACGCTCTCAGAGACAATTTTGCGAACCTGATTTCTGAGCTCTTGCATGCTACCACTGCGCAGTGACATTGCCTTTCGAATCATCTTTGTGTCAAGACCGTCCAACATAGAAAACACGTGCTTGGGGATGGCCTCGATTTTGTGGGCATCGCAAGGGAGCTCCAGAAACCTTGTTTTCTGATTTGTCGACCGTTCGGCTCTCTCCGCTCGGCGGTTCGCCGCGTGCTCGTCCCCCATGGATGCCTGCGCGATTCTGGGAAACGTATCATCGATGAGCGGATCAACATTCAAACGGGTCTCCTCCAAACACCGTGTGAGAGTATCAGCTGTTGTTCTATCAATCACCTTCAATCTAGTCGGCTCGCGCGTTCTCATTATCATGTATATGTCTGGGTGGCCGGGCCGAACCTTTCGCAATGCATATGCGAAGCCCCCCTCAACAACCACAAGCTCGTGGTTTCCAACATTCTCGGTCCCAGCGTCTGCGTCTTCCCAGGTTGCCAGCTCATCGGGATTCTTCGCATACCTGATTTTCAATCGTGACTGGGTGCCGTCATACTTCCTATGCCTAACAAAAACAAAATGTTGGATTCTGTCCTGCTCACCTCGGGCGGCGCAGGCCGACAAAGCAAGCTGGCACACCTTTTTTTTTTCACATGCTTGTCTGCACAACTGAAAGGTGGTGGAACTGGCGGCGAGGAGGTATTGGCGAAACTTGCTGTTCTTCAACCCGAACTGTTTTGCCAAAGACAAATGAGAAGCCAACAATCTGGTCATTCCTTTCTCGCTTGTGACAGTGCCCAACATTTCCGTCAACATCCTCCTCACCTGAGGCCGCCCCTCCTCGCGACGCTCGTCCATCCGAACATCTCGAGGCCCCTCGACCAGAAGCGACACCGACGATGCGATCACAAACTCAACAGGGGCGGCCCCGGCAGCGCATGCAAGCGCCAACTCGGGAACATTCAAATCGTTTGCGTCGAACTGTACCCGAGGGGCGGCCAACCAGTCATCATCATCTGATTATGAAGCCCGCTCGGGTAAAGTATCGTTTGCAGCAGCAGCCTCAACATCAACATTTCGAGGCTCCAGCGCTTTCGAAATCCCAATCCAATCTTAATCCGAATCGGACAGCTTGCCAACAACCCCTACGGACGCCCTCGGGCCAAGACAGCTACGGACGGAGAAGAGTATAACCAGGTGGGCCATAGCCATGCGTCGTTGGCATGAGCGACGCAACTGCGTAGGGCTCTCTCTCAAGGCTCTTTGAGGCCTTGTCGTATCATCGCTGGGCAACTTTAGGGCCACGAAACAGCATCGAGCAAACGCGGCGACAACCAAGCTTACAATTTCATGGCGTTGATGGGGTTTCGCTTCTTGCGTTGGCGGGTGGGTGGGTGGGCGCCTCAAGCCCGCAACGTACTCGGAACACGTTTAAGAAGGCCATGCGGCCGCTAGGGCCGCTAGGGATATGTAATCGATCGCATGTTGACCCATGTTGGGCTGATACGTTTTATGGAGGCTATGTTGGGCCACCTGGAGCCATCTTGGAGACATGTGGTGATATCTCTGGGAGCGCCAAACACACCCAGGATCGTGCAAACACACACAGAGCAGCTATCGATTAGGTCCTAATCGATAGCTGCTCTGTGTTGCCAAATATGTTGCGCCTGAAGGTCATCGGGGCGGCCCCGCCAGTCTTCGCAGACGCGTAGGACATGGGCAGAGGAGTGGTGGGCCACGGAGGAGAAGGGGGGAAGGGGGCGAAGGCGGAGGGGGAGGAAGAAGAGGGCTACTAGCTACTAGAAACGCTTCACATGTGTGAAAAAGCGACCCCCCTGAAAAGTGGCGAACGGTCGCGGCGCGCCGCGTATCAGCGCAAACAGGCGCGAAAGCGATCGCACGAAATTATTGGTTTTTGACCAGGGATGGCGCCAAACAAAATCATCAAACATTGTTGTCCTGACCTTCGGCGCGCGCTGCCCCCCATCAAACATTGACCTTTCGGCCTTCGGCGCGCGCGCCGCCTCCATCCAACTGAGTCGTTGTGGCCGCCGACGGAGGGCCATCAAAATCCATCAACCCCAACGAGGCCCCCTTAGGCAGCCCCTGAACCCTCAACGCTGGCGCACGCCAGTGCAGTCTGAGGACGGAACTGCGAGGACACGCGAGATGCCCATGCTTAGCTTTGCCACCGAACAAGCAAGCATCCATGCTCGGCGACCAAGGAGTGCTCGACGCCCCACAGGCACGGAAAGGAAGAGAAGCTGATCAGAACCGAACGGAGGTGAGGGTAAACGTTAGGGTTAGGTCGGGCTTGTCCCCCTACATGGGATTTTGAATGCAAAATCCGCCGACCCTGTCGGCGTGTGGAAGATGCTTTTCCGTTCGTCGTGAACGTCGTCGTCGTCGTCGTCGTCGCCGCCGCCGTCGTCGTCGTCGTCGTCGTCGCCGTCGTCGTCGTCGTCGTCGTCGATGCTCTTCCGTTCGTCGTCGTCGTCGTCGTCGTCGTCGTCGTCGTCGTCGTCGTCGCCCTCCCCTCAGGCGCGCCAGCCAAAACGAAACCAAAGCGAAATCGAGCAACGTTGTAGCTGAGTCGAAGGCAAAGCGAAATTGAGCAACGTCGTAGCTGAGTCGAAGGGAAGCCCCTTCCCTTTGATCCCTTCCCCGCCGGGGGGGGGGGTCCCGGGGGGGGCCCCGGGGGGGGGTCCCGGGAAGGGGTCCCGGGGAGGGAGGGGGGGCAGATACGCATCTCCCGGGATGTCTCGGGACCTAGAAAAGCCCCCAGACTGGCCAAGAGTACCCCAAGAGGCTTCCAAGACGGCTCCAGAGGGCCCCGAATCGCCGAACCATCGGTCGAAGACGCCAAAGTAGCCTCCAGACGGCCCAAGAGATTGCCAAGACGCTCCAAGAAGTCTCCAAGAGCACTCCCAAGAATGCACGAAGAGGGACAAATCAAAGATTTCCTTAAAGTTTTGTCAGATTTTGGCGTTCTCGCCGTTTCAACTTGCCGACGCTCCAAGACGGCCCCAGGTGCCCCCAAGATTGCCCCAAGATAGCCCAAGAGGCCTCAAGAGAGCCCCCAAATGACCCAAGAGAGCCTCAAGACCGCCCAAGATGCCTCCAAGATGGCCCCAGAGGCTCCCCAAACGGCTCCAACAGGGTGCCCAGACGGGAGGCCCGACGAGCCCTCGGCGACAGAGGCTCCCAGGAAGCCCCAAGATGCCCTCAAGAGGCCACCACGAGACCCCCAAGAGGCCCCCAGGAAGCCCCAAGATGCCCACAGGAGCTTCGCGTGCTCATCCGGCATGAGCTGAGGCTCGGTTGGCTCACCCTTTAACCGCAACGTAGCTACTGAAAAGCGCGGGCCAAGGTAGCTGCCCCCGGAGTGCCGAGCCCAAGAGCATTCCAAAGCAACCCCAAAGGCTCCCAAGACCCCCCCCCAATACGGTCGAAAAGACCCACGAGAAAGCTCCAAACTGGCCCAAGAAGGCCCCGAGAGAGTCCTCCGAGAGAGCCCCAGAGAGTCCCCGAGAGACCCTTGAGAATAGCTCCAGATCGCCACCGCCGTCAACGTCGTCGTCGTCGGCCAAAGACGCTCCCGAGAAAGCCTCACGATTGCCAACAACGGCCCCAACACGACCACCCCCCCACACGAGACCCAAAGATACCCCCAAGAGGCCCCCCCGCCACATTAGAGAACGCATGGGTCGCCCTCCAGGATCGGCGGCACCGGCCGTAAGGCCTTCGCAAAAACAAAATACTATGAACAGTACGCTCAAATGTTCAGACATAGTCAAAAAAACCCGGACTAAGATTGTTCCTATTATTGAAGATCCCTCCTGTGAAGGGACAGGCCCGACTTAACGTTAGGGGCGGACCGGCTCCGGGGGGGGGACCTGTCGAGCTGGAGTCGGCGATCCTTCGCCGACGCATCGGCGATAGGCCCCCGATGGCTTCGCGAATCCCTGGCGTGGCCCCCGGGGAGGGCGGGCGAGGCAGAGGCAAAGGGGAGCGGCGGGGCGGAAGAGAGAGAGGGCAGAGGGCGAGGGGCGACGGGAGAGAGAGGGGCAGGGCCCCCTCGGCCACCCCCGATGTCGCCGTCTGCTGCCTCGCGGTCCTCCTCCGGCTCTTCGTCGTCGTCCTTCTCCCCGGCGGCGGCGACGCTGCTGGGTGTGCCGTCGGCGTCGCCGGCCAGGCAAGAATCGTCCTCGACCTCGTCGCGCGCGCCACGGGTGCGATCTGCACGCGTCCCGGCCAGGAGCGTCAGGGAACAACTCCTGGGCAATCTTCGTAAGAAGGTCTACGGAGCCCGATTAACGAGCCAATGAGCCGGATTGAGCCAGATGAAGCGCGGGACTAGGCTGAATTGAATACGAGTATGCTGGATCAAATTGGTCAGAGACACCTCTTTTAATATTCGCGATCACACCCGTTAAAATCCCATTCCCCCCCCCTCCCCGCTCCCCCTGGTAACGTCACGATTCGCGCTGGCGCCGTCTGGGAATTTGGCGAACCGCGACTTTACCGGCTCCATCCCCCCCAGAAGGTAAAAACGTGATCGGCCCTTCAATCCGGAAAAGGACTTAGGACTGCATGGTAATTCGGATGTTTCCGAACACTGCAATTGAGCGATGGGCAGTGCCAATGCTGAAGATATCAGTGGTGATGATATTGTTCCAGGGGCTGTGTTGTGCTGCTCTGCGCCGTGCCAAACAGCATCGTGACGTGCCAGGGGACGCGCCAGTGGAAGTGCCAGGGGACATGCCGCGTTGAACTGTGCCGTGCGCTTTTGCATGATGGATCAAGCCGACCTTAGCGTCATAATCCTGACCGAACTGCTTGGGACATTAAGCTCGAGCTGCCTACGCGCATAGCCCGGGCAAGTTACATTCGGACCGCGCGGGGCGCTCGACCAACTCGAACTCAAACTCCGATTCAGTTCCGAAGGCCCCTTGCACGGGGGCACAGCCAGACAAGCACATGTTGGATATGCCCCCGTGTATCCTGGGCGCGTGAAGACGTGGTTCCAGCTAAGGACAACCATGTTATACCCCCCCTCTGGGCGGCCTGGCGGCCTCTTCCCACTTGGGGGCGGTTGGAACCGACGTGTTCCACGCTGGTTCCGTTCTGGAACACTAGGAGCCGACGTGGTTTCACGCTTGTCCCGCTCTTGGGTGTCAGAACCCGCGCATGTGTTCGCGTTTCTCTTGCTCTGGGCGTTAGGAACCAACGTGTCGCCGCGCCCGCCCCGCTCTGGGGCGTCAGGAACCCAGCGGTCTTCACGCGTGCCCCGCCATCGGGCGTCAGAGCCCCATGTGTTTTCGCGATGTTCCATCACTGGGGCGTTAGGAGCCCGCGTCAATCGCTCTCGTCTCTTGTCCCGCTCTGGCAAGTTAGGAACCAGCGCGGCTTCGCGCATGTCCCGCTCTGGAGCACTGTGAATATATATATATATATATATATATAATTTCGCGCTTGCCCCGCTCTGGGACGTTGGGGGCCCAAAAAGTGCCCGGCTCGTCCTGCCCTGGGGCGTTAGGAACCTAATTATTGGTCTCGCGGCTGTCCCACTCAGGGGCGCGCGCCCCGCCCTGCGACGTTAGGGGCCCGCGTGTTTCGCGCTTGTCCAGCCCTGGGGCGTTGGGGGCCCGCGCGCATTCACTCTTGTCTCTTGCCCCGCTCTGGGACGTTTGGAACTCGCGCGGCTTCGCGCGTGCCCCGCTCTGGGGCACTCGGAACCCACGCAGTTTCGCGCGCTGGACACCAGGAGCCCGAACGTCGTCGGGCTTGTGCCGCTCTGGGGCGTTAGGGGTTCATCATTTTCATTGGTGTTGCGCTCTGGAGCGCTAGGGGCCCACGAGGCTTCGCGCTTGCCCCGCGCTGGGGCGCTGAGCACCCACGCGGCCCCGCGCTTGCCCCGCCCTGGGCCGCCCGCCCAGGGGCGCTGGGAACTCACGCGCGTTCACGCTTGCCCCGCTCTGTAGAAACGACGCGGTTTGACGCTTGCCCCGCTCCGGGACGCCAGAAGCCCACGCGTTTTCGCGCTAGTCCCATCTTGGGGCGTTTGGAACCCACGCGGGGCCACGCTTGTCCCGCGCCTGGGCGCTGGGAGCCCGCGCGTCGCCACGCCCGCCTCGCTCTGGGGCGTCGGGGGCCCATTGCTCTCTGCGTTTGCCCCGCTGTGGGCCGCAATGAGTCAACGCGCGCGCTTGTCCCGCTGCGGGGCGCCGGCAACCCGCGCGGCGCCGCGCGCGCCCCGCTCCGGGACATTAGGGGCCCAAGTGACTTCGCGCATGCACCGCTCAATGGCGCTCGGAACCGCGGTGGATTCACGCGCGCCTCGCTCTTGGGCGCGAGGAACCCTTCAGGTTTCACGCGCGCCCCGCTCCGGTGAAGTGGGAATCGATTTAGGTTCTTACACTCGTTCCGCCCCTGGGCGCCAAGACCCCATGCGATTTCTCGCTTGCCCCGCTCTGGGGCGCCGAGAACCCGCGCGCGTTCGCGCTCGCCCCGCTAGCGGGCGCCGGGAATCCACGCGCCCTGATCATCTGGGACCGGCTTAACTATGGAGTTGTGGGTTGTCGATTTCAGGTCGCGACTGGATTCCGGTTTTGACGCCGTCTCGAAGTAAGTGACACACGCCCCTGCTCATGATCTATGAATTTCGGCATTGGCAACCCGAATTTGGGCATCGATTGCGACGCAGAGTTCGGCACCGTCGAGCGCGAAATTCGGTAACAAACCGGGCGCGGATATCGAATGTTGATGACCATCTCCCAGGAAACTTTGACGATGAGACTGGACTTGCCAGAATGAAGGGTGATTCTGATGTAGATGGTAATACTTATGTTGATTATGGTGATGATTATGGTAAAGATGCTGTTAGATCCAATGGCGCCCACGGTGTTGTCGCGCAACAAAATGCTAGGAAAACGGGCCCAGGGGGGAGGAGGGGGGAAGGAGGAGGGGGGGAAACCCGATGACGACGAGGAAACGAAGGAGGAGGATAAGGGGGAAGAGAAGGATCAGGAGGAACAGAAGGATAAGGAGGAGGGAGAATACGGGGAAAAGAAAAAGGGAGATGGCTCTCACTCCGACTCCGACGACAAGGCCGATGACGACGAGGAAACGGAGGAGGAGGAGGAGGAAGAAACTGATAAGGAGGAAGAGAAGGATATGGAGGAGGGGAAAGGAATGGGGAAGAATCGAGCCCGCTGAGCGGCGCCGTAGAGCCCGCTGAGCGGCGCTGTCGAGCGCGCCGAGCCCGCCCCCTCACTCCGACTTCGGGGCCTCGTCCTCCTCCCCCGTCGCCCTCTTCGGCCGAGTCCAAGCCCTTGTCTGGCGGCGGGCTCAAAGGGGGGAATGAAGAAGGGCGGGCCTTCAACACGCAAAGACATTCTGAGAGATTATCCACGCCGTGCCCCCGGGGGTCCTCCAGCCTCCTGAGAGGCCTTCTGCGTCTTTCGGACGCGGCGTGGACAGCGTCTCAGAATGCCCTTGCACTCTGAAGGCCCGCCCCCTCTCAGTTTCCCCTCGGGGCGCCGCCGTCCTCCAGGTCGCCAGGCGCGGCCGCTTTCCCAGCGTCGCCGCGGGCCCTGGCCTCGCGATGCCACTCCTACAACCAGGGGTCGACAAGACGCGACGCCGACGCCGCCAGGGGGGTCGCCCCCAACGACGAGTTTCACCCACGATGCCCCCACACACACAAACAAAAACACACAAACACACGCGCACACATACGCACACACACACACACGCACACGCACATACATACATACACACACAAGCTGGAGATTGGGGGCGTCTAGAGCGGGGGAGGGGGGGGGCATGCCGCCAGGGAGAACCCCTGCCCCTTGAGGGGCATCGCGGGTGAACCTCATCGTTGGGGGCGCCCCCCCTGGCGGCGTTGGTGGCGCCCCCCCCTCGACAACCCCTCGCGGCCGAGGATCGCTTCGCTGTCTGAGTTCTCGCCCGTTCCCTGAGCTGAGCCACCTCCGTCTCCAGGGCGACGGCCTTGAGGGCGCGAAGCTCATCGCGCTCCCGCGCCGACCCCCAACCCACAGGAACAACCAATGTGGGCTGGGAAGGGGGAGCGGGGCCGAACCGCGGAGCGCGAATCACTTCGCCCCCTCGCTGACGTCGTGGATCTGGCAGATGGCCCAAGTCAGCTGGAGAGGGCGGCCCCGCCGCAACCCCGCCCCGATCGCCCCGAGAGAACGAGGGCCCCTCGGGGCTTCAGCGTCGGGCCCTCCTAGAGCCCCAGCGGAGGAGTCCCGCGATGCTCTCGCCCTCTCGGGGCGATCGCGACGGGCGTGGGCGGGGGGCCACCGCCCCCTTCTCATCCTCATATTCCCCATTCTTCCCTACGGGCAGCCATTGATACAGTTACTTCAGACAACTTGACATATGAATCCCCACGGAGGCCTTCGTCATTCCAAGTGCCAAGTATCTGCGTGCGAAGTGTTTGACGTTCTCGTCGAGGCTGGAACCACGCGCGCAGCCGCGCGGAAGAGTGAGGCAATGAAGCTGGACAAATGGAGGAAGAAAACGTAGCACAATGAGTTGGGGAAATAGAGGGTGAAGATGAAGATGTACAAAAAGATGAAGCATGTAGGTGTAGCGGCCTGGTATCCTTGACCGTGCCTGCTGTAGAAAATGAGTGCGGCTCCGTAGCTGAAGGCGCAACGGTATCTTTGCCCAAGAGACGCCCAATACTAGGAACAGCAAGCTGAACAAGATGTGGTCCATCGCTGCGGGCTCTCATGCCAGGCTGGACTGTGCCTGGTAGACGCCGCGTTTCCTAATGCCTTTTCGATTCCCCCTTCGGCTGACCCTTCATGCCGCCAGGGGGCCGAGTAAGTAAAGCACTGCATTTATATTCCAGCTCCTTGAAGCCTTCGTGTTCTTGGAGTTCCTTCCAACTGGCCCATGTGTCGGCCCGCTCCTTCTTCGCGGCATTGCCGGCCACCGTCGCTGCAAGAGCGGGCTCTCCGCCCGCGCTGACCTCGTGCGGAGAGGAGTCCGTGATCTTGGTGTCCTTCAACAGGTACTTCAGTCCGAAGCAGTAATTGCGCGCCGCGCGCTCCAATTGCGGCCTGTCGGGTGACGCCCAGATATCCTTACCATTGTGTTGAAGACGGGTGCCCCTGATAAGTGCCACTGCTGTGTCACGATCTGTCGCATCCAAAAACTCCGCGAACAGAATGTTGGTGGAGACCCCTTTCATGCACATGTTCTGGGGCAAAGGGCTACCACGCTGCGATAGCTGATCGCGCAACCACGCGGCGGCCGCATGCGTCATAGTGAACCCATCCAGATTCCCAGACTGCTGTCACAGAGCGCTTGTCGTTCGGATGGTGAGGAACTCTGGGACCACCTTGGCGTCTGAGTTGCTGAACTTCACGTTCTAAAGCTTGCAATTTCCCGAATGTGCTTGAGCCAATGCTCGCTTCCGGCCCTGTCCTTGCAGACGGTCCTGGAGTAGGCGCTCGCGAAGCATCCCGCGACTCCAGGATCCCCAGACGCGTCGCGATGTCGTCGATGGTGCTGGAAATGGGAGCAACCTTAGCATCAAGATCTGCACGCGAGACTCCATGCGATTTGATCGCGTGTATGTCCTGGCGCATGGGGTCAAGCTGTTCCTTGAGGACCTCTCTGAAGGCGCTCATCGACACAGACTCTCCCATGATCTTGTCGTCGCTGCTGCTGCCGCCAGCACCGGCCAGTTGAGCTTGGAACCGTTGCTGACGTGCAAGAGTGCTCTCGGCGTCGTCGAGCCCGTCCATTTCCTGCAGCGGACTGTGGATGCGGCGCTGCTTGAACAACTGCTGGGCAGGTGTTCCTGGCGCACAAGAGTCGACACTGGCCCCCAAAGAAGACGTCTATGCAATGTCGAGCTGCATGGGATGACGTCGGAGAGAAAAAAAAAAAGAGCAATCGCAAATGGCAGGCACAGTGAGCAGGTGTGACCCCGGCTTGGGCCGTGGGATATCCTTGAGCAAACATCGAAAGTAAAATCAGCACGACAAAGATCCTCAAACACCAACAAAGATCACATTCTCAGCACTGTTATCATTGCCATCTCCGTAACCATCAACAGATTACGTATATACTTTAACCCATCTGTCATCAGGGTCATCGCCACCACCATCACCATGATCACCGAATGATAGAAGGGATTAGGTAGCGGCGACCATGAAATTGCAACATCACCGGCATCGAAATTCGGCAGCGACGGCGCTGGATTTCGGAAGCGACGAGACGCCGAAATCCAGCATCGCCGAACAAGATATCAATGAACAATTATCAGGATTCCCACGCCGATTCAACCGTGAACGCGTGCCTCTCGATACCAGATCTCGTCGCTGGATTCCAATATTCCAGTGACGTCCGGTTCTGCGACCTCGCTACCGGATTAGGGCGGTCGCGGGTGATCTGGGCGGCGTCGCGCTCGCCCCGCCCCGATGCGCAGGTGGCCCGCGCGCGGCGACGCCTGTCCAGATCCGGGGCGTTGGCCCCTGGGGCGCGAGGAACCCGCGCGGTTTCGCGCCTGTCCCGAGCTGGGGCGATAAAAACCACTTGTTTTCACGGCTGCCCCGCCCCTGGTCGCCGCGGCCCCGCGCGCGCTCGCGCGCGTTCCGCTCTAGCGCGCCATGGGCCGACGTTTCTTGTTCGCGCGCGCCCCGCTCCGGGGCGTCGGCAGAGGCAATTGAAAGAAAAACGCGCGAAACTAACGAGATTCAAAACCGGGCAAAACAAACGGCTCGCTCGGATAATCCTCGACACATACTGCAGAAGAAACGTTTCGCTCGAGACGTCCGCGACTCGCGAAAATGTCCACGTCGCCCGACGTTTGATTTGTTGGAATTTCCCAAGCCAGCGTTTCGCTCGGGACGCCCTCGAACGCCCGCCCCCCGGCCCTCTTCGACCCCGTCACTGGTCAAAGAAAATGTCAGCCAGCCCTCCAATGGGCCAAAACGATACGAGACCGCCCCGCCAACGGCGGCGCGGCGCGGGAATCGCAAACGCATGCCCCGCGCAGCCTCGTCTTGTCATCGCGAAGGCCCCGCGGCGGCGTCGGGGGGCCGCCGCGCCGCGCCAGGTCCGGGCGCCGCCCGAGCACCGCCAGCCGCGGCAGCGACGCGGGTTCCACGCGCTGGCCCCGCGAGATCCCCAGTCGCAGAGCATGCGCCGATTGCCTCGATCAGCGCCTGGCCGCGCCATGCGGCGGCGCGCTGCCGCCGCTCTTCACCTCGCGCCCAACCCAGCGACGCACGCAGCGCGCAAGCCGCCAGCGCGTTTCAGAATAGCGTCGCCGCGCCCCGCCAAGCTGATGCGCGCCTCGCATGCTGCGCTCGTCGCTCTGGCCAGCGTCGCGGCGCCTGCCCCCGCCGCGCCCCCGCGCGGTGGAAGCGGGGGGCGTCGCGCTGCGCGTCGACGCACTGGCCCGCGCTCTGACGACGGCGCCCGCCGCGGTAATCAAACTCGCGCGGCTGGCGCCCGTTATTCGGGCGCCTGGTGACTGGCGACGTGGAAATGTTGCGTTCGGTCGCGCGGCTCGGCGCCGGGCCGTTCGCGCCCGTCGCGATGCGTTGCGCCGCGGTCGCGGCGCCCGATGGGCGGCCAACTTTTTCGCGGCCGCGCCGAGCGCCGCTCGCATAAAATATGCCCATGGGGGCTAGTCGCGGCCAGCTGATCAGCGCCGCGTCGCCGGCGCCCGCCGCGGCGCCTACCGATGGACGTCCGCTGCGCCCGCCGCGCTGTCCGGCGATGTACTGGGGTCGCGCGGCGCGCGGCCCCCCGGCGCCAGTCGCGCGGCTCGGCGTCGCGCTGGCGGCGCCGGTTGCCGCCGAGCGCAACGGCTTGAACCGGAGCGGCAGCGGAAGACGGGGGAACGGGCGGCGGGCGGGGCACGAGGAACGCAACGGGGCGGAAATGACGGCAGCGGCGTCGGCAGCGCCCGCGCCGCCGCTGCCGTCGCCGCGCGCGCCCGCGGCTGACGCCGCAGAACCGCCGGCTGCGCTTGCGACGGAGGATGAACAGGAACTGGGAGGAATCGCGCGGCGGAAGCAGGAGGGGGGGGCAGGGCTGAGAAAGAGGGGAACGCGAAGCAGACGCAGAGAGGGAGGAAGGGGGGCGCGAAGCGGGGCGAAGGGCAGGGGGGGGGAAGACAGGCGGCGGGGAGACGGACGCGAAGGGGGGCAGAAGGGGGGGGGGGGGCAAGAGCACGACAAATGACGCAGGGGCGGGGGGGGGAAACAGGGCGGGCGAATCAGGGGGGGCGCGAAGGAAGAAAGGGGGGCAGAGCGAATGCGAAAGAGAAGGCCGCAGGGGGGCGGGGAAGGGGGCAGCCGGGAGGAGGGGGGGGAAAGGAAGGGGGAGGGGGGGGGAACAGGATGGAGAGAGGGGGGGAAGAAGGAAAGGCGAAAGGGAAGAGGGCCTGCGTGCCGCCGACAAAAACGCGAAACCCACGCTGACAGAAAGCTGGCAATGCATCCACCCGCCGGCGCGCGCAGGCTTCCGCAACTGACGCAGAAACGTCCGCGAGAGCGACGGCCCCCATTCAGACTACTCCGGCAGCCTCGCGCCGCGCCACCGCCGTGCCCGACCCGAATCTGACGAGCACTTCAAAACACGCGCGCGCGGGCCAGGTCCGACAAGGCACCTCCGATGTCGCGCGACGCGTCGGCTCGAACGTCTGACAGCCCACATGACTGACCCGCAAAAGCTGAGGAAATCACCATCCCAACGCCGAGCAAACTCACCGCGCGCCCCGCGCGACAAGAAGCCCGCGAAATCGGCGAAGACGCGGCCCCCATGCCGCGCGAAGACACCGCCCTGACAAGCGGCGAACTGACAGGACAACCCGACCGCGTTGACGTCGAAGCGGCCCCAACCAGCGCGTCGACGTCTCGGCGAACTACGACTGCCCGGCGCGTCGCTATCGCGCCGTCGCCGGTCGCGAAGTGCCGCGCGAAGGACAGCGAGGCAAGGTCGCAAACGTCCAGCGAGGTGCGCCGCAGGCGGCACGGTGCAACGCGCGTCTTGGTCGAGAGAACCCCGGGCCGACGCCCTTCTCGGGGGGGCGCCTCTCCTCGGCCGCGGATGTCCCAGAGCCAGTGCTGAGTTTGACCTCCCAGGAATTGCATCCTAGAGGAGCGCGCGGGGCGCGGCGACGGGGGCGCCGGAAGATGCGAGATGGCACGGCAGCTGGAGATGAAGACGGGTGCAGGACGACGATGAGCGGAGCGAACAGCAGGATATCGAGCTCCAGGAGGCCAGGGACGGGAGCGCACGGACTCCGATGAGCGAAGACAGAGGAGGAGAGATGCCAGGCAAGGAGCCAGGAAACGATTCAGAGGAGGCAAGCCAAAGAAAAGGAAGAGGATGGGGCGGATGGGGGGGGGGGGGGGGGCGGAGGAGGAAGGACCGACCAACGCTAGCGCTACCAGCGCCCGCCAGCCCTAGAAGGAGTCGGCTTGCGGGGGGGGTCGGGCGCGCGGGAGGCGGGCGGAGGCGTCGCCGGCGCCCCGCGCCCCCGGGGGGCTCCATGTTGGATTTCCCAGACTGCGCCAAGCGCGCGCGTTAGTTGCCCGCGCGCCCACATTCGCGCAAGCGCATCCTAGGAAACTATGATTTTGGATCGGAAGCGGGCGACAGCGGGCATGGGGCGCCTGTCAAGGCTGCTTCTGGGATGCGATTGCCGCTGGCTCGACACGCGCGATATGCATGCAACGACTTTTGGAGGACGGGCGCCGCGCCGCCCAATCCAACGCGACAATGGCGCGGTCCGGGGCGCGCGGCCGTCGCGGCACACGGCGGTCGACGTGACCGCATGGGGCGCGCGATCGGCCGCGCGGCATTTGCGGGCCATTCGGCCGACGCTGCCGGGTCGCCCTCAAAGAGCCCGCCAGGAATGCGCAAATGCGCAATGCGCCAGCGCGCCGCCAGGATATCGCCCTGAAAACAACCTGTTCACTCTGAACGCCGACTGCGCGCCTTGCTGAACCAGCGAAGTCGCGCGGAGCGCCCTCGTCGCGGACCCGCCGCAATGAACTCGCGGGAAAAAGGCCTCCCTCCATGGGTTCTGGCACCGATTCTGGCCTACTTCCCCGTTCTGGCCGATTCTGGTTCCATCGCCGATTCCTCCTTTGATTCCGTATTGATTCCGTACTGATTCTTTTGATCCCGCTAGAATCAAGGGTCGCAGTTGTGCCGATTCTGTTTTGATTCTGTACTGATTCCGCACTGATTCCTTTGATTCCCCTGTGCCCCAGGGACCATCAGGCCGCAGCCCGAGCTCCCGCCTCGGCGACATTGGTTTTTCCAAGAGCGCGGAAGAGTTTTGAGGGGGAGGGGGGCGGGGGGGGAGGCGGAGCGATTTTTGGGGCGCATCGGGCGGCCGAGCCGCAGATTTCGGGGCCCAGCGCGCGCGCCCAACATGGCAGGCGCTGGTGCGCGCGCGAGTTCTCGACCGTCGGCGCATCTGTAAGTTCATGCCCCGCCCCGCGCGCGGGAATGGAAACTTGCGCTGCGGTTCCCCATTGAACGCGCGGCCGTCGCCCCCCATGCTGCTCAGCGCGCAAAGCGCGCGAGCAGCATGGGGGGCTTTGCGTACGCGCATGAGAAGTGCGCGGGGCCGAACCGAACGGTCGGCGGCGCCCGCTCCTGCGCCGCGCGCGAGGCCATCGCGTCAGCGCGGGGGGCTACAAGGGCCTGGGCCGTCGCCCTGGGGCGCGGGCACAGCGCGAGGCCCGCGCGGGTCTCTCGCGCCAAACATGCGCAACAAGGTCGGCCCGCCCGCCGGCTGGCGCTCGCGGGCGGCGCGACGCCGGCGCCGACTGCGAGGCCGACTGGGCCCGGAGGATTCCTGAGAGTCCCGGGAAGGGGCAGCGGGCCGCGATGGAATCGGCGCGGTCGTTGGCGCCCCCCCCGCGCCCGCCCCCCCCTGCAAGCCGACCCCTCCTAGCCAGCCCCCCGCGGGCGGGGTGCAACGCGCTGCCGAGGCGTCAGCACCTGAACAACATAGAGCGCACCAGCGCGAGCGGAGCGGCTTGCAACGCTGCGCCGCTCTCATGACTTCAGCGCCAAGAGTTAGTTGCCGGTGACAAGCTCTCAGAGCACATGATTGCGCAGCCTCTCAGAAGAGGCGATTGTGGGTCACCGAGGAAAGAGCAGGAGCCACCTCGGTGCGAAGCCAGATCGTTTCCCTGCCCGCGAAACAAGATCCCCCCCTAGATCCCCCCTCCCCGACCCACATCTTCGGGAATACCACTAGCCCTCTGGGCGAAGATGGTAAAACGGGCTGCGCTCTTCTGAAGCCCCTCCTTCCCCTGATCAGGGGAGGGGGGCGCCCCTCCCCCTGCAACCTCTACTGGGTCTGGACAGAATGCGGGCGGGGGGCGCGCGAAACGCCCGGAAAGTATGCGCGCCGTCGGGAAGAGCACTTGCGATGGAGTTCGAGCGCGAAGCCTGGCTGGGGGCCGGCACAAACCAAAAACGCTCCGCGTCAGCCCCCCGAGGACGACCCTTGCACGGCGCCCGAACCACCAAGCATCGGCCACTCCTCCGCTACCTGAGAGCGCCGCCACGACCGCGTGGACGGTGTAGCAGCGTTTCTCGAACCTGCCGCCAGCGCCCGCCCGCCCGCCGCCGCAGCTTCAGGCGCAGGTCCGCGCCAGCCCAGGGCTCCTGGCCGAGGTGTCCAGCAGCGACCGGGCAGCCCACCCGCCAGGTGCCCGGCCGGCGTCGGCGGCCCGCGTCGCGGCGGCCGCACGCCTCGCGGCGCCCCGCGTCGGCGGCGGTTGGCCGCCCGCCGCCTGCCGGCGAGTTGGCCGCCGCGCTAACGTCGCCGCCCGGCGCCGCGCCGACAAGGGCAGGGGGTGGCGGCGAATCACCGTAGGCGACTTCGCTGACGCCAACGTCTCAATATGCACAGATGATTCCTATCAGCCCCCGCGTGATGTTCCCAGACGCGCCAAGGCAACAACGAGAAGCACCGGCGGGACTCTGATATATCCCATTGTGATAGAGAGGGGGCTGGCGGCAGGGGGCGAAGCCCTCACGGATATACGCTAGAAACACGCGCGCTTCGCGAGCGCTTAGGTTCTAGCGCGCCCCGGCCACCGACAACATCACAGCTGCACGTGTGCACGAATATGGATTGCGACGGCAATGAGAAGGACGCCTTCAAAGAGCCACGAAGGAAAGCCTCACCACCGGCCCCTCCCTCATGCCTCCTCCTCCTCCTCCTCCTCATTATGTACATCATCTTACCTCCTCAATCCTTCATCCTCTCCGCCCGTCATTCCTCCGGAGCCCATCCTGACCCATCCTTCACGTTCCCTACTGTCCGTTTCTTCGCCCCCCTTCTCCCCTCTTCCCTCCTCCCATTTCCACGCATTCTCGCCCAACCTCCCCCTGCCCTCCTCTCTTCGACTCTTGCCTCCCCGTCCTCCCTTTTGCCTGCGGACTCGGATGACTGGTCGATCGTACGGCGCTCTTTGTGCTCATAGGGCGTTCTGGTGCCTCTCCCGGTCTCTCTTTGGGGCTGCCTGGGGTGCTCCTGGAGCCGTCTTTGAGGCGTCTTGGGACGGTCTCGGAGACCAGCTGGGACTCTCTTCAAGAAGTGGTGGAAGAATCGGCATCTTTGAACATCCTGAGAAAATCCTACGACGGGCCTCCGTGGTCAACTTGCAGGGAGACGCGGGCGGGGGAGGAGGACGATTCGAACGAAACAACACGTGCTTGAACAAAGCAGGGAAGGTGATAGTCCCCTATGTGTTATCAAGTGTACCCCGAGACAACGGGCTCCAGAACGCACATCACAAACCCAGCAAACAAACTACATGACCCCTTTGGAATAGTGCTTAGGCCTTCAGTGGTCTTCTCTTCGGGGCCACCTTAAGGGTTCTATGGGACTTTGTGGGCCTTTTCGGCGCTTGCTGGTCCGTCTTGGGGTCCTGTTGCCCCGCCTGACGCCTTCAGAAGATGCATTGGAAGCGTATCTGATCTGTCTTGGGGCGCTCTGGGGCCATCTAGGAGGTCTCTTGGGCCGTCTTGGGGTTCTCTTCAGGCCGTTTTGGGGAGCTTCTGGGGCCGTCCTTGGGGCTCTCTCGAGCCCGTTTTGTGGACCTCATGGGTGGGTCACTCTGGGGTATGAGTGTGCCCTCCGTGGACCATCGGAGGCGAAAAGGGGAAGAGGGCGAAAACTATGGTGTTGCCTTGGGTGATTTGCAGATGTTGGACTGTCGGAGGCCACCCGGCGCGTCTTGACACCGTCTTGGGGCAGAATGCATCGGAACGGAATGAAACTACAAAGGAGCGTACTGGGGAAGAGACGGAGGCACTCGGAAGGAGCTGCGGGGGGGGGCCTGGAGCAAGGATGTTTGGAGATAAGCGCGGCTATGTTAGGACAGCCCCGAGGGGAAGAGGCTCGCAAGTCAAACTGAAAAGGAGGGAGACGGCCCCCCTCAGAGAGGGGAATTTGCTACTCTGGAGGACAAAGCTCCCACCACTCTGACAAGGCCCGCGCCCGCGACGGGGTGCCGCTCCAAAATCGCTCCTCGACCACCCTCTCGATCCTGGCTCAACCTCGCTCAGCGAGTGCGGACAGGCGCCTCGCATTGGCTCAACGAGCGCAGTGGCTTGAAGCAGAAAACGATATGGCAGAATATTAACGTCTCCCTCGCTCACCTGCCATGGGCAAGCCAATTCGATGAACTACGGCCTGACAAAAATAGGCGGCGGCATGAGTGTAAAGAGCCAGACGGGGGAGAGAGACGAGGCGGAAAGAGGGGAGGATAGATGAAGAGCAAACTGAATGAACAGAAACTTTCGGAAATCCGCCCGGAGTTCTTGGATATGCGGTGGACCCCCCTCCCTGACGCGCGGACCGCGCGAGGGCGGCGCTGGAAGTGCCGCCAGGGGGTCCGTATCGCCGTTTCAAAGGATCCGCGCGGACCTCCAAGACTCTCTACTAATGTCATCTTCTTCTGCAGGGAGAAGAAAGAAGAAATCAATACGCGATCCGTGCAATAATGAGTGCAAGCTGTCTGTACACGAGCCAGCGCCGGAATGTAGACGAGCGAGCAGCAAACAGGACGGCGTCGCTGGACCTGCACATGATGCCGAGGGACACGCATGGGTAGGCACCAAACCTCAACGAGAATGGCACTAGCCAGAAGAACCGCTGCGAAGGCGAAAGAATACGAGTATGCTATTTACTCGAATTCGCAGACGTACCCTCCGACCACATACGATGCTGTGAGCGCTCTCTCCTTGCCTGGAGAAAAAAGGTGGGAACCACACATACAGTGATGTATGCGCGCTCGTCCAAACAATCGTGTACATCTTCTGCCGACTGTCTCACCTTCGCGAGACTTCCCCGAAACATGTCCACTGAATTGTGCTCGGTGGCGGTTGCCTTTCGCAGCGTGCCGCCGAGGATGTGTGAAACATCCCCCGCCAGAATGAGGAGCACGGCGCCCGCGTACGACAAGAAACCAAACGTGACCTCGAACGAATGCCAGCAAAAGCTGGCCGCGAACATGCACACCCGGAAACTGCCCCCCAAAGAGAGCTGAAGGTGCCCTGAGGGGCATGCCGGACGAACCTGAAGAACCACATAGAGGCCTCCCAAATGGGTCTAAGCAAATGGGGACGGAGGATCGCGCCACGTCGCCGATGAATCGCCGATACATCGGTAACCTCGGCGATGCATCGGCGCCGTCGGCATGGAGAACATCCGGCTCCGCACCGTGCCGCATTCCGGATGCACCGTCGATGCGGCGCGATCCAGCGACCCCATCTGTTCCGACCCCACCCAAGAGGCCTAGCCTTCAGGGACAAAAAAGAAGCTGACGCACACACTCGGCGCGCTAGCAGGCCGAGCCAAAAAACAAAAACCCAAATGTCCGACGACGCGTTTTTTTTCGGTCTCGGCATCTCACTCCGATCTCGGCCCCAGCGGACCGTCCGTCTTCGGGGCCCAGGGCTATAATCTCTGGGGTCTCACAGTCTGGCGCGCGCTGGGGAATTTCTTCTACCTGCCGACAAATAAGGGGAACAACATCACAAATAACTGAACATATAAAACTATCGGATACACACACACACACTTATTTGTATACGTTTTCAACATATGTCTCATACGTTTCCATCTGTTCATAAGATGCCGCGCCGGGTCAGAACAACAATGCATCTACGCATGTGTATATATATATATATACACGAATGCGTATGCAACGCCAACTCAAAAAAAAATCAACAACAAACATATAGTAGAAAATACAAGTATGTGTTGCCATATATGTATCATAATTCCCCACGGTTTTCAAAATTTGTAACGCCCGCGCAGAAACGGTAAACTCCCCAAACGGAGCTATACATATGTGTTGACATATATGTATATGAATTCTCCCGGTTTTCATAATTTGTAACGCCGGTTCAGAGACGGTGGAATCTCAAAACGTAGCTAAACAAATGTGTCGCGTACGCGTTGTATAATTTTCCATATTCTCATAATTTGCAGCGCCGGCTCAGGCACAGCACCATATCAACAACTGCCAAGCATACGAACAAATATTTGAAAGAGCGTGTTCTACCGCTGCTGGCGGGAAACCGGGGGGGGGTCACTACCGGTTCGAACCCCTCCCCCCCCCTCCGGAAAACCGGGGGGGGGGTCACTACCAAGTATTTCTATGTTTGTATGTGTGTTAATACATACATGTGTATATGTGTTGTGCCACGTGTGTATATATATACAAACCATCAATTCTCTTAATATTTCTCACAATGCCCCATCGTATGAAACGCCGCCTCAGAAACGGAAGAATATCCCCAAACAAGAAACATTGTCGCTGGTTCTAACAAGTCCCAGAGCGTCGCAAAGCCAAAAACAAATGTGTGAAACAAGCTGTCGCCCGGTTGCGGTTGCAGTTGCGCGGGCGGATTGAAACTTGTCGCCCTTTTGCGGTAGCAAGTGCGTATACGCGGGCGGGTTGAAATGTGCTGCCGGATTGCGGTTGCGCGTGCGGTTGCGCGGGCGGGATGACATGTGTCGTCCGCGTTCGGTTGCGGTTGCGGCCTTGCGGGCGGTTCGACATGCGCCCGCCGGCGCGCGGTTGCGGTCGCGCGAGCGGGCGGGTTGAAATGCGTCGCCCCGCGGCGGTTGAGGTTGCGCGGGCGGAATGAAATGCGACGACCAGCTGCGGTCGAGGTTGCGCGCGCGGGCGGGTTGAAATGCGTCGCCTGGTCGCAGTTGCGGTTGCGTTTGCGCGGGCGGGTTGGAATCCGTCGCCAGGTTGCGTTTGCGGTAAAGCGGGCGGATGAAAATGTGTCGCTCAGTTGCGGTTGCGCCTGCGGTTGAGCGAGCGGGAAGACGTGCGTCCCCCGGCTGCGGTTGCGGATGCGCGGGCGGGTAGAAATGCGTCGCCTGGCTGCGGTCGCGGTTTCGCGCGCGGGCGGGTTGAAATGCGCAGCCCGGTTGCGGTTGCGCTGCGCGCGCGGGCGGTCTGAGACGCGTCGCCCAGTTGCGGTCGCGTTTGCGCGGGCGGTTTGACCTGCATTGTCAGAAGTGCTCTCCTGACGGTCAGTCAGTCCGTCTGTCAGTCAATCAGCGAATCAGCCAGTCAATTCGTAAGTCACACCGGCGGGGGCGAAATTTCACCCAGCTCCGCCAGGAACCATATGCTTTCACAAAATTCTCGGAGACCCCCCGGGATTCCCGAGGGCTTGCGAAAGCCGGCGGAATCTCGATGAGAGATCCGACTGGGAAACTCCCGAACTGTCGATCTCTCTCGGGTTTACCATGGTTCCTGAATCTCTCGGGCTCACCCCAGTTCCCGAAGACCCCCGAAGATCTCTATCTGAAAACTCCCACAGATTCCACGGGAATCCGAAAACATCAAACATTCCCCGGCAGGTTCTCCGGGGCTCCCCAGCCTCGCGAGGATTCGTAGATGCCCCTGAAGGTCCCGGGGGGCGTTCGCGGACTCGCGAATTCACAGGATTTCCAAGAGCCCCCAGAGGTTCCTCGAGGCAGCGCCGACGCCGCGGACAAACGCGGCCGACTCGCAATCACGCGCCGCGAAAATACTCGGGCACCCAACTGAAGAACAATGGAGAACGCCCCCCCCCAGATCGCGCAAGAACGCGCATCCGACCGGGGCCCCTCGAAAAAGACGCGCCTGATCTCGCGCTCTGCGTCGGCGAATTCGCGACGTCGTCTGCGGCGACGCCCGCCGTCCGCGCGCTCGCCGGGGGGCGACGAAATTACCTCGCCAAACGAGCGGCCCGGGCCCGCGCAGAGCTAGTCGCACGCGCGGGCCCCTCATCCGCGCCAGACGGGCAGCGGGCGGAGGGCGGCATTGATGCGAGGAAGAAACCTCGACGAAATCGCTAGTCGATCACCGTGGGCCGACAGCGCGTCGCGCCCGAAACCGACCCCTTCGAATAGAAAATCCATGCTCTTGCAAATCCTCCACAAGCGCAGACGATCGGCCCCCTCCCCTCCCCTCCGTTGTCGTCGTCGTCCGTCGTCGTCGCCTGCGGTGCGTCTTGTCGTCGTCGTCGTCGTCGCCCGTCGCCGCGGTCGTCGTCGCCGCAGTCGTTTTCGGCTGTCGGCGGCGCCCGTTGCCATCCCGTATCTCGCGAGATGCCGCGCGCATGTATAATCTCAGGCGCTGGGTCGCGCGCGCCCCCCCCCGCCCCCTGCCCCGGGCGCCGCGCGCGCGCGCCCTCCCAGGCGCGCCGCAAGCGCCCGCGCGCCCGCGCCGATGTCGCGGCCGCGGACTACCAGGCGGTCATCCGCGCCCTCGGCGAGGAGCAGATGGGCGCCGCGCGCGCGGATATATCTCCTCTTGATGTTCATATGTTGTTACCTGTGCGCGTTGTCTGCGTTCCCACCGCGTGCGCATCGCACTGTTTCCACTGTTCGCTCTTCTCTTTCTTCGCCCCCCCCTCCCGCGCGGCCGCGGCGCGGGGCGCCTCTGGCGCGCCCGCAGGCGTTCGTGTGTTTTTTTCTTTCTTTATATATATATATATATATATATATATGCATATATATATATATATATATATATATATATATAGATGTTATCATACGCGCCTCTCCGAGGGAGTGGAGCTCAGAGGCGATTGATGCGCGCGCGGGGCGTGGTGCGCGATTTTTCTGGCCGTTTCGCTAGGGGCGCCCTCGAAATATTGAAAACCGGCGGCGCCCCCTCACGCAGATCGTGACGTCAGGGTCCAAAAACACATGGGAATTTCAACATGTTTACATAAAACCTTCACAAGCTCATTGTAATTTCAATATTTTTGACCCCGATTCTCAGAGAATGGCGGTTCCGCCTGAAACATCCACCCAAAATCGAACCCCGACGTACACTGTGGTACCCAAAACCCCGCCTCGGAGCCTCCCGGGGGCCTCCCGGAACCTCCCGGGGCCTCCTGGGGCTCTCTGCACCCTCTGGTGCCCCAGACCCCGCCTCGGAGCCTCCTGGGGGTCTCCTGAAACGTCCTGGGGCCTCCTGGGGCCTCCTGCGGCCTCCTGGAGCCTCTTGGGGCTTCCTGAAGCCTCCCCGAATCTCCTGGTGCCTCCCGGGGCCGCCTGGGGCCTCGGAAGTACATGCGCACACAGAGTCACAAATCATTCCCACACATCACGCGCTAGACAAACATAACACACACACACACACACACGCACACACACACACACACACAACACCTGCAACGCACAGAAAGCACGCGCAACACAGAGCACACATCACACACACACAACACTCACAATCCTGGGGCATCCTGGAGCCTCTTCTGGCATCCAAGTCGGGCCTCCCGAGGCTTCCTGGGGGGCCCTGGCACGCGCGTCGCAAGGTGTGGCAACCCCACTTGCGCTCGAGTGCGACTGCGCTGTTGCATTCCACCCCTGCTCAAACGCCACTTCAGTTTTTTTGTATGAGCCTGGGCGCGCACGTGCCACTTGTACGTGTCTGTGTTTTGCAATTGTGCATATGGCTTCTTTTTGTTTTGCATCGCTGCGCGCTGTGCATGTCGCGCGTGACGTTGCCACCCGCACGCGTTGCCGGCGGTGTTTCTCGCGCATCTCAATGCCAGCGGCGCCCGCAATAACGCGACGTCGAAAGCGGCCCCCGACAAGGCGCTCATGGCCCGCTACGCCGAGGCCGCCATGGAGACGGCCGCTCTGCAGCCCAACGCGGCCATCAACCGGGCGCGGCTGCGGGAAACGATCTACAACGTCGCGACGGGCAAGACAAGAATTCGATGTTGTATACGTTCTACTTCTTATCTGGATTTTTCACGATGGCCCACCGCGGCCGCCGCGCGCGCGGGGGGCGGGGGCGGGGGGAGGGCGGGCGGGGGCTATGGCAGGCTGAGAGAAGACGAGGGCAGCGACGACAATTTCGACGACGATGGAAACTGTGGACGAGATAGGCGGACGACGACGACGGGCGACGACGGGCGACGAGGGGCGGCGGCGGACTGCGACGACTACGAACGCGACGGACGACGACGACGACGACGACGACGACGACGGCAACGTCGACGACGACGGCGGCGACGGCGGCTAAACCGAAGCGGGGCTGCAAGACAAGCTGGATTTCACGGAGATGATGGACGAACATGCCTCCCGCGACGTTGCTAGGTATATCAGGCGCCGCGTGCGTGTTTGGCGGTTGGCCACCCCGTGTTCTCATTTGCATGTTCGCGATTTTGCGCGCAATCGATTGCAGAATTGCGCGCGCCGTGTATCTCTGGCCCTCTCCATTCGCGAGCGTATCTTCCAGCGATGACCCGGGAACTCTGCGCCCGCGCAGCCGGCGGCGCCCCCTGCCCCACAGTGCACCCCGCGGCGCGCTGCCCAGGTAGCTGGCGAGGCAATTCATGGAGACGAAAGGTGGCGCGAAGAAATCCAGGTCGATCGAGCAGCAAGTGATCGGGGCTCACCGCTGCAACCCGCGCAACCCACTAGGGCCGCGGGGGCCCGCGGCGGGGGGGGGGCGGACGGGGGATGAAGGGCGTTGCGTGCGCGCGCGCATGCGCGCGCGCGCGGGGCGGCGGCGGTGGCGGTGGGGGGGGGGGGGGGGCGGGGGGCGTGGAGGGAGGGGGGGGGGGGGGTGCACTCGTCGGCGCGTTCCCGGCAGGGGGCCAGCGAGTTGCGCTGCAGCGCACGGGCGCGCGCCGCTGCGTGGAGCGCCGCCCAGTCGACGCCCGCCGACTGGGATCGCACTAGGAAGGTATTAGACACCATCGCGTTGGATCCACGCCCGCCGCCGCCGCCAGAGAAGGCGCATATGTTGGCCATCGAGGATGGGCGCGGTTTGGATGCGTTCGCTGAGTTCCTGGATGATGGAGGCGGCAACGCCGTCGAGATATCAGCGTCGCACGGGGGCGGTCGCGGGGCGGGGGGGGGCTGGCGCCGCCGACGACGCTCTCGGCCAGCGACGCCGGAGGTCCCCGTTGCTCATGGCACTTTCGGCCAGCGGCTTGGACGAGACGCCCAGGGCTGCCGATCCAAATCTGGCCCCGCCTAGCACGCGGCACATGGGCAAGGAATGCGAGAAGGGCCAGAAGAAGGGCCGAGGGGCAGCCGAATGCAGGGCCAAGTGGAAGGCCGAAGAACAATCTGAGGGTAAGAGGGCGGCGGAGGGGGAGGCGAAGGCCAAACCGAAGGCTGCCGCGAAGCCTACGGGGTCCGCAGCGTTGCGCTGGTTCTGGATGCGCGACAGGTTGCGCTGTCATGTCATGCATTGTTTGCGCGGCATGTTCACGCATATGTCTCAGACCCCTCGCGCGCGTTCAGCCCCCTGGAGAGCCGCGAGAAATTGGCGGCCGCGTGAAGTTAGAGCATAGGTGCGCTCTGCGCGCTGAGAGAACGAGGTCGGTGGCTGCGGGAGAGGAGAAAGGCTGGGGTGCCTGCCATGGCAAGCGCGCTGACAGCGAAGAAGAAAGCTGAGTTCCACAAGAACTGCAGTGAGTGATCGCGGTGCGCGCGTGCGCCCGCGATGGGTGATCGTTCGTAAGGAAATCCACGCGCCTCGCTGTGCTGTCTGGCAGGGGCTTCCACTCGCGAGATCAGCGCAGCGCCGGATGCACGCGCGGGCCGCGACGCATGGCAACGCGCGGTTTGCGCGGACATCGGTCGTTTGACGTCGTTGGTCGCGCGTAGCTGGGTTGCAATTTTTCATGCAAATACATGCGAACTCCCATGCGATTTGATTGTAAATTGTCAGTGGCTGGCTCTGTGTACTTTCTCTGTTGTTCCGGTGAAGTCTCAGACAAACTGCATCCGCATTGTTCGTATGTTGACCGTCGCTGGCTGGTTGTACTTTGGCAGTTTCGATGCAGTATGTAACAAACTGAGATGCGCTTTGCGTGAAGTTTGCCCGTCGCTGGCCGGTCGTAGTTTGGTCGTCGTGTCGGTGGATTTGCAGACTAACTGCAATGCGCTTTGCTTGTAGTTTGTCCGCGCATCAATGCGCCGCGCTACGCGCGCGCGCGTTCAGCGCTCCATGGGGCGCAGTTCGCAAACAGTTTCGATTCGGACCAAAAGCAGCCGCCGATTGCCTGAGTCAGCGGTGCCTGTATTCGGCGCCGCGCATTGTTAGGTGTCTCGCGAGTGCGATTCAGGTGAATCAGACAGCCGGCCATGCCAATCAGGTCCACGTCGGGGAGTGGGCCATCGGAGCAATCAGATTTTTTCGCATGCTGTGAGTCTACAGACGTCCTGCTGCATCTCTCCACCCACCTCCCCCCCCCCCTTCCCCTCCTCCTCCTCCGCGCCCTGCTCCTCGCCCGCGCTGCCTCGCCCCCCGTCGCCCCCGCGGCGCCCGCGGTTTCCGTTCCGCTCCTCTCGTCGACGTCAGGCGCCCGCCCCCCGCCCTCGCCCCGCGCCACGTCCTCGCCCCGCGCACGTCAGGCCCCCCCCATCGCCCCGCGCCCGTCGCTGCTGCTCCTCGCCTCGGCCAGCCTCGGCGCGCGCCCGCAGCGCGCGGCGCTCGGAGCGCTCGGGCGCCGCCGCGGGCCGCGCGCGCCGAGGCGCCGCGGGCCGCGCGCCCTGCGGCGGCGGGATCTGCCTAGACTTTCCCACTTCTCCCCCACTCAGGCCCAAGGTCTCAACATCTGCGCTCCTCGGGAGGCGACGTCGGGGCGGGGGGGCGGGGGGCGAGAAGCGCGGAGAAATGGAATGTTCGCCGGGCCCCCATCTCCCGCGCGGCGACTCGGCGCCCACTTGGCCCCCAAGCGCTGTCCGTCAAGAACTTCTGCCACGGGGCCCGCGAGAGGCAGCGGGGGGGGTTGCTGCGTCTCCATTTGTTTACGCAGCACAGCGTGCGAATTGAAGCTCGAGTTGCCATGGGTATCCTAGTAGGTTTGCTTTGGTATGTGTAAAAGCGGCGCCGTTTCAGCCGTCGCGCGTTGAGCGTTCCACGCATTGTCGTCGAAAGCCCCGTGCCCCCCATTTGGGTCGCCGGGCCGCGCGCGCCGCGCATGTCATTATTTGTAGTTGTGCGCTGGGGAAGGGCGCGGGCGGTACCGAACCGCAGAACCTCGCGGAGCTCGGCGTGGAGGGCGCCGAGAACATCTGGGTCAGGAGCAGCGACCCATATTGGGACCCCGCGTTTCGTTGCTCCGCATTCTTCGTGACATGTTCACGGCACATTAGTCGATGTAGCATTCGCTCAGCTTTCTAATGCGAGTGCGCGCCATGGCCATGTTCCGATCCATCCCCCCCGAACCAAGACCGCGTGCGCATTGCCCAGCGCCCGATCCGACGATGGCATTTTTTCCTGGCCAGTCGTGGACTTATCTTGCAGAGCGACGCGCCGACGCGCCATCTTAAATCAAATTTCCCATGCAAGGACTCGGCGTGCCTCATCAAGTTCGTGGCGCAGGGGGCCGCGGCAGCCGCGCTCGGGCGCCTCCACGGGGCCCGCGCCTCTGGGCTCTGCAGCGGCGGCATGTGCTCACGGCCGCGCGCGCGGGTGGGCGCGGGGTGGATCACGCATGCCATCGCGCCTTAGTCGCGCGAGCGTTGCATCGCCCATGCGTCGTGTAGCAACTGCGCGGAATTTGTCGGATGCGTGCAATGTGCGGCAGGAGCGCGCGCGACGCATGCATGCAAGTGGTGCGCGATGCGGGTTGCAGCGCGACGGCACGCTTCGCGCTGCGACGTGCGTGACGGTGGACGAGCAGGGGCTGATTGCGTTTGCGGCTTGCGCGCTTATCTCTGCCATGCTAGCGCAGGGAAAAGGGATGCCGCGGCATCTTTGCGCATGCTAGTGCGGATAGTGGAGACGCAGCAATACTGGTGCGCATGATAGCGCGGGGGGTAGATATATCGCAGCGCGAGTCCGCCGACTAGGAGGAGTCGGCTTGCGGGGGGGGTCGGGCGCGCGGGAGGCGGGCGGAGGCGTCGCCGGCGCCCCGCGCCCCCGGGGGGCTCCATGTTGGATTTCCCAGGCTGCGCCAAGCGCGCGCGTTAGTTGCCCGCGCGCTCACATTCGCGCAAGCGCATCCTAGGAAACTATGATTTTGGATCGGAAGCGGGCGACAGCGGGCATGGGGCGCCTGTCAAGGCTGCTTCTGGGATGCGATTGCCGCTGGCTCGACGCGCGCGATATGCATGTAGCGACTTTTGGAGGACGGGCGCCGCGCCGCCCAATCCAAAGCGACAGTGGCGCGGTCCGGGGCGCGCGGCCGTCGCGGCACACGGCGGTCGACGTGACCGCATGGGGCGCGCGATCGGCCGCGCGGCATTTGCGGGCCATTCGGCCGACGCTGCCGGGTCGCCCTCAAAGAGCCCGCCAGGAATGCGCAATGCGCCAGCGCGCCGCCAGGATATCGCCCTGAAAACAACCTGTTCACTCTGAACGCCGACTGCGCGCCTCGCTGAACCAGCCAAGTCGCGCGGAGCGCCCGCGTCGCGGACCCGCCGCAATGAACTCGCGGGAAAAAGGCCTCCCTCCATGGGTTCTGGCACCGATTCTGGCCTATTTCCCCGTTCTGGCCGATTCTGGTTCCATCGCCGATTCCTCCTTTGATTCCGTATTGATTCCGTACTGGTTCTTTTGATCCCGCTAGAATCAGGGGTCGCAATTGTGCCGATTCTGTTTTGATTCTGTATTGATTCTGTGCTGATTCCGTACTGATTCCTTTGATTCCCCTGTGCCCCGGGGACCGTCAGGCCGCGGCCCGAGCTCCCGCCTCGGCGACATGGGTTTTTCCAGGAGCGCGGAAGTGTTTTGAGGGGGAGGGGGGCGGGGGGGGAGGCGGGGCGATTTTTGGGGCGCATCGGGCGGCCGAGCCGCAGATTTCGGGGCCCAGTGCGCACGCCCTACATGGCAGGCGCTGGCGCGCGCGCGAGTTCTCGACCGTCGGCGCATCTGTAAGTTCATGCCCCGCCCCGCGCGCGGGAATGGAAACTCGCGCTGCGGTTTCCCATTGAACGCGCGGCCGTCGCCCCCCATGCTGCTCAGCGCGCAAAGCGCGCGAGCAGCATGGGGGGCTTTGCGTTCGCGCGTGAGAAGTGCGCGGGGCCGAACCGAACGGTCGGCGGCGCCCGCTCCTGCGCCGCGCGCGAGGCCATCGCGTCAGCGCGGGGGGCTACAAGGGCCTGGGCCGTCGCCCTGGGGCGCGGGCACAGCGCGAGGCCCGCGCGGGTCTCTCGCGCCAAACATGCGCAACAATGTCGGCCCGCCCGCCGGCTGGCGCTCGCGGGCGGCGCGACGCCGGCGCCGACTGCGAGGCCGACTGGGCCCGGAGGATTCCTGAGAGCCCCGGGAAGGGGCAGCGGGCCGCGATGGAATCGGCGCGGTCGTTGGCGCCCCCCCCGCGCCCGCCCCCCCCTGCAAGCCGACTCCTCCGACCGCCGACTCCAGCGCCGCGCCGAGCCCCCCACCGCCGCGCGGCCCCGCTCCGCCTCGCGGCCCCCCGCCGCCGCAGGCCAGGTCTCAGGCCGCCGCCGACCCCGGCGCCGGCCCCGTGCTCCTGCCGACCAGCGAGCGCGGAGCGACGCGCGCGCGCTCCTGCGCCGTCGCCGCGCGTCGCTCCACCCACCCACATTCCCCCCCAGGGCGCTCACGTCCTGGGCCGTTCACACTTCTGCGGCTGCAGGTGCCACGGCAACCGCCGCCGCGCGCGCGTTTCTGGTCGCGCGCGGGCCCGCGCCGCCTCCGCCCGCTGGGCCGCCGCCCGCGGCCCCGCCGCCGCCCGCTGGGCCGCCGCCGGCGAGGGCTCCGCCGCCGCCCAGGCGGCCGACGCCTCCCTCGTCGCCCCCGCCCGGGCATTTCAAGCGCCCCCCCCCCCGCGCGCCGACAGCGGCGACCACGACGACGCCGCTGGGCTCGGCGGCAAGTGCCTGGGCACGGCTGCGGCGCTCAAGTGGCAGCCGCCCCGCTTTCGCTTCGCGCCGGTTGGTTTGATGTGGCAGGGGGGGGGGGGGGGCGGCAATGCAGCGGCGATGAACGACGAGGGGGGTTGCGGGGAATGTTGAGATGGGCACGCAGACCACGCGCGGGTTTCATGGCAGAGCCAGTGATGGCACGAATGTGCAGATTATGCATATGTATGCATGTTGTCGTGCGTCGATGCATCTTGCGCCATGGCGCAATGCATCTTGCCGATCCCAGGCAAGCCGCGCCACCACCCTGGCCGCCGCCGAAGGAGCTCCTTATGAAGAGCGCGGCCGACAGCGGCAAGGGCGGCGGCAAAAGCAGCAGGAGCGGCCCCAAGGATACGTTTCCGCTTGTTCGTTCTATGTAACTGTCATCTCGCGCGCGGCGCCTCGCGCGCTGGAACGGCGCCCTTCGTCTCACGCAACAACTTCTCTCATTCGGCGCCTTGTTGTCTCCCTACTGCATATTGCGAGCGCCCCCCCCCCCCCCCCCCCCGCCCGCCTCTCTCGCTCGGCGCGCCCGCCGGGGCCTCGGGGGCACGGGGGCGCGGGAGATCGACCTCTTCCTCGACCAGGCGGCGGGCGACCCGACCCCCGCGAACCACGGGCCCATGAAGGCGGCTGAGGGGGGGTCGGGGGAGGGGTCTGCGGGGGGGTGGGCGAGCGCGGATCCAGCGGGGGAAGGGCGGGCACGCGGGGGTAGCGCACGGCGCGGCAAAACCTATCACGCGCGCAAGGTGCGAACGCACGGTTCACAGCGATTGAATTTGATTTGTTTTGCTGCGCGCGCCCTGCCCCAATCTGCTCGAGCGCTGCGTCTTCGACGTCGGTGCGCGCGAGACACCTTTGCCATGCCTTTATATCGTCGCGACTCTCGCATTGCGCCGGCATGCACCCCCTCGCTTCCAGCGCGCTCTGCCTGCCCCCTCGCGCTCGATTCCTTGCGTCCTCGCCTTCACTTTGCTGCGTCGTGCTGCGCGGCCGATTATGTCCATGCGGGCTGCGGGGGCAGCAGGAATGCTGACGCGAACGGGGATTGCTTCTGGGCTGGGGGTGCGAAGGGGGTCAAGTGTTGCATCTCTGCGCGGATCACAATGGAAATGCACGGTTGTGTTCTCGTTGTGGCTAATTGTGTCGCCGTCGTTCGTTTTGCATAGCGCGTAACCCGCGCGCGTAGCGCCGCGTTCGAGCCCCGCGCGCGCCTCCTCCGTGCCGGGGCATGGGCCCCTGCGACGCCGATGACTAGGATGAGGACGGCGGCGGATTCAAATAAGACGGCGCGGGGAGGGGGGGGGCGGCCCTGCGCTGTTCCGCGCGCGCATTGTCGCCTCGCGAGCACGCGTTGAAACGCATTCGGATTCCTTGCGTATGCGGCATAGTGCCATGCATGTCGCGTCTATGGTGTCCGGTTCCCAGGAGTGCTCGAGTGCCGGAGTTTTTCCTGTTTGTGGGATGCGAGAAAATCTCCGACCATCTGTATTATTGAGCTTGTTGTGTTTCTGCGTTCCGTTGAAGACGATTGTGTTTTCTGTGTGTTTTGGTCGTGGGATCCGTTCTGCGCAAAAGGCTTGAGTTTTCTGCTCCCTGATCATTCGGGAAAGACGGCGATGCATCCACATTTTTTTTACGCAGTCGTTTTCGGCCAATTCCAAATTCCAGATTTAGCGTTCCTTTGGGCGCGTAGCATCTGGGGGCCTGCGTTGATGATTCCATGTTTTTGCCGCGCGCGCGTCGGCGTTGCTGCGCATGGCGCTTTTCCCATCATTTCTTGCGTTCGAGCCCCTGCCCTCCCCCCCGGGCGCTGCCATGCGCCGCTCGCGCCGCCCGGGGCGGGCTGGGAGTTCAAACGGCGCGACCTGTTCGACGACGTCGCGACGTGGCGCTGGCCGCTTGACTGGTTGACAGACTGGCGCCATCTGCCGCGACAGACAAACAAACTTGCGATCGCGCAAGGGTGTGGGGCATGGGGGGCGGGGGCGCCCCGCGGGGCGCTGCTCGGCTCGGACTTTCGCCCGCCCGCCCTGCCCCCCCCCCCCGGCGCCTCGCCAGATCGCGCCCCGCGGGCCCGACTGCGCCGGGGGGGGGTCGAACGGCGAAACCGCGGGCGGAAAAAACGCAATGCGAGCTCCCCGGCGACTGGCGCGCCCAATTTGCACAGCGCCCCCCCGGGGTGCGCCTCGCAGCGCGCCCGCAATTCAGCTGATCATCCCGCTTAGCTTTCGCGGAAGCGTTCTGGTTATTGTCTTGATAGCGAATGGGGCCCGCGCGTCGCTCTGAGTCGCGACCGCTGTCAAGGGCGGTTTCCAGGCGCCGGGCATCTCGCGCGAGGGCGACGATGCATATTGTTCAGACCCACCGCGCCAACAGCGATCCGATTTGCATGTCCTCAGTTGGTGTTGGCCCTTCTGTAGCCTTGAACGATCCGTTGTCGCGCGGCTTCGACCGACCTGAATTCTTGACCGACGCGGCCGTCGCCGATGCATGTACGTGCCGTGAGAAAACCAAGCGCGCACGCGATGCCGGTCGTTTGAAGCTGCATTGGGGTTTCGAACAAAGTACGTTGCAGTTGGTTCTAAAGTGTTTTGCAGTTTTGTTGGAGTTGGTATGTAAGTTGTTTAGTTTGTCTGTAGTTTGTTTGTGGCTTGTCTGCGGCATTGTTTTTTTTTGTTTTTTTTTTTTTGTCAAATCTGATGCCCGATCGCGTCGAACGCAAATCAGGCTGCAAACAAAATAAAAAAACAAACTTCAATCAAATTGCAGCGATGCAGATTTCATCCACCCTGGGGCTGCCGCAATGATTCAGGCTTGCGCCCGCGCGAGCGTAGGCCGCGGGCTCTCGCTTAGGTATCTCGGCGGTGCAGGCCCAGCGCCATCGACGGCGCCGACGGGGCGCGGGGGCAAGCATTTGGACGGCGGATGGGGGGGGGCGGGGCAGGCACGAAACCGAAAGCGAAGCGCAGGAGGGCGCCTGGATGGCGCAGCTCTCGGAGCGGGGCCAGATGGACCTCGTCGCGGCGCAGCCCCCGCGCAACCAACATTCCGCGCACCCTCCCCCGCTGACGCGTCGACGGGGCGGCGCTGCCCCGCCGACGGGGCCGCGGGCGGGGGCCCGCGGGGTGTCGGTTGAGCGCGGGTTGCGGCGCAGCACCGGGGCGCGGGCGGCGTCGCCCCAGAGCCCAAGGCGGGCGCTAGGAAGCGGCCTGCAGCGGCGGCGCTGCACCGCCGCCGAGCGAACGCCAAGGGGCGACCAGCCGCGGAGGCGAGCGGCGCCGATAAGGAGGATAAGGAGGAGGAGGAGGAGGAGGGGGAGGAGGACGAGGATGGGGGCCGATCAGGATTCGGGCGCGCGCGCATCGCCCCTGCTATCTTGGCGGGGCACTGCGCTGCGTATCTTGACGCGCCCGTCATGGTAAGACTAGTACCACCGTGCAATATCAACATTCAGCTGCAAGGCTCAACGACGCAGGCAACGAGTGAAACTTCACGCGCATCTGCATATCTCGGGGAACAGGTCCAGGGGGGGGGGGGGCGGGGGGCGCCGCCCTGAGGGGAGCTGGCGGAGAGGGGCCGACGCCTCGCTGCGAAGTTCGCCAGGGCGCTGGAACTGAGCCAGCTGGGCGATGAGATATCTGAGGCGCATGAGGTCACCAAGAAAAAAGGAGGGGAGCCGCGACGAGGTTCCACGGGAAAGCAACATATGATGGCTAGTGCAATCGCGGCGTGGCCCCCCCGCCCAGTTCGCCCCCCCTGGCCCCATTGTCTAAGTTTGGGCCCAGCTTCCCGCGCCCCCTCGCCATTGCAGAAACAAACAAGTTCATCGACGGTGCGGTCGAGAAAAACAGATAGGTCAGCTGATGGGCAAACCAGACCCGGACGTTATCAAAGACTCCCGCGGATCCGTATCTACCAACATGCGTGCGACGCGCGCGCATTGCATCGTGCCATGGCACGTTGCGTCGCGTTTGTGCCCGCGCGCTTACTTGTCGCCGTGGGAAAGAAGAACTGAGCATTTGTCACGAAAAAGAGCTGCGTTTGATGGGAATTGGCTGGCTGATGAAGCTTGGCCCAGGGCGGTGGCCGAAGATGATCTCTACTGACTACGCGAACTCATTATGTATGCGCACGCCTTATGACGACATGATTTCACAGCGCGTCATTGCACCTGTGCGCGGTGCCAATTGCGACGAATACGTCATATTTCATCTAAGCCAATTGCCGCGCGAAGATCGGTCGCTGCCCGACCGGGGGTGGCGCGCCATCAAGCAGACGAAGAAACTCGCAGGAGGGGGGGGGGCCTGCCCCACTGTCATTGCCAAGATCATGAGCGGGGACAAGGGCGCTCGTGGCTGTATCCTGCGCATTCGCATGGTCATTGCCCATGCATATTTGATCCGTCGGTCGAGGATGTCTGCGCGGCAGGGCGCGACATTGTGAGTTGGAAGGCCTGCGCGCGCACGCGCGTGTAACTCTGCGTTTGCACGACCGCGCGCATCTGTTTCAGCCCGCAGCTGCCCGCGCGCGCGTCTGATGTCAGCTGCGCTTCGCGCGGGCCGTTTCGGGGCGGGCAGCGTGCAAGGCCGGCGTCGGCGGAGGCTGGATCAAGACGTTCGCGACAGATGCTTGGCCAGAGCATTCGCATTGCAATTGGGCCACGACGTCGAAATTCAAGGGGAACCCGAGGGCCATCGCGCGCGACGAGGGCAGCGGCGCGGACAAGGACGCGCTGGAGAGGTTCAACGCCTTCCTCGACGAGTTCGATGGGGGGCGGGGGGCAGCCGCGGCAAGGCCGGCAAGAGCGGCGGCAACATGCTGACCAACGCGGATCAGAAGGGCGCCCTCGCTCGCATCTTGCGTTTGCAAGCGGGCCCCATTCCACGCGTCAGTTTGCAGCGCGCGTGGGGCGTTGCATCGGGGCGCGCGCTCGTGACGCAACGGTGCGACGCCCCAACTGAACGCAGAGCGTCGTCACTGCTACGACAAATCCATTGTCTCACAGGGGCAAATGCTAGCGATGCGATCTCTGCCCTCTAGCCGCGCGCACCCATCTGCATGCGGCGTCGAGAACATCCAGCCACTCCTAGCCGCGTATCGTTTCACAACTTGCAACACGCAGTGCAGTACCAGCAGCTGGAGAAAGGCGAAGTTCCAGAGAAGTTCAGGACGCATCCGGGGCCTCTTGGGGCTGTCTTGGCAATGTTTAGGGCCTCTTGGCGCGTCGTGGCGCTTTTGGGAGCGGGCCCGGGCAGTCCCAGGAGCCCTGGGGGCTGTTGCTAGGTGTTGTCTTGGAGGCGGAGGCTGTTGAGTGCAGGGTGGCGCGTGCTACGCGGAAGGCGGGCGAGCGGCCGGGCGGGCGGCGGGCGGGCGGGCGGGTGGCGGGCGGGCGGGTCGGGGTTTGAATGAATTCCTTAAGGGTGCTCTGTTGCAGCGGGAGCTTGTTGAAGCTGAAGCTGTGCACAGAGTGGCGCGTGCTACGCGGACGGCGGGCGGGCGGCGGCGGGTGCCCTAGCTGGTGGGTCAGAGGCCTCATGCGTGTTGGTTTGGATCTCGTGGTTGGCCTGTCGGGGACGTCGTGGAGGCAGTTTCGCAGCTTCTCGGAAGCCATTTTGGGACCGTTGTGGGATCTCCTCGGGGCTGTTTTGTGGCCCCTTGAGGTTTTGTTTGGGTCTCCTGGGTGCCTCTCGGTGGCCTCCTGGGGCCTCTGGGGGGCTCCTTGGGGCCTCCTGGGGTACTCTTCAAGCGGGAGGGTCGAATTTTGGAGTCGTGGTCCCCCTCTTGGGCGCATCTTGGGGCCCTTTTGGGCGCTTCTGGGGCAGTCTGGGGGCCCTCTTGGGCCGTCTTGGGGGCCTATGGAGCCGACTTGGAACGTCGGACAGCCGAAAAGGCTGGAAGGCTAACATCTCTCCAACATTTTCGTAAAATTGACGATTTGGGTCTCTTGAAGCGCTCGGGAGGAGGCGTCTTGAAGCGTCGTGGGGTGCCTTGGGGGGGGGGTTCTCGGGCCGTCTTGGGCCTATCTTGGGCGTCCAGGAGCGGTCTTTCGGCGACTCGGGGGCCCGCTTGGGCCGTATGGGGAGCCTCTGGAGGCCCTCCTGGACTATTTTGGACATCCCCAGCCGCCCCGGCCTCCCATGGGGGGTCGGGGCAATTGTTTGTGGGCCCCGGGCCTGCCCCCAAGGGGTGTGTGTATATATATATATATATATATATATACATAAATATGTGTATATATATATATATATATATATACATACACACATATATATAGTATATATATATATATATATATATATATATATATATATATGTATATATGTACTAGAACCACGCGCGCGCTTCGCGCGCGCTTAGGTTCTAGCGCAGAAGCTGGCGACTGCAATGTCGAATGGTCTGAGCCTTCTTGGCCCGTCTTGGGGCCGTCCTGAGGGTCTCTTGGGTGGTTTTGGGGCGGTCTTGGGAGGCTCTTCGGCGCTCTTGGACTGTTGTAAGCTCGAAAACGCGAGAAGCCAAAAACATTGAAAAGACCATTGAACATATACGACTTTGGCCTCTTCGGGCCGTACCGTGATACCTATCAGACTTCTTGGGGTCTCTTGGAGGCCACCTGGGAGCCTCGAGAGCCGTCGGAAGGCTGACTTGGGCTGCTCGGGAGCGTCTTGGGCCATCCTTTCGCATTCTGGGGGCTCCTGGGGGGCGTCTTGGGCCCTCCTGGAGCGCTGTGGAGGCTTCCCGGAAAGGCTGGGGAGCGGTGCCGGGAGCGTCCCCGAGATGTGGCCATATCTTTTCAGCGCGTTCCGGGAGCATCTTCCTGGAACGCGCTCGTGGCAGGGCGCCCACGTCCGAGGACGTTGGCATGGGAAACCGCAGCGCGTGATCATTCCAGGCGGTCCGGCGGATTCCAGGAAGACTGCATGTCGAATGAGGATGGCTGCCGCCTCTTGCCCCGAGCATCCCAAACTGCCTGAACGGTTCCCACCCGCCTTCCCCAAACCCAGCACGCTCCGGACGGTCTTCGCCGGAACGCGCTGGAATGATCACGCGCTGCGGTTTCCCATGCCAGTTTCCTCAAACGTGGGCGCCCTGCCACGAGCGCGTTCCGGGAAGATGCTCCCGGAACGCGCTTATAAGATATGGCCACATCTCGGGGACGCTCCCGGCACCGCTCCCCCAGCCTTTCCGGGCAGCCTCCACAGCGCTCCAGGAGGGCCCAAGACGCCCCCCAGGAGCCCCCAGAATGCGAAAGGATGGCCCAAGACGCTCCCGAGCAGCCCAAGTCAGCCTTCCGACGGCTCTCGAGGCTCCCAGGTGGCCTCCAAGAGACCCCAAGAAGTCTGATAGGTATCACGGTACGGCCCGAAGAGGCCAAAGTCGTATATGTTCAATGGTCTTTTCAATGTTTTTGGCTTCTCGCGTTTTCGAGCTTAAGTACAACGATCCAAGATCGCCGAAGAGCCTCCCAAGACCGCCCCAAGACCACCCAAGAGACCCTCAGGACGGCCCTAAGACGGGCCAAGAAGGCTCCAAGACTGCCGAAGAGGCACCCAGCACAGCCCCAGACCACCCCAGAACAGGCCCAAGATGGGCCCAAGAGCGGGAGCAGGAGGCTTCCAGAGACCTCCGAGAGGCCTCGTGGACCCTCCAGAGGCCCCCAACACACCCCCCATCCTTAAGAGGCACCAAAGAGACCCCGACGAGGCTCCAAGAACAGCCCAAGAGAGCTGCGAGAGCCGCCCCGAGAGAGCCCAAAGAGGGTAAAATCGTTGATTTCCCATGGTTGGTCCTATGTTTTTCGCCTTCTCACGTTTTCCCGCTTCCAGCCCTCAAAGATCGAGGATTTGGGAAACAAGAAAGGGAATTCCAAGAATTCCATTGTTTCATCAAAAAGGAACTCCTACTCGGGGGTCCTACATATCCCCTGACATCTGGCGCATCCCGGCTTCTTAACGTTTTCGCGGAGCCTCCGAAGGCTCCAAGGAATCGGGGAGTTGTGGATTTGGGTTAGATGCTCATCCATTCAGGACTCAGGACAGTATGCCCGGGCCCGGGCGTACTGGCCAGGCCACCCTGAGCGCGCGCTCAGGTTCTAGCCCAGGCCGGGGGGGCGCTGGACGATGTTGGACAACGCTATCAAGCACAGGCACGCGACGGCATCTGAGGAGCTTCTGGGGTGTTCCGCATGCTTCGTCAACTGGCTGTTGGAGGCACCTCTTGGGTGCTTCTTGGGGGGGCGTCGGAGGGTCCCTGGGGGCATCGGTTCTGCAATATGAAGCCGTCATCAACCGTCTTGGCTGCGTGGAGGTCCGACTTGAGGCCACCTGCGGCCAGATTGAGGCAATCCGGAAGCCTCCCGGGGGCCTCCTGGAAGCAGTTTTGACGCATCGAGGGCACTCTTGGGCTATCTTAAAGCCACTTGGACGTCTCCTAGGGGCCTTTTAGGCCCTCGGGAAGCTTTTGGGGTCCTCATCGGACCAGTTGGGGGCCTGTTGCGGCCTCCTGTGGGCCTTTTGGGGGAACGCTCTGCTGTTGGGTCGCGTTCCCCTTCTTGGGCCTCTCTTGGGGCTCTTGGGGCCCTCTCGGGCCGTCTTGGGCGCCTCAAGCACCGTCCTGGAGCCCTCGCGGGCCGTCTTGGGGCCCTCTTGGAGGCCTCTTCCTCTATAGGGGAGCGGTATTGGAAGCCTCTTGGGCCGTCTTGGAGCATCGGGATGCCAAAAGGAAGAAAAAAATAAACCTGTCAAAACCCAATCGTGAAACAATGAGTTGTGCCTCTTGGGGCCACCTTGGGAGATCTCTTGGAACCTCGTCGGCCCTCTTGGGAGCTTCTTGGGGGCCTCTTGGATCCGATTGGGGGCCTTTTGGGACTTCCCGAGAACCTCTCGGGGTAGAAAGCTCGGATTCTCGGTTCGTGTTTCCCTTCTTGGGCCTCTCTTGGGGCCGTCTTGTGGCCCTCTCGGGCCGTCTTGGGCGCCTCAGGCACCGCCTTGGGACCCTCGTGGGCCGCCCAGGGCCCTCTTGGAAGCCTCTTCGGCTATCTTGGAGATAGCTTGGATGCCTCTTCCTCCTCCTCGTCCCCTCCTCCTCCTCCTCCTCCTCCTCCTCCTCCTCCTCCTCCCATTCCAGCTCTCTCTACTCCTGATCTTCCTCCTCCTCCTCCTGCATCGTGTTCCGGAAGGCTCCCGCCGGAACATGCTGTGCACAAGTGCTGTCACTGCTCCCGCCACCGTGCCCTGGGTGGTGGGTCAGAGGCCTCATGGGTGTTGGTTTGGATCTCGTGGTTGGCCTGTCGGGGACGTCGTGAAGGCAGTTTCGCAGCTTCTCGGTAGCCGTTTTGGCACCGTTGTGGGGCCTCCTCGGGGCTGTTTTGTGGCCTCTGTAGGCGTCGTTTGGGCCTCCTGGGTGCCTCTTGGGGGCCTCCTGGGGCCTCTTGGGGGCTCCTTGGGGCCTCATGGGGCACTCTTCAAGCGGGAGGGTCGAATTTGGGAGTCGTGGTCCCCCTCTTGGGCGCATCTTGGAGCCGTCTTGGGGCTCTGTTGGGCTGTCTTGGGCGACTCTGGGGCCGTCTTGGGGCCCTCTTGGGCCGTCTTGGGGCGCTCTTGGGGGCCTATTGAGCCGTCTTGGAACGTCGGACAGCCGAAAAGGCTGGAAGGCCAAAATCGTTCGAAAATTTTTGTAAAATTAACGATTTCGGTCTCTTGAAGCGCTCTGGAGAGGCGTCTTGAAGCGTCGTGGAGCGCCTTGGGAGGCTTCTCGGGCCGTCTTGGGCCTATCTTGGGCGTCCTGGAGCGGTCTTTCGGCCACTCGGGGCCCGCTTGGGCCGTCTTGGGAGCCTCTGGAGGCCCTCCTGGACTATTTTGGACCTCTCCGGCCGCCCCGTCCTCCCATGGGGTGTCGGAGGCGGCGGCCTCCGAGGCCCAGGACGCGTAAACCCAGTAAAAACACAGGGGAAATGAGCCCCGGTCTCCCTCTTGGGCGCATCTTTGGGCCGTCTTGGGGCTCTGTTCTGTTGGGCTGTCTTGGGCGACTCTGGGGCCGTCTTGGGCCTCCCCAACCGCCCCGTCCTCCCATGGGGGGTCAGAGGCGGCGGCCTCCGAGGCCCAGGACGCGGAAACCCGTTAAAAACAGATGGAAAATTAGCCTGGCGAAAGACCCAACCATACGCAGTTGAGAGCGCCGCAATTGTGAATCTCGTCTTCGGTGGAGCTCCCTATGAGGCCAAGAACCGCGTGAGGGGTGTGCCGATGACGCGAAACAAATCGGAAGTCTGAGGTCTCACCCTCCTGGCCAAGATGTCTCCCCGTGCTCTTCTGCTCCACTCTGATATCCGTCCTCCCCTACCCGTCATCCTCCACCTTCCCGTCCTCCTCCTCCTCCTCCTCGTCGTCGTCGTCGTCAGAAGCGTCAGGGTCGTCATCATCCTCAGCAGCAGCATCGCCATCATCATGAGCATCGTCGTCATCAATGCCATCTACTGGACGATGATGAGAATCATCGTCATCGCCATCGCCATCGCCATCGTCATCATCATCATCATCATCATCATCATCATCATCATCATCATCATCATCATCATCATCATCATCATCATCATCATCATCATCATTATCATCATCATCATCATCATCATCATCGGCATCATCAGCATCACCATCACCATCGTTATCGTCAGCACTGTCATCTTCGTCATCGTCACCATCGTCAGCATCATAATCATCGTGACCATCGTCATCAACAGCATCATCACCAGCATCATCATCTGCATCATCATCAGCCGCATCACCATCATGATCATCCACATCATCATCCACATCATCATCATCATCATCATCATCATCATCATCATCATCATCATCATCCGAACATCATCCGAATCATCATCATCATCATCATCATCATCATCACCATCATCATCACCATCTTCAGCATCATCTTCAGAATCATCATCTTCGTCATCATCATCATCATCATCACCACCATCATCATCATCATCATCATCATCATCATCATCATCATCATCATCATCATCATCATCATCATCGTCATCATCATCATCATCATCATCATCATCGTCTTCGTACCAGTCGAAGGGGGCTACCTCCTCTTCCTCCTCATCTTCCTCCCACTCCCTCTCCTCCTCCTCCTCCTCCTCCTCCTCCGACCTCCTCCTCCTCCTCCTCCGTTCCTCCGCAGCCCACTCCGTTCGTCCTCCTCAGAACTCCGACGGCCTCCGACGCAGGTGTCCGCAAGTCTCCGGACGCATCCCCGAAGCCCCCCGAGGCCACCAGTGGGCCTGGAACGCCCTCGACAACTCTGGGGCAACAACGCCAGTAGCTCGGGCACCCGGGCTGGTTGCGGCGATCGCCCCTGGAACGCTGTCGGCGAGGCGCAGCTGCTGGGTTACACATCGCAGCCTTCAAAAACGAACGCATGGAACTAACCCCGCCTTCGGAACGCCGCCACTGAGGCCTTCGGTGGAGCCCACGAAACGTGTCAGGGAGTGCCGAAATGGGGGTGGCGGCTCCCTATGGGGCCACGAAGCGCTGTCCTGGGCCCTGGGAGGGGGAGACGCATGCGGACTGCGCCACTGGGGCCTTCGGTGGGACTCCCTATGGGGCCACGAAACGCAATCCTGGGCGGGGGAGACGCATGCGAACTGCGCCAGTGGGGCCTTCGGTGGGGCTCCCCATGGGGCCACGAAGCGCTGTTCTGGGCGGGGGGGACGCATGCGAACTGCGCCACTGGGGCCTTCGGTGGAGCTCCCTGTGGGGCCACGAAACGCTGTCCTGGGCGGGGGAGACGCATGCGAACTGCGCCCTTGGGCCTTCGGTGGGGATCCCTGTGGGGCCACGAAGCGCTGTCCTGGGCGGGGGGGACGCATGCCAACTGCGCCACTGGGACTCCGGTGGCGTTCCCTATGGGGCCACGAAACGCTGTCCTGGATGGGTGAGACGCATGCGAACTGTGCCACTGGGACCTTAGGTGGAGCTCCCTATGGGGCCACGGGGCGCTGTCCTGAGCGGGGGAGACGCATGCGAACTGCGTCACTGGGACTTTCGGTGGGGCTCCCTACGGGGCCACGAAACACTGTCCTAGGCGGTGGGGGCGCACGCGAACTGCGCCACTGGGAACTTAGGTGGCGCTCCCTATGGGGCCACGAAGCGCTGTACTGGATGAGGGAGACGCATGCGAATTGCGCCACGGGGGCCTTCGGTGGAGCTCCCTGTGGGGCCACGAAACGTGTAAGTGGCGTGCCGAAACTGATGGCGATGATTGTGACGATGACGGAAATGATGATGATGACGACGATGGTGACTGCGACGATGACGATGATGACGACGACGATGATGCTGATGGTGATGACGATGATGACGATGCTGTTGATGATGATGATGGAAAGAGGGAGGAGGGGGGGGAGGAATAAGAAGAGGAGCGCGGGGCACCGTCTCTTCAAAACGAGGACCCAACAACACAGGATGGTTGCTTGACGATGACGAGGAGGAGGGAGGAGGGGAGGAAGAAAAGAGGAGAGGACGCGGGGCGCTGTCTCTTCAAAACGAGGACCCAACACCACAAGATGGTTGGGAATGAACCCCGGTCCTCCCATGGAGGGTCGTGGGAGCTGTTTTCGGGCCCCGGGCCTGCTCCCCTGGGATATATACATACAAAGTGATGTATATGTATGTATATGTATGTATGTATATATGTACGTATGTATATATATATATACATACATACATACATATATATATATAGACATATATATGTGTGAGTGCGCTTATTCTGGGGCACGAGCCCGTCTTGCTTTACGCATGTGCATACCGTTCCGCCCTCTCCTGGTACACGAATCCTTCGTGTTTTACGTGTCTGCATATAGATTGCCCCCTCCACTGGGGCACGAATTCTCTTTATGTTTAACGTATGAGCCGATAGATCGGCCTTCTCTTGGAACACGACCTCATTTACTGCTTTACGTATGTGCCTATAGATCGACCTCTTCCTAAGGCGCGAATCTTTCGTGTTCCGCACGCGTGCTGGTGGAGTGGTCGTATCATGGGGGACGAATCCTTAGCCTGATTGGCCCTCTCCTTGGGCACGACCCCTTTCCAGGGGCACTAATATTTGGGGTTTTACGTAGCATCATATAGATTTGCCCTCCCCTGGGGCGCGAACCCTGCGGAGTGTAACGAGCTTCACCGGGCGACAGGAGAATAGGTTTCAAGCCGAATAGAAGCTTCACGAATCTCACCGGGCGTCGGGGGAATAGAGGTTCCAGGCCGAATAGAAGCTTCACGAGCTTCAGCGGGCGTCAATGGAATAGACGCTTCAGGCCGAATAGAGGCTTCACGAGTTTCAACGGGCCCCGGGGAAATTGAAACTTCACGCCGAATAAAAGTTTCACGAGCGTCACTGGGCGTCAGGGGAATAGAGGCTTCAGGCCGAATAGAGGCTTCACGAGCTTCCATGGGCGTCGGGGGATTAGAGGCTTCAGACCGACTAGATGCTTCACGAACCCCCCCAGGCGCTCAGGGAATAGAGGTTTCAGGCCGAATAGAGGCTTCACGAACGTCCCCCGGCGTCAAGGGAATAGAAGCTTCAAGCCGAATAGAGGCTTCACGAGCTTCAGCGGGCGTCAAAAGAATAAAAGCTTCAGGCCGGGTAGAGGCGTCACGAGCTTCAACGGGCGTCAAGGGATTAGAGGCTTCAGACCGAATAAATGCTTCACGAGCTTCACCGGGCGCCAGGGGTACAGAGGCTTCAGGCCGAAAATACGCTTCACGAGAATCACCGGGCGTCAGGTGAATATACGCTTCAGGCCGAAAAGAGGCGTCACGAGCGTCAGTGGGCGTCAGGGGAAAATAAGCTTCAGGTCGAATAGGAGCGTCTAGGGTCGCTACCCCACCAGTGCGTCGCAACTCGAAGGCCGAATAGTGGCGTAACGAGCCGAGTGCAAGCTGCAGGGCGTCAGGGGAATAGAAGTTTCAAGCCGAATATAAGCTTCATAAGCGTCCCCGGGCGTCAGGGGAATAGAGGCTTCAAGCCGAATGGAGGCTTCGCGAGCTTCAGCGGGCGTCAGGGGAGTAAAGGCTTCGGACCGAATAGAGGCTTTCCGAGCTTCACCCTGCGTCAGGGAAATAGAGACTTCAGGCCGAATAAGCGCCTCGCGAGATTCACCAGGCGTCGGGGGCACATATGCTTCAGGCCGAATAGAGGCTTCACGAGCTTCAACGGGCGTCAGGGGAATATAAGCTTCAGGCCGACTAGAGGCGTCACGAGCTTCACCTGGCGCCAAGGGAATAGAGGCTTCAGGCTGAATGTAAGCTTCACGAGCTTCAACGGGCGTCAAGGGAATAAAAGCTTCAGGCCGAATAGAGGCTTCACGAGCTTCACCGGGCGTCAGGGGAATAGAAGCTTCAGGCCGAATAGATGCTTCACGAGCGTCAGTGGGCGCCAGGGGAATATAGGGATTCGGCCGAATAGTCGCGTCTAGGGTCGCTACCCCACCAGTGCGTCGCAACTCGCGAGCCGAATAGCGGCGCCACGAGCCGAAGAGAGGATTCAAGTCGAATACAGACTTCAGGCCGCACACAGGCTTCACGAGCTTCAATGGGCGACAACGGCGGAGGCTTCGGGCCGAATAGAGGCGCCACGAGCTTCACCGGGCGTCAGCGGAATAGAAGCGCCACCGCAGCTCTTCGGGGGAAAAGCGTCTTCAAATAGCGCCTTCGCCGCAGGCTCGAACTGGCCCCCCCCGGGCCAGGCCCCCGCGTGTATATATATATATATATATACATATACGCAACAACATGTGTTAACTTACGTATGGCATGTGTACAAGTGTATGTACGCATTTACGTATGTTTATTTGTATGTATGTGCGTATGTATGTATGTATGTATGTGCGCATGTAGGTATACACTTATATATATATATAAATATATAAGTCTACGTGGCGCACGCTTCGCGGTGCAAGCTCCGCGGTGCAATATAATTGACAGCCCGCGCGGTGCAGTCTACGCGGTGCAACTTCGGCACAGGGCAGCGGGGCTCGCGGAAGGGGGGGGGGGAGGGGGCGGAATGGGAGAGGAGGGAGGAAAGGGGAGGAGGGGAGGGAGGGGAGGGAAAGAGGGAGGGAGGTGGACCGGGAGGAGGGGAAAGGAGGAAGGGGAGAGAGAAAGGGGGCGTGGAGGAGGAGGAGGGAGGGGGAGGGGGGGGGGGATGAGGAGGGAAGGGGCGGAGGGAGGGAGGAGGGGGATCCCGGATTTTGGATGTGTTTCCGGCACCGACGTTCACCGCGAGATGCAACGACTCATGCCGCTCACACTTGCACCGCGCTGGCCTGAGCCCGCCGACCCTTTGTGGGCCTCCTGGCGTATCAGAATATTCCCCTCAATAACCCCCCGCTGGGTTTGGCCAATGCGGGGGATCTCTTGGGGGCCCCCTGGAGCCCCTTAGGGGCCTCCACGGGTTTCGTGGGGCCTCCTTGGGCGGAAGGGTCGGATTTTCGGTTCGGGCCCCCCCTCTTGGGCTCCTCCTGGAGCCGTCTTGGAGCTCTCCTAAGTTTAAATCGGCCCTGTCCCCCTACAAGCGAATTTTCTACGAAATAAAACGTACCCCAGAAATGCACCGAGAAGGCCAAACAATAATCAAACAATCGTCCCCGTACTATATTTGAGCCATTCCTTGATTATTTTCTGAACAGTTAAATTTGTCGTCGAAAATCCCCCTGTAGAGGATCAGGCCGGACGTATTGGGGGCATCTTGACGTGTCTTGGCACACTCTCGGGGCGTCTTTGGGGCCTCTCGGGCCGTTTTGGGATTCTCTTGGGGGCCTCTTGCGCCGTCGTCACCGCTGTGAAGACCGACGAGTCGTATACGCTAAGAATATACGTTTACCTATCCAAAATCAATGAGTTTGGCTTCTTGGGAACCTCTTGGAAAGCCTCTTGGGGGCCTCTTGGGGCGTCTTCGCGGTCTGTTGGGCACTGTGAAAACCGCTTTGGCCCCCCAGGGCTAGCTTTGAGCGCTCCGGGGCCGCCGTGGAACGTTTTGGGGGCCTCATGGGGCCCTCTGGCCGCGCCTTGGCCGCCCCTCGTGCTGTCTCGGGTCGCGTTGGTAGCCTCGCGGGGCCGTCTTTGGGGCCTCTTGTGCCGTCGTGCGCGCCGTGAAGACCGAAAAGGCGTATATGCTAAAAATGCACGTTTTCCTACGCAACATCAATCATTTTGGCCGCTTGGGGCTCCCTTGGAAAGCGTCTTGGGGCGTCGTGGCGGCCTCTTGGGCTCTATGGGGGCCATCTTGGGTGTCCAGGGGCGATCTTTGAAAGCCCTGGGGCCGTCTTGGACTGATGTGGGAGCCTCTTGGGGCTCCGTGGACACGTCTTGGCCGCCTCTTGAGCACGCCTCTGGGGCTGTCTTGGGCTCCTCTTCGGCCGTGTTGGGAGCCTCTTGAGTCGTCTTGGGGCCGTCGCGGGGGCCTCTTGTACCCTCGTGCGCGCCGTGAGGACCGAAAAGACGCAGGTGTTAAAAATGCACGTTTTCCTAAACAGAATCAGATATTTTGGCCGCTTGGCGCTCTCTCGGGAAGCAACTTGGGGCGTTGCAGCGGCTTCTTGGGCTCAATGGGAGCCATCTTGAGCGTCCAGGGGCGATCTTTGAGCGCCACGGGGCCGTCTAGGACTGGTTTGGGGGCCACTTGCGCCTCCCTGGGCACGTCTTGGCCGCCCCCTGGCCCCGACAGGAGCGCCCCCGGAGCCCCGGAGCGGCCATGGGGGGCGCAGGTCCCGGCCTGGCAGCCCCGATCCCCTTTCCGCCGGCATATATATATATATATATATATATATATATATATATATATCATCATCAACTTAAGTACTCTGCCCAGATACGCTGTTAGTTGTTGAGACCTCTTGGGGGCAAACAATCATCAGGAGAAATCAGAGATGACCCGAGGAGCCCATCAACAGAATAGATCTGCCAGCACTTCCCACAGCCCTCGGGCACGGCGTCAGCCTCACTATTTCTCTTTTCTCCAGAAGACAGGCCGATGCGCAGCCTGAGATTCAGCAGTCCAGTAAACTCTCAAATCAGATATCTGGCGAGGCAGAAGATGCACATGTTTGAACCAACCATTTCGAGAAACGGTAGTGGGCATCATCAGCTCGCGCACCTGACAGAAAACAACGAAGACAAAGCAGTTGTCGTCGAGGGAGGTGGCGGGGTAGACGGTAGGAGCACTTTGAGCACATACGACAACGGGCACGGGCAGAGCAGGACGCAAGGCGATAAGAACACGTGGAACTTCAATTTATCATCAACTTAAGTACTCTGCCCAGATACGCTGTTAGTTGTTGAGACCTCATGAGGACAAACAATCATCAGGAGAAATCAGAAATGACCCGAGGAGCCCATCAACATAATAGATCTGCCAGCACTTCCCACAGCCCTCGGGCACGGCGTCAGCCTCACTATTTCTCTTTTCTCCAGAAGACAGGCCGATGCGCAGCCTGAGATTCAGCAGTCCAGTAAACTCTCAAATCAGATATCTGGCGAGGCAGAAGATGCACATGTTTGAACCAACCATTTCGAGAAACGGTAGTGGGCATCATCAGCTCGCGCACCTGACCAAAACCTCACAGCCAAAAACGTGAGTGTGGAGGTAGTCGGGGATGGACGGTGGGTACTCAAAAACAAAAATATGAAGACGATAAGTTGAGCTCAGTCCTGCAAGCCTTGCGGCAACCTGCTTCGCAGTGCAGCGCGAAGGAGTCCCTGAGCTTTCGGCAACCTTGGAAGAAGGGCAGCCGGCACTTCCTTCATCTGAGATAGAAGCCGGGCATGTTTTTCATAGCGCTGTACAATCTTGAGAGCCTCCCAGCGCCCTCGGCGGCGAATGAGATCGAGCGTTCGCCGCTTTCTCAGCAAATCATTGCTTGGGCCTGAGTGCCGAAGAACATGTGGTGTGAAGCTGAGGGACGAGAGGCCGAGCGCTTTCACAGCCCGCTGCATCTCCTGTTCGCACATGGGTAAGGTGAGATGTGGGAAGAGCAAAGCCTCCTTAGGCGTCGCACGGTGGAGTAGCGACAGCAGCTCCACCACCCACTCGCGCCCATGTGAACCACAAGTAACGTGCTCGTCAACGTTGCCAGTCTTAGTGCGTCTGCCTCTGTCTGAAGGGCCGAAAACGACGGCCCATTTGCGATAAGGTGCCGCTGCTGCCGAGGTGGGCGTAATGACATCGTCGTAGTGAAGGTCGAGGATCTCGGACGGTCGAGCGTGCAAGTCATACTGGAGGATGCCTGCCGCCGCCGCCTCTACGCCGTCGTTCTCGGCAAGCCACAAGAGCACCAGGAAGATGATCTCCTCAGGGCTTGGCTTGACGACGAACTCGCGGACCAACTTGGGCCAGCCTTTCAGAGCCTCGATCACGGGGCCAAGGTGGTGCAGCATCGCTTTGCGATTGTCCGACCTGAGCTTGACCCAGCCATATACCACTAGACGGCCAGCAGCGGGGCTGTAACCAGACAGAGCCAGCTTCTCACAGTAGCGCTCCATAGTCTTAGCAAGGACCCGAGGCGGCTGCAAAGGTTTGCCGCGTCTCTTGGCCCAGGAGACGAAATCAGACGTGGCCTTCCGATAGTTCTCCAAAGTCTTGAGGCCCGCCGTACCACGGCGGAGAAAACAAGGACTGAGGTCTCCTCCTGTGCGATGCTTGAGCTCCCCCACTGAGCCAATGCGATCATGCCGGCTGCGCTTGCACGGTGGTGCCGCGGCCGGCGCGCGCGAAGTCGATCCTCTGCCGCCTGATCGCCTTGGCCGCCCTCATCGTGAAGAAGACGCCCTCTTCCTGGTCACCTGTGGTGGTGTGCCTCGTAGCCGCTGCTGCACCCCGCCGACGTCGACGTTCGCTGGTAGCAACGGCTTCCCTAAGAGAAGCCTCCCAGTCCTCGAACCAGCGCGGCCGCTGTCCACGGGCAGCGCCAGGGGCAGCCCGCCATATGGCGCGGGCCCAGGCACGGCAGAGGGCAGGTGGATACGCCCCTGCTGCAGCCGTGCGCCGCACCCACCTGATGCGGCCATCTGAGCCAACGAGGCGGCAACCACCAGTCAAGTGCACATGCTGATGATCTTGCTTGCAAGAAGCCTCCAGGGAGACCAGGGTGGGCGAGTGAGTTAGAACCATGGTAGGTTTCTTCCAGGGTACCGAATACTGGCATTGATCAAAAACAACCTTGACAACTCCAGGAAGCCCACAGAGCTCGTAAATCGGGTGAAAGGCCCACAGCTTTGAACTCTTTGGGTTATCGATAGACCAAGCTACTCTACACCTCTGGCATTCGCGGGCAACCTCGGCCGAGAAGATGGCCAACTCCACCCCCGCCAGCTCCTGTTGCCTGGCTCGCTCCACGTTCTTGATTCCCCTCCTAGATATAGACCATATGGAGCAGGGGGTTCCCATGTGGACCCAGAAGACCTTGCCAGAGCGAATAAGATGTAGTATAAGACGCTGTGTACTTCGACGTGCGAGATCGTATTCATCACCACGAGCCATATCAAAAGCAGGGCCGACACGTAGCCCCAGCCGTTGCATAGCCCGAGAGAGCCCCGCAGAGCCCGCGAACAGCTCCAGGAAGATCATTTCATCCTGATAACTCGACGCTCCACGGCCACTTGGGCCGCCTCCCGAAGGTCCCGTCTGAGTCCTGGGGGTCGGCGGACAACGTGGCGTTGGTCGTGTAGGCGCCGCAGGCGTAGCAGATGATGAGGAGGAGGGGCACGGAGGCGACGCCAAACAGCCTGTGAGAACGTGTCCCTCCGAACCTCGCGACGACCTGGACCGACGAGCCGAGCCCTCTGGACAACAGACCTGCGGCTTGCGCACGTTCCCGAACCTGTCGACAGGGCGATCTCGAGCTCGAACGACATCGAAGCGCCTCGAGCCCTCGTCGGCAACGTTCCGCTCACTCACAATGTGCCGATACCTCATGTCAATACCGCAGCCGAGACGATAAGGGAATGACCGACGAGCAAGAGTGTTGAGGGCGTGGCTTTTGAACCGTCCCCTCTAGAACCCGCTCAACGTCACCAAGTTATCGCCTATGCACAGACAGCGATGGCCGTGAGCACGAGCGCCCCTCCCAAAGTGCGGGAGAGACTGGAGGGTGACACGCCCCTCCTTTGCGTGGATGTGCTCCTCAGGCCACTGCCACTCTCGCTCGTGCAGCGTGGTCCAGCGATCCCGCCGTGACCACGCCTCGGACAAAGGCGGAATGCCGACGCCGAGCTCGACATCCACCTCGGGCAGCGCCTGGGCCTCCACGGAGTCGCGAAGAGGGTGCCACCCCTGCCGTGCCTCGGCGGCACGCTGGTTGAGGTACTGGCCGTTGCTCGTGTGGGCGCCCGTCTTGAGACCCGCTGCTCGGCCAGGCACAGCCGAGGCGCAGATGCCGCCCTCGCCGAAGTCGCCGTGGGCGGAGAGGCCGCCCAGCTCGTCGACCACGCCGGGGGCGTCGAGCCTGACGGGCTGCAGGCACTGGACCTTGCGGTACCTCCAGCGCTCGCGATACTTCACTGCATCATGAAACTCCTGGACCTGGCACGGCGTAGAGAGCGAGGCGTAGCCGAAGGTCGACGAGTCGCCCATGTGCACCTCCCGCCAGATAGGAGCACCGACCTCCGCCTCGATGACGAAAACCAGCCGACGGACCAGCTCCATCTCCAATCGTACACTGGAGGGGATGGCTAGCCTTCGGCCACGCACATCTGCGACAAAGGTGTAGGCATCCTGCAGTACAGAGAGGAGCTCAGGCGCCAGCGAGAACATGCAGACAGCGTTGCCAAGCCAAACTTCCATCTCCTCACCTCTCATGAAGGATCGGCGGAGCAAGGCGCGAGTAGCAAGAGCAAATATCCACGTCCGACGCTGGGTATGACGCAGTACCTTATATTGAGCGTGGAACTCTAGGCCCAAGGTCTCTAGGTAGGTGACCCCACTGTGCCTGCCGTGCGTACCGATGTTCTGGTCCTGCAAAGTGCTGCAGAACCGCTCCACACTCAGGTGCGAGTCCTCGTCACTGACGCTGAAGGAGTTGAAATTGTCAACATAAACCCCCTCAGCACACACTCCAGGAGCCAGCTCGGGGGCAGGAGATCGATCCCGCAGCGCGCCACCGAGACCGAGAGGATGCTGCGATGCAACAAGGTGTTCAAAAAAACTTCTGGCACAAGTAGAGTGACCACGACCATCCCATGCAGAGTCCTTCGAAACAGATGAACAACTGCTCGCCAGGTCTCAGAAGGTCGTAGCGCCTGAGATCGTCATCCCATATGCGATGAATTCCAAAATCGTGAGCGTCGTCCGCGGCGTAGCCGTCCTCCATGCAGAACCAGGAGGCGAGCTGGACATTCGAGAAATTGTAGAAGCAGTCGTCGACGTCAGCATCACCAGCGAGTACGGGCACGGACGCTGTGCCCCCAAAGCCCCCGCACTGGCTCAAGAAGTCGTCGGACAGGTCAAGGTTCACCATGGCCCGCGCAGATCCGAACTGCACGGTGGGCGGCCGCCTATGACTGAGACAGGCCTGACGAGAGTCGAGAACCATGCGGATCTCGTCCCCCTTCTTCTTCACGAAAAAAGGTGCACAGAATGCCTTTGCTTTGCGCCGATAAGAAACCAGTCCAATCCCCGCCAGGTGCTTGAACAAGTGCCGGCGCTTAGCACCAGATCGTCGGAGAGAAGGGTCCCAGTGCGGCTCCGGCAGCTCCGGCGCAAGACTGAGTAGCTCGTCCGTGCTCCTCTCGATCTGCGTGTCAAAGTGGCGAAGCATCTGCGCGGCCTCAGCTGGGAGGCCTTCCATCGGGGACCTGGGTGCAAGCGATCCCCGACAGATCTTCAACTTTGCAAAGTCATACGCTGCCAGTTTCGCTGGCTCCAGTCCATACTGGGATCTCGATGCCAGGAGCTCCCCAAGGGCTCGCCGCTCATCAAGATAAGGAGGTGCCCGACCGCATGCAGCCACTCGCTGGTGAAGCCGACGATGTACAGCCGCCTGCGCCGCGGTTGGCGCCCTCCTTCCAAAACTGTCATACATTGGGCCCGAAGGCCGGTTTGTTGAGGTAGCAAGGTGATTCAGCGCCTCGGCCGCCTCGTTCACTTGCTCATGCCGAAAAATCTGCCGAGCTCGTCGCTGCCGAACATAGCGAGGGCCCTTCTCGAGTCCATGCTTTGATGGAAGGGGATCCCGAGGCAGAGGGAAAGGTTCACCATGTCGCCGATCGCCCAGAAGACGCCGGTGGACCGCTCGTCGAGCAGCCCCCGGCGGTGGAGCGGTGTCCCCTCCTCCAGCGGCGTGGGCAGCGCCGCGGAGACTCCACTCCTGCTGAAGGGCCGTCATCCCTCCCCGGCGGCGCCCCCCGCGCCGCCTTTACCTCCTCCCTTGTCCTTCAGCTTCTTCTTGAGGTCGGTCTTCGGGCGCGGGGCCCTCTTGCCCGACGGGTCCGCCGGGGCCAGAAAGGACCGCTCCTCGCGCTCCAACCTCGCCTGCTTGAGCACCGTCGCACGGTCCTTCTGGCGGCCTGCGACCCACTCGCGGGACGACACCACGCTGGCCGCCCCGGAGGCGGTGACCGCGCCGCCCATGACCCCCTCGAGCCCCGTGAAGTCGGGGTGGGCGGGGTTGCGCTCGACGGCCATCTCGAGCTGCACCTGCCGCCTGCACAAGTTCTCGACCCCCTGAAGGTTCGAGGCGTCCACCTGGTCCACCTCGATCAGAAGGCGCAGCGTCTCCGAGCCTGCTCGATGCTGGTGGGGCGCCGCCGAGCCCTGATACACGCCAGAGTCGTGCTGCCAGTTGCGCTCATAGACCTCGAATCCGCCAGCCTGGTCGACCAGCTCCAGATACTCCATGGCCAGACGCGGCCCTGGGAAGTTCCAGTCATCGCACTTCACCTGCGAGTACAAAGCCAAAGCCTCCTTCAACATGATGTAACGCTTGCCGTTGCGCAGGTGAACTCCGATGATCCTGTCGTCGCGCTCGGCCGCCTGACGCTCCTTGAGCCAGGCCTCACGCTCGCCAGTGTTCACCCTGGCTGCCCAGATCACGGTGCCGTTCACCTCCGCCACAGCCGAGTCCCCGATCTCACTGAAACGCTCCTGATCGTCCACGACCTCCTGCGGGACGACCTCACCGAGCCTGTCGACACCCGGCCCTGCGCGGAGCCAAACCATCTCGGGGGCCTCAGCATCCTCATCATCTTCGGCCAGCACGCGAGCCTGCACCCGCACGAGCTGGATATACTGGTTGAGCTCGACCCGCGTGATGGGGTCGAAACCGAAGATCTCATTCCTATTCACACGAGCTGGCCACGCTGCATTACGCCCCAAGACGATGTGCCTGATCTGACTGAGATCATGCGTGAACAAGTCCAGCGTCGGCGTCAAAGTCACCCAAACTCCAGCGCCACCAGCTCGAACCAAAAGGATGCGCACATGCCAGAAGAAGCCGTCGTCATCATTGGGATAGTGCACCAAAACTTGAAACTCCTTGATGTCAAGGGAGCGCTCCATCACTTAGGTCGAAAACTCGACGGAGTCGCAACACAAGATGTCGGCACCAGCTCGGGCACCGTCTTCCCAAAGGCTGCTGGGGTCGGCTCTGGTTGGATAACCTCAGGAAGGCATTAAGAACCCCCCCTGGGTTATTATTAGCACCCGGTTTTCTCAATATTCCAAGCGGGCAGTTTTAGCCGAACGATACACTTAGCACCCGCCGCACACAGAAAACAAAATCCACCATCGGCGGCCGCCCCACTAAGCCCTGCTAAGCCCTGCTAAGCCCTGTTATGCCCTGCTAAGCTTTGCTAAGCCCTGCTTGGCCCTGCTAAACTGCTTGGCGGGAGCAAATCTGCGCTTGGCAGGCCTTAGCTAGGCCCCGAGTCCCCTCAGCCAGGTCTTCCGGTGCGGCCATAACGCTCCAGGGTGCGGGGGCGTTATAATCCACCGGAAAAGGGGGGGGGGGGTTCTTAATGCCTTCCTGAGGTTAGCCGCGGGCACAGGCGGCTGGATCAACACCTCGGACCGATAGCTCTGGCGCCTGGCGTAGGCCGCCCTGCTCCAGTCCCAGCCGCGCAGCAGCGCGACGCCAGTCAGGAAGGCCGCGGCAAGGCCTGCCCAGTCCCGCTCCTGTACCACCAGCTGACTGGTGCTGGCGGGCCCCGCGCAGGTCAGCGCGCAGCTGACCGCGGGGCACGTGCAGGAGGGGCACGCGGGGCAGGCAGGGCAGCGGAGCAGAGCCGCCTCGGCAAGTCTCCCAGCAGCCGGTGCCAGGGACCAGAGGAGCTCCATGCACGCCGGAGGCGGGCCCCTTCAGCACTTTGAGCACATACGACAACGGGCACGGGCAGAGCAGGACGCAAGGCGATAAAGACACGTGGAACTTCAATATATATATATATATATATATATATATAGAGAGAGAGAGAGAGATATAGAGAGAGAGAGCTGTAAATGCATGTTTTCATATATTGCTTGCTAGCTTTGATATGGGTTGATATCATTCGTCATTGTTTGATATGTTTCCTTTCGGGATGCCAGAGCGTCCGCCAACGAAACATACAAACAATAGCCTTCATAATTCGCTTCGTGGGATACCGGGAGCTTCGCGCGCAAAAAAAAAAATGTCTGAGGCCCAGAGGTTAAAAGCCCAGGGGCCCTCAGAAGTGGATCCAAGACGCAAATCTAGCCCCAAGGAAAAGATCGGAATCTCTGGGGCCGCGGGTCGGAAAAATCAAGCCGTAGGATGACTGGGGAACTGAAACTCTGGCATGGAAGAAACACGCCCTGAGGGAAACGGGTCCTGGGCCCTGGAGAACCTTCCCCCGGAAGCGAATCTGCACCCTGAGCCGTTCTCTGCCGCTCACGGGGCCCGCAAAGAGCCCCGGGAAGCCAAGAACTGTGAAAAACCTCAGGACCGCTGCTTTTCAGGAACCGCTTCCTTCACGGCGGAAGCTGGAGGAGCGAGAGCGCCCGAGCTGGGCAGCCGAGGGGTCAGAAAGCTGAGCAGCGGGGCGTGCCGCCGCGTCGTCGGCTCAGCCCTCCGAGCCTGGCGGCGACTCGGCGATTGGGTCCAGCCTCGGCAGCGACTCGCTGATCGGTCGCAGCCTCCTCGGGACCCTGGGACGTCGGATCTGCCAGGGCATGGGATGCTGGAGGAAGAAACGGCTGCACAGGCAGAAACGTTCGGAGAACCGCGCGGACTTCATAGATCGGCGCTGAATACCCCTCCAGGGCGGGCGGAGCGCGCCAGAGTCAGCGCCAGAGGCGCCGCCAGGATTCCAGCGCAGATCCAAGAAGTTCGCGCGGACCTCCGAAACATTCTGCTGCGGCCGTGTTTCTTCATCGAGATGCGTTGATACCTCATGCAAGTTCATCGCTACCATCAGGTCAAGGTCGTCGTCGGCATTCTCCTCTCGGCGGGAACCCGGGGGGAGGGAATGCCGAGGGGGTGGGACATCTCGGAAGGCTCGGAAGGCCTGGGTAGGTTTTCTAAGCCTTCTCCGAAGCCACAGACGGCCTTTAGAGGACGACCAAACTCATAAACATAAACTATCCGAGCTCCGCGCGGATATCTCGGATCTGCGCCAGGCCCCCCCAGCGGAGACTCCAGCGCCGCATCTGGTGCAAGAGAGGGAGTTCATGGATGATACAAAATCCTCGCGCAACTCCGAAAGATTGTGTATATGCCCGTTCTCCTTTTCGATCATCCGAAGGCCAGAGGGCCTCTGCGAAGCCCCCCCTCGTTTCGCCCCCTCGCGCGCCGCCGATCCTCCGGAGCGGAGGGCTGCGTCATCGTCGTCATCAGATTGGAAGGGACGTCGTCGGCAGGGTCGTCGTCGGACGAGTTGGCCGGGTCCGCCAGTGAGCCGGGGACTACCAGCTCCGCGCGCTCCGCCAGCATGAAGGCGGATCCGTGCCTGCAGAACTCCAGCGCCCCCAGGGCACTGTCCACCTCCTCTGAAGAGACACTGAAAGGCACAGGCATGCTTCTGGAGGTCCGCGCGGATTTCCTGAGACGCCGCCAGAACCGCTCCGCGCGCCAGGGGCGGCGCCGGAGGCGCCGCCAGGGGGGCCAGCGCCGATCCAAGAAATCCGCGCGGGCCTGCGAAAATTCCCGTTTGAGCAATTGTTTGTTCCTCAATCCTCGACATCTTCATACCACTTGGCATGCATGAGCGCCTGGCACCTTTTCTCGATCTGGGCCAGAGCATCCCTCGTGGGGCAAGGCCGGGGGGGGGGGTATCGCCACGTCCTCGAAGAGGCGCGGCACCATCTCCTCGAGGAAGTCGTGCCCCCAAGAGCGCTCCAGATCCTTCCCGAACGACCCCAGGCGTCCAAACGCGTCCCCCGAGGAGCAAAAAGCGGCATGCATCGGCTCGGAAATCTCGAATCTGCGCTGGACCTCTCCTGGAGGCGCAGAGAAATCCGTGCGGAGCGCGGAAAGCGTATGTTTGTATTGCCTTTTTTGTGTTTCGATCCTCGAGCTCCGATCCCGAAAACTCGACTTTCAAGAGGAGCCCGTGGCTCCCCTGGTGGCGACCCCCTTGGCACTGCCCGACCTTGGCAGCCACTGCTTCAGGCAGGGAGCCCTGGGCCCAGCCTGGAAGCGCAGCAGCATCTCCTGGACGCGAAACTCTCTCGTCGCGGAGTCCTGAGGGACAACGCAAGGGGGGAGGGGGGGGCAGCTCAGGATGGGAGACGTCGAGCTGGAATCGGCGATGCATCGCCGACAGGTCGGCGACGAACCACCGACAGCGAGTCCACACCTCCCTGGCTGGGCGGGGTTGGCTATCGGCTTTCGGGCCTAATTATATCGGGGGCGCGCAAACATGGATTAGCGATCCATGGATTTGGCGCGCTGTCGCCAAATCCATGGATCAGGAGAGGTGCCATCCCCAAGATGCGGCCGGTGCCGCCTCGCTCGGCGGCGGATATCCGCGATTTCCCCTGGAAACGGGACCCGTCGTTAATCCACGCCCCTTGATCCATGTTTGCGATCGCCTGACTCTATCGGCGATGACTGGGCGACCGGGGGTCGATGCGGTCCCCCCTAAGCCGACCCCCACCCCCGCCACCTGACGTTGCCCCCGAAGTCCAGCCGCAGGCTCACGGACGAGACCTGGCCGGCGTCGGGGGCGGAGCTCCTCGACGACGTGCCCGAGCGCCCCGAGGACGACGAGCGGGAGCCGTCGGACCTCTTCTCGCAAACGTGGAGGACGGGCGGCTGCCACGGCGCCCACGCCGACTGAGGCGGCGGCTGCGCCAGAGGAAGAAGACATGCACGATCACAACATTCTGGAGCTCTGCGCGGATCTGCTGGATCGGCGCCGGGCCCCGTCGCGTCAGGGGCGGCACTGGCGGCACCGCCGATCCAAGAGATCCACGCGAAGCTCCAAACGTTTGTGCTCACGCCGTTGTTTTTCCTCTTCGATGCTCCTGGTCCGGCTGCTCGTGGGACGCGCCGACAGGCGGGCGCTGCTCGCCCCGCAGCGGCTCTGGTACAGAGCGCGCTCTTCGGGAAGTGCTTAATAGGGGGGCGATAATTGGTGGGGGTGGGAGGGAACGTGCCCCGCCCCCTGCGTGCCCCTTGTGTGTGCCAGGGGAGCCACCGTTCAGGGGCCCCCTCTGGGGCACACAGGGCCCCTTGTGGGTGCCAGGGGAGCCCCCTTCAGGGCCTCCTCTGGGGCGGGCACACAAGGTGCACCCTTCTGCCCCCCCCCCCCCCCATTTTGGAGGTCGGTAAGCAATGTGGTATAACGGGGTCTGGTGCCAGTCGTGGAGATGGCGATGCTATCGACGATCGACTGCATCGCCAGATTCACCAGTTGCACCACACCCCTTCCCTACCTTCAGAGCCCATTCATCGCTCCCCCATTACGCAGCGCCCGAGCTATCCTCCCTCGGCAAGCGCCGGGGCTCTCCTCGGGGTCGGGCGCGTGGCTCGCGGGCGCGGCCCCCGCATGTAGCTGCAAGGCCACGGCCCCGGGGGCCTCCGTGCATGCCTCCCGCGGCACTGCATCCCTGGTCTCGCGGATCCCCATCAGGAACTCGGGGGCGTCGTTGGCGTCGGGGACGTGGATCATAGAGGAACAAAGAACTGCATCAACATATATTTTTGACGCTCCGCGCGGATTTCTTGGATCGGCGCTGAATACCCCTCCCTGTCGCGCGGAGCGCGCCAGGAGCGGCGCCCGAGGCGCCGCCAGGAGGGCCCAGCTCAGATCCACGAGATCCGCGTGGAGAATCGAAAATTATGTTTATGCCTTTTTCCGTTCTTCGAGATCAGGAACAGCTCCACGGGGGCGGGGAGCCCGCCCCCCTCCGTGCGCAAGGACACCTGGATGGAGGTGGCGAGGCCCACGCCGGAGCCGTCCGTGCCGAGGCTTTCGCCTGGCGGCGCGGCTGAGCGACTGGACGAATCGCCTCCCAGCTGCGGCACCACTGCTGCTGCGACGAAGTCCTGGAAGCGCTGCTGGTCGAGCTCGTCCACGTATCGAAGGAAGCTGTCGCCCCTGAGCGATCTCCTCGGTTCTCCTGCCTGGTCCCCCAAGCCCAGCAAATGCAACAGGTGTGGGGAGTGGGCGATGATGCTAGACTGAGGGCATATGCGCAGCTGGGCGTCACAGAATACACGGAGCATGCTTTGAACTGCCTGGTATGCCTTACCAGACTCGCTGGACTCCAAAGATGCTTTGATGCGGTCTTTCTCGCACGTCTCCAACAACAATGGAACTGCGCAGACAGTCGCGAAGGTGCCGGCCTCGGACAAACAATGGCTGGCGAAAGCATCCATGGCATGCCGCCCGTCGGTGCATAGATGGTCGCTTCGATTCCAGGCTGTGATGCACACCACAGCAGAGAAGAGTACGTTCCACCTCCACGCTGTCTTAAAGTCAAGCAGTAAGATCGCGTTGAACACTCGCAGCCCGCAACGCAAGCCGCCGTTCATGAGGAAGTCGTCGGTGTCCGTGAAGTGCGTCCGCAATACGAGCAATGACATAGTAAGCTTGAAAACGAATGATATGTCCACGGAGGGGATGCGGGAGAACTTGATGCAGTGATTGACATACAACAGGGCCATGTAACGCAACAACACAAACACGGCTGATAAAGCAAGCCCCAAGTCATGCTTACCTCTCAGACTCATTCCAATCAGAACCAACAAAGATAAGGTCGTCACTGGGACCTGCATCGTGTCGAGAAAAAAACGGCCTCGGGCCGCCCGAACCCTGTGGAGCTCGGTACACAATCTGGTGTCGAAGGAAGTACAAAGACCAGGCGGTGCGCCCAGCCTCTGGAGCTCTCTTCTCAATCCGCGCACCGACGCTATCAAGTCGTCCCAACACAGCCACACATGTGCTGTCAGAACACAGAAGACCGTGGCGATGCAACCGCGAACGATAAAGCAAGGCAACTCCGCTTCCGGCGCCACCTGAGGAGCGGACATGCGCTCGCCGCCGCCACCCTCCACCCCGTGCAGTGTTCTCGGTAGGGCCTGGCCCGATCCAGAAGAAAGTACGCATATGCACAGATCATGGCCAAGCCCATCCTGGGCCCAGAATCGGTGCATCCGCACGCCTGGCTCTGCCAGGGAGGCACATGCACCGACCCGGGATCCAGGACGGACCTGGCCGGGATCGATGAATGCGCATATCTCTCTCCGCCCGACGATCAGTCCCGAGGCGAGCGGTGGCCTGACCCGAGGGCGCACCACAACTGGCGCACAGCGGCTTGAGCAAAAATCACGCTGGCCCATCGAAGCCTCCAGTCCCACCAGCCATCTGGGCCTAGGTGGTTTGAAGAAGAACTCGTACCGTATCTCTGCTATGAATCCCTCCTTCCCCTGCTCCGGGGAGGGGTTTACCCCCCCCTGCCCCCTCCCCTGAGCCTGGGATGGGGGGGGTCCGAGGTGTTAGAGATTCGTCAAGAGGGCCTCCGCGAGTCCAAGATGGTCTCCAGGATGAGTCAAGATACCTCAAGATGGCTCAAGATTGCCTCTGACACACATCCAAGAAGCCGCTATGATCCCAAGACGGGCTCAGTGCCCGCCGTGCCCTCCGAGGACCCGCCCAAGAGACCAAAATGGCTCCGAAACCTAGCACAGTTATCCCGGCGAAAGACCCAACCATAGGCACTCGTGAATACCGCCGTTGTGAGAACTGCCTTCTGTCGAGCTCCCCAGGGGCACGAAGCGCGCGACGGGCGCGCCGCCATGGGGCGGGGCCGCCACGCGGGCGCTGCCGCTGGGGCCTTCGGTGGAGCTCCTTATGGGGCCACGAAGCGTGTGAGAGGTGTGCCAAAGTGGAGGGGGCGCGGCATGCGAACCGTGCCACTGGGGCCTTCGGTGGAGCTCCTCATAGGGGCCACGAAACGTGTGACGGGTGTGCCGAAAAAGAGGGGACCGTAGCCTCGGCTCAAGACTCAAGCTTGCCGAAACACCATTCTTGCCGAAGGATGTCGCTCTACGTTTCGGGCGGAAGTTGCCTTGGCGGCAACATGAACGAAAATGAACATATCTACATGAAGAAGCGGAAAAAGTCTGCCGATTGTGTAATTTTGATGACGTTGAGCCGGAGATCCTTGGCACAGTGGAGGAGAGCCAAAACTGCGAGGACATGTACATCGAAAATCTATCATGGATGTGGTGCTCGACAGCATTCCGCAATTCTCGAAACATGCTGTGAACACCGCCAAGAAGAAAATTCTCCCGCTCGCGCGCTAGCGAGCTGTCTCCGAGCGCGGCCGCGGCTCGCGCGCGCGGGGCGGCCCAAAATGGGCAGGCCCGTCCCGCGCGCTCGTGCCGGGGCGCCGCGCGTCAGGCGGGGGAGACCGCCTGCTCGCCGACGACGGCGAGGCAGCGCCCATCAGCCTTAGATTGGGAGAGGAGGGAGGGGGGCAGAGAAGCTGCGGAGACAGCAGGAGCTTGCTCACAGAGAATAGAAGAGGCATTCTCCCGCTCGCGCGCTAGCGAGCTGTCTCCGAGCGCGGCCGCGGCTCGCGCGCGCGGGGCGGCCCAAAATGGGCAGGCCCGTCCCGCGCGCTCGTGCCGGGGCGCCGCGCGTCAGGCGGGGGAGACCGCCTGCTCGCCGACGACGGCGAGGCAGCCATACCCGTGCTCAAGGACCTTGCGAAGTGACAAGGTTTCGGCGGGCGGCCGCAAGTAGGGCAGGCCAAGCGGCGGGGCCGACTTGGAGAAATGAAGCGACAAGGCGGTCGCTGGCGGTGGCGAAGAACAGGATCCGCGCCCGTGCGGGCACGGGCAGCGCAGCAAGAACTGTGGAAGCGGCGGCGGCTTGCAGGTAGCGCTCAGCACTGGAAGCCTGACGCCAACGCCCCCGCCAGAAGACGCGAGGGACGTCTTCCGTAGCGATATAGAAGTCTGTTGCGCCAGAGCCCCGCAGACATGCGGGCGTCAGGTTGAGCCCCTGACCCGCTTTGGCAAGAGGGACGCCCAGGGCCGAAAGCAAATGATTCCACCGAGTACGGAAGCCGCTCGCACCGAAAGGGGCGAGAGGATCGGTGGAAGCCAACCGCCCAAACACTTGATTCAGAATCTTCACCGTGCCCCGATCGGAGCAGCGAGCATGCTGCGTCGGGTACGTTCTCCTGGTCTTTGGAACAAGAATCGAAAGAAAAGCATCCCCTTCAACTTCGAGGCGGTCGCAAGGAAGCGACAAGTCACAGCGGCGTGACGCCAGCAGCTCGCCAGGCCTGAGGAACATCGTAAAGCCCATGAGCAGCAAGGCCGCCATCACAGGCCAGTCCCAGGCGAAACAGAGACCGACCATAGCGCGCAGCAGAGCGCGAGGTAAGGGCGGGCGGAGCTTTGGCGGCTCCGCGAGCTTCCATTGTTTCGCTACGTCCCAAGCTTCTGTTAGAAAGGCCTTCCAATGCGGATGAGCGCTCTGGATTCCCAAGATGGCATGAACCAGAATATAATGAGGGAAACCTGCATCATGAAGCCACACGCCGAAGGTCGCGAGGAAGCGGGCGAGAAGTATCCCGCTACGGTAAAGAGTGGCGGGCGGCACGCCAGTGTGTTCTGCTAACCACAGTTCGAACGCATCAATCGATCTCGAGCGACGATCGAGATACGCGGAGGTGAGGTGAGAATCGCGCACGAAGGGAGTGCGCGGAGGGCGAGCGGGCGCGGAAGGCGCAGCCCGACTAAGCCCTTGGCCTGCGGTCGGCGCCGCGGCTCCCAGAGAGATGCAGAGGCCGCAGACGCACCACAGGATGAGCGCAGGGCGGCCAGGGCTGGGAGAGCTGATCAGCGTGGCGGCCCTCCTGCTCCTGGACGCGTAGAAGGGCGGAACGAGGGTGTCCCGCCCGTCGGTCTCGAACCCCGACGCCTCCGCCAGCATCGCCCGCGCCGAGGTGAAGGATCCGCCCATGTTACGGTGAGCACGGCGAGCCCCTGCTTCGATCTCGGCGGGCAGAGCGTCCCCTCCCTCGAGGGTCGCCCAGTCAAAGGGCGGGCGCGGCTCGGCGCGCGCAGCTGCGGCCGATTCGGCGAGCTCGGAACGAGCTGCCGAGGACGTGAGGCCCGAATGATGTGGAACGGGCACCACCTCCGCGAACGCGTCGAGGATCTCGGACGGAGGGGAATGAGATCCCCACAGCGCTGCTGGGATGGCGCCGTGACCGTCCTGCACGTGGTACAGAAGGTCGAAAAGGCAGGCCAACTTGCCCGCGCGCCTCCTGTGCTCGATCTTTGAGCCGAGCCCGATGCCACGGATGGCGCCCGCCCCCATGGCTTGGAGGTCAGCGCCCGCGGGGATAGCCTCGGGCTCGACGGCGGCCACGTAAGGGTGCAACCACGAGGCTTCGTCGATCGGCTCGGCGCCGCCTGTCTGAAACAGACGCTTATAGGCGTGCAAGGCCTGCAGGGGGCAGTGCAGGTCATCTCTGCCCTCGGGCTCGGCGGCCCCTGCGGGTGCGAAAGACCTCAGCCACGACGCCGCGCTCTGGAAGGCAGCTTGCCAGGCGGGTCCCCACCTCACCACTGTGACCTTCTCACCGCCGAGGTTGAGACGCCACGCTAGGGCGGTGGCGGCCCCTGGAGGCAAGGGCTGCTCAACGGCCGCGGAGGCCGTGCGCCGCGCTGCGAAGGCTGCAGCCGCGGCGCTCCCAGCGTCGCCGCTGTGGGAGCCGCTGGGATGCAGCTCGTGCCCTGAATCTCGGCCAGGCGCGGGGCCGCTCGAAGACCCCCTTTCCTCGGCGGCACGCCCTCCGCCCTGCGGGGCCGCAACGGCATCGCTGGAGGAGCGCGTGCCTACCGAAGACTGAGGGGCCTGAGCAGCGGAGTCCGCGCGGGAGCTGCCTGCGTGGGCGTCGCCCGAGCTCGCACCATGGCGGGACGTGGCTGGCCGCTGCGCAGTAGCGGGGCTCGGGCGCCGCTTCGGAGCGACTCGAGGGGAGCGCACCTCGCGACGCCGAGGCGACGTCGCCTGACGCGAAGGCGCGCGAGAGGAGCCGCGCGCGACGGCCCGACTAAGCCCCTGGCCTGCGGTCGACGCGCGGGATCGCGACGCCGCACGCCCACCAGAGTGGTGAGGGGGCGGCGGCGGCGGCGGGGGCACGGGCCGCGGAGTCTCGGAGCCTACACGCGTGCCGCGGCCCCGAGAGCGACTGCGAACCGAGGCGCGAGCGGCGGGCGGAGAGGCCCCCGAGCGGCGAGGGAAGGCCGCCTGCAGGCGGCGGAGGACCTCGGGGTTCAGGCCCGCCACGACGCGCTCGAGGTCCATCGAGGAGTCTGCGAGGGCACTCAGCACGACGTCCTCGAGCTCCGTCGGAGAGTCCTCGTCGCACGCGGGCTCCGCTCTCGAGCGGCTGCGAACGCTCGCGGGCGGGGACCCGTCAGGAGTGTGCGGGCCCTCCGATGCCTCCCCCGCAGGCGGCTCCGACGGCTCCTCGGGCGAGATCGGGCCGTTGACGGGAGGCGACGAGCAGCCCCCCGAGGGAGAGGTGCGGTCGGTCCCGTACGGGTTTGGAGACCGCGTACGGCTGCGGGCAGGGCCGCCGCTGCCTGGCGGCGCGCCTGGTGCGCGCGGCGCCCGTGCGCGAGGCGGAGTGCGGCGCGTGACCACCGCGGTTGGGCTGGTCCTCGACCGCTTCATCCCGCGGGCCCAGGCGGGCGCGGACCGCGCGCCGCTCACGACGGCTGAAGCTGGACGCAGGGTCGTCGGCGGGCCTTGCCAAGGCGCGCGGGTCCTCAGCCTCCACCTCGGCCAAGGAGCGGCCAGTGGACGACGCGGGTGCGTCCCCAGCACGAGCGGCACGTTCTGCGATGGCGAGGCCCGTCGAGACCTCAGCGTTGTGCAGGACGGCGCGCAAGGTTTTGCGCCAATCCCGACCCAGCTGGACGGGAGCAGTGCGCGGCAAGCCCGCGGCCTCTCGACTGGCGGCCTCGCGCACGCGTCGGAAGTAGGCGCGATCGGCCATCCCTTCCGCGAGCTCGGCACGAGCGACGGCACGCTCTCCTTCGCCGCGTGCAGGAGCCTGCACCGTGCGCCTGGTGGCGTCGGCACGCGCGGTGCGGAGTGCGTCGAGCTCCACGCGGCCGCGCGACACGGCGGAGACGAGGGTGGCATCCGACTCAGCCGCCCGCGTCGCGAGGGCAGACGAAACCCCGCCCCTCGGGAGAGGCGCGCCCGAGGCGGGGAGGGCAGCCCGAGGGGCCAGCTCGGCGCTCGCAAGGGCGACCCGCGAGGAGACCGCCTCTTCGAGCGCCTGAAGGGCCATGGTCGACCCTGGAGCCAGCTTGCCCTTGCGGGCGCCCTTTCCTGCCGCCTTGGCCCGGGCGTAGGCGCGGGCGGCAGGACCGTCGCCGCCCGTGCTAGGAACATCGGGCGGCGCGGCGGCCTGCGAGACGGCCTGGAGCAACACTGACTTGGCGTCACAGAGCTGCTTCCACTTCAGCGCGCGGGCTGCTCGCTCGTCGGCGCCCAGGTGCGCGGGAGTCCTGTCTGGATGGTAGACTAGGGACTGGCGCCTGAAGGCGGCCTCAATTGTGCCGCGCGAGGCCCCGTCCACTACGCCAAGCAGTTGGCGAGAGGCGCTCACCCTGGCCGCTCGCTGGAAGGTGCGGGGGGTAGCTGCTGAGGCCCCCTTTGGCGCTTCCCGCGAGCCGACGCGCGACGAGCCCACCCCGATAGCAGGCGGAGGGGCCGCCGCGGCCTTGGAGCGGAGGGCCAGTGGCGGAGCACGCTTGGCGGCCTGGGGAGCCGATCCTGCGCTGGCGGCGCCAGGGTCGGGGCCGGGCGAGCCGCCCTCCGCGGAGGCAGACGCTTTTGGCGTGGCGTCTGCCGAGGACGCGAGAGGCCGTTCGCTGTCAGCGAAGAGCGCGTTGCGAGGCCCGCGACGCTCTCCGCTGGCGAGAGCAGCTTCACTGCTGCTCTCGGCGGCGCCCGAGGGGTCAGGTGCCTCCCCCTGGGCGCCGTCGCTGGCGGCGTCGGCGGCCATCCCCGCGCCCTCCGAGGGGGGGGGGGCGGCCGCCCAGCGGTGGCTGAGCAGCCCCTCGGGGCCTCGAGCCACAAGCTGCGCAACAAATCGGCCCCAGAGACAAGTAGGGAATGACGAGCGGGAGTCGGCGTACGCAATGCAATCAAAGCGAGTAAATTCTCCTCTCTCTGCTTCAACTAACCAGGCGGGAGGGTCACGGGACGGGGGCCTCACCGCACGGTTCCGCGTGGGGTCGTCGGCCCTGTGCACGTCCGTAGGCACGTACATGCCTCCCATATATAAACCTCCTCCTATCACATAGGGCAAAGTGGTCGAAAGAACGTGAGATAGACCAGGAGAGCTACTGCGCCCGTGAGCGGTCGCGCCCAAAGCCACTTTTGAATCCAAGAGAACGGGGATACGAGAGTCAGGGAGGCGAATACAGCAGTACTTGCACAAGCTCTTATACACCGTTGTCTCAAGGATATTGATGTGACGGGGCATGCGAAACTCCCATTTGTACGCGAGCCGAAAGCGCAGCGCCTCTGATAGCTCGGTGACCCAACGCGGCGCGACGGGGGGCTCAATAGACGGGAGCCCCAGGTCGCGATGCAGTTGGGTGAGCTCAGGGCCCAAGGGCACGCCGCGGCTGAGTACGGCGAGGAGGCTCCGATTGCGCAGGATCGTGTGCCACCCCCCGTGCTCCGATCTGCGCCACAGCTCGGCGGAGAGCTGCGGGCTGATAGGAGCGCGGACAACGCCCCCCCAGCCGAGAGACGCGTCCGTACCGAACACCTCGGGGCAAGGCTGCGCCCGAAGGTCGGTTATAGCCGTAAAGGCTAAAAAGGTGCAGGCCAAAAGCTCGTCGCGAACATAAGGAGGCAAGTCGTATTCAATGCCCTCCTCGGTCGCCAGGCGCGACAGGAAGTTGTAGACGTGCGTGAAAATGGCGAGCATCGGACGGCGATAGAGGAACACCTGGACCCAGCAGCCCACAAGAGAGGCTAACAGGGAGCGCGTGGTGATGCCGAGGTAGATTTGGATCAGGGTCAGCCTGCACAAGGCCACCGTCCGCACTAAGGGAGCGCAGACGATGCCTATGCGCCCTTCCACCTCGGCGCCCACCACCACCTTGTGCGTTTCGCCGCGCGCGCGCTTGCCTGGATGCTGAATCAGGCCCACGCGCGGGTAGCCTGCATCGCAGGCGGCGAAGACCTCACGATCACGACGACAGGGGTCGTCGGGGCGAGGAGCGGAGCCATGCCACGAGAGCTTCTGAAAACCTGTATGGTCATCAATATTCAGCATCTCGACAAACGGTCCCCGCGGGAAGGGCGAGCGGTGGACAACCTGCTCGTGAGGCCGCAAGGCCCCGAAGCTGTGCAAGACGCCTTCATGTGCAGAGTTGGCAATCTCCACCGCCATGTTGTCGCCCATCGCTAGAGCATTGAGGCAAGGCGCGACGTCCACACCTTCGAGCTCGGGGCGCCAGGCTCGAAAGGCCTTGAAGCGGGATGATGGCAGACGAACGCGAAGGGCGTTACGCCTGGCGCGCGCGGGAGGAACGCGGAAAGTGTAGTAAAACTCCCGTAGGTCGTCGCAAGAAACTGCCAGCCACTCCCCAGGCGCCAGACCCAAACGGCACAGCAGGAAACCCTGGCCAAGGCGCTGGGTGCTGGACGAGATTGAGGCACAGCGGCTGTTCACGACCGTTGGGTTCAGGATCAGCCTGTCGAAGTCGCTGTCCTTCGGTACCCTGAAAGCTCCGCAGGCTTCATCCCAGGCGAGGTCCGAAGCAGGAGTCAGGTACAGGGCGCCGCAGGCATCCCACTTCTGGAGCAGGGCCCACAGCTCGGCGCGGTCCATATGGACACGCGCCCCCTTTTGGCCAGCAGGCCACTCTGACGCCGGGAGCCGCATCTCCTCTGGATTGATGAACGCTTCGCGGACTCGAGCGTCAGAGAGAAATGGAATGGGATCAAACACTGGCGAGTAATCCCACTTAATGCGAGACGCCCTGACTTTTAAATCGAAGGGCTCGACCTGGGTGGAGTCCCAAGCCGCCGCAGACGCCAGCGAACCAGGCACGGAAGGAGCGCTGGTCGGGCAGTGCCGCATGGGGGCGGGCACGGAAGAAGAGGAGGTGAAGGAGGCCTCCAAAGCTGCAACATGGGTGGCCAGGCCATGGAGCGAGACCTCAGTAGAGTCGAACTTGGCGAAGGCTCGACCTAAGTCGCTCTTGCCACCACGGGCAAGGCGAACTGCGATCCGACACAACCGTTCGATACGGGTGCGGACGCCCTCCTGGCAGGGCGAGACCGTGGCGCGGACACGAGCCTCGGCGGGAGCGAGGCTAGGATGACCCAAAGTGAGCCAGTTCAACGCAATACAGAATACTGCGCGAGCGTCCGCGCCGCGCGCCGCAATCTCCAGCGCTCCCTGCGCCTCGCCGACAAGCCGTCAGGCGGGGGACCAAGAGGTGGAGCAGGCGGGCACGGCCAAGGATCGCGGGGAGGCGGCCCCAAAAGGTACGGGTCGTCCCTGTCCATTGCACGCATTGATGAGCGGGAGAAAGATCCAAGAGAACATCGAGCACCCATCCCAACCTGGGACAGCGCTGCCGCCCAGTGGGTGATATCAATGTTCGCGCCTGGAAACAGGCGCAGCAAGGCAGACAAGTCAGCGACAAATGGCGCGACGTTGGCAAGAGCAGCAGGGGTGCTTGAAGGAGAACAAGCACCAGCAAGAACACCAACCTCAGGGGCTGCAGGCCCCATGGGGGGAGCGCTCGACTGAGGCAGGTGACGGCCAAAATGGCCGAATGGATCCGAGGGGCGGTTCGGAGCAGAGCGAGGGGCGTGGTGGCGGAACGTACTCCTCCCTGCGGGGCCGCAACAGCATCGCTGGAGGAGCGCATTCCTACCCTCACGCCCTCGCTGCGCCCAAACACGCCTAGCAGCCGTAGCAGCGTCGGTGCAGACTGTCTGCGGCGGCGTACCCCGGCCACGCGAAGGCCCCCCCTCCAAGAAGGCGGGCGCCAAGGGCATCTTCAGTCCTTCTTGGGCACCGCCTTCGGGGCCTTGGGAGCACCCTGAGACTTGAAGGGGGGCTTTGAGACCTTGGGCTGCTTGGGCTGATGAGGTGGATGCTTGGGGAGCGCGACGGCGCGCTCGGCGTCGAGGCGCGCCCGAAATGCTTGCAGCTCCTTCATGTATTCGCCCTGCGCCGACAGCCAGCGAGGATCCACTAGGGGTGAAAACGGGGTCTGGGCCTCGCGCTCCGTGTGACGACTGGTCACGCGACACGGGGGAGGCTCCAGCCCCGTGAGGAACCAAGCGGCCTCGAGGTAGCCGCGGTCCCCCGCCAACTGGTCGATGAACATGCACTGGCAAGTCAGCAAGGTCTGGACCCTCTCGGGGTTGCCCTCCTCGCAGGCCCGCCACAGCTCGGCGCTGAGGAAGGCAAAATGCGTCAACAACTCGTGCGTCGACGGCTGAGCCCCGAGGGGGCTGTGCTCGCGAAAGTACTGATGCATGGCCATGGGGGTCACGGCGCTGACTTCCACGCCCAGAACGCGGGCCAAATTCTCCTTCATCAGTCCTCGCACGTCGGGGCCGTGCTGCATCAGCGCTTGCTGCCACTCGCGCCTCCGAGCGATTCCCCCCATCTGAGCCGATGCGTGCGCGGGGTCGCCCGAGGTCGCGGGCGGAGTTTGAGCTTGGTCGCTCAGGGTCCCCAGAAGCGGGTGGAAGGCTGGGCGATGGCCCCGCCCCTGCTGCAAGGAAAGGGACTGGTGCAGGCACTGAAGCATGAGGCTGAAGTCCGTCGGATTGGCCGCAAGGGGCGGCTCTAACCCGTCGGCGCCGCCCGCCTCGGCAAAGCCGTCGACCGCAGCGGGATGGGCTAGCCCAGGCGGCGGCGGGGGGCCCATCGGTCCGGAAGCGGACGAAGGGGCCCGAGGGACAGCAAGAGAGCGCGCCTTCTCCCACGCCGAGACCAGCGCGGAGGTGGGTCCCTTGGGGCGCGCGGAGACCCGATGTGGGGCCACGGGCGCGTGGGACAAGACGGCCTCGATCCCCGCAGGATCCAGCCCGAGGCGCGCCGCCTCGTCGCTGAAAAGCTGAGGCACCTCGGGCCGAGCGCTCCGGGCAGCCGGAGCGGGGCCCAGCGGTTCGGGTCCGCCGACCATCGTGGAGGCCGCGTGGGCTGCAAGCAAGGCGCGCATTTCGGCAGCTACCTCGGCGCGGGTCATGGGAGCCCCGTCGTCCAGAGACGCCGCAGGAGCACCAGGAGCAATCGGAGCAGGACCCGCGACCCGTGGCGGCGCGGCGGCGCCAGCGCGCTTGGCGGGCGGGCCGCGCGGCGCTCCAGCGACCGCGGGGGCTCGCGCACTTGGGGCCGCGCGGTCGGCTTCCCCGTCGGCCGCGAACCCCTCGGGCTCCTCCATCTCGTCGGCAGAGTGGTAGGGGGTAGCCCGATCGGCCCCTGGGAGAGGCTCTTCCCCTGCGGTAGGCGGGGCGCCGTGCAAACGAGCGTAGCCCTCGCGAAGCACCCGAACCCCCGAAGGATGCGGCCAATAGACGCGGCTGCGCACCTCGGCGAAGGGAACGATGCCTGCGTCGTCGCCGACCTCTAGAGGGTACAGCGACTCGAGCTCGAGCTCGGCAACCTCGATATCTATAACGAGGACGGATGCGGTAGTGGCGAGCGGCCGTGAAGCGGCCCCCTGGAGCTGGACGTCCACTAGCTGGAAGGGGCCTATCATCCCAGCAAAGCCATCCGCCTCGGCAGCCTCGAGCTCCGCTGTAGAGCGAAAGGCACCAGGCAGGGCCAGCAGGATGCCCCCTTCTCGAGAGGCGAGGGGGATAGCCGCCCAGCTGGTGTCGCCGTCGTCTAGGCGCCATCGTGCGTAGTCGCGCGCCGTGGGCGCAGCGAAAGGGTAGAGCTCGGGCCAAAGGGGCCCTCCGCCAACTGGTGGCAGCTCCGCCATCAGTGGGCGCCGCCGTGGACGCCGCCGCCCGCGCGCTGGGCGTCTGCCCGCTCGAGCGCTTGAGGTCGAGGCGGAGCCCCGTAGGCCAGCGCTCGCGCCGCACGGCGGTCCTGCTCAGGTGAAGCAGAAACCGCGCCGCGCGGCCAGGCGGAGGGCCAGAGCCTCCGCCACACGTACGGGCCCAGCAGCCCGAGGCAGCAGCCCGCGCAGGCGCTGCAGGCGGCCGTCACCCAGAGGAGGGCGGCGACCGTGCTGAGCAGCCAGGGAGAGACCCCGCCGCTCAGGTCCACCGCCAGCCCGAGGCAGACGGTGGGGCAGGTGGAACCCGCCGAAGGGAGAGGGCAGGAGGCCCCCTCACCCTCGGACGAGTCCGCCTGCTGGATGGACCAGGCAGGCGATGGAGGCCCCTGGTCCTGAAGCACAGAGAGGGGGGCAGCCACGAGCCGCTCGTAGAGCGCGGCCCGCAGCCCCCTGAACAAAATCTCCCCAGCGCCCTGGAGAGCCGCTTGTGCGACCGCCTGCATAAGGCGCCCGCGCGCGCGGCCGACGGGGGGCACTTGGGCAGAGAAGCTGCGGAGACAGCAGGAGCTTGCTCACAGAGAATAGAAGAGGCATGCTGAACCAAACTATGATGCAAACGGAAGGGGGCTGGCCGAAGGGGATTGACCCAACGGAGATGCAGGACACATGGAAGAAAATCAACCGGTTGGAAAAAGACCCGACGTACACAGCTGCCGTGAAGAATTCGACGTCACAAACAGTGAATTGCATAGGGCAGAAGAACACAATCGAACTATCGAGCTACGACAAGCGTAACGTCATCAAGATTGGCTGGCACCCAGAGGCGCCCAATAGGCTGGTATGCTCACACTCCAATTTTCCGTTCCAGCGGATGACGGATGAGATGCCGATGAATTCGTTCATATGGGACATCAATGATCGGAACGAGCCACTGACTGAGTTGAGGACACCCTCCCCAATGGTTCGTTGCCAGTACAACCACAGAAATCAAGACTTCTTTGTCGAAGGTTGCTACAATGGCATGATCAACTTCTACGATCTCAGGGAGGGGCCATCCCCTGCGCTGAAGTCCGCCGGGGAGGCCACCCACTGGGATCCTGTCTATGACGTGGTGTGGATGCAATCCAAGACCAACTCCGAGTGTGCATCCGTGTCGTCGGATGGGCGTCTGCTCTCTTGGGACGTGCGCAACATGAGCGAAGCCGTGGACGAACGCGAGCTCACTGACGGTGGCAAGGTGCCCAAGGTTTTCAGGGGGACATCGCGGGAGTGGATGGATGCTGGAAGCAGGTCCCTCGAAGTTCCTCGTGGGCACGGAGCACGGCAACATCCTGTCGTGCACGAAGCAGCCCAAGAAGAACGTGGAAGTGTCCCGCTGGCAGGAGGACAAGGGAAGGCACGGGCGCCACTTCGGCCCCGTGTACTCGGTCAAGCGCAACCCGTTCCACGTCAAGTTCTTCCTGAGCGCGGGAGGCTGGTGCGCCAAGCTGTGGATGGAGGAACCGAAAGGCCCCATGCTGCAGACGCCCTTCTACCCGTTATACATCAGCGCGACGGCGCGGAACCCCACCCTGCCAGGAGTGTTGTTCCTCACCCGCCACGGCAGGCGCTTGGAGACCTGGGACTTCTTCTACCAGATGAACGAGGTGGCGCTGTCGCAGAAGGCGCCCGACGCCGCGCTCACATCCCTCAGCGTCCAATTCGGGGGGGTCCCTCGCCGCGGTGGGCGACGCCGACGGCGTCTTCACGCTGGTGCGCCTCTGCTACGCCCTGGTCCTGCCAAGCCCCAGCGAGGAAAAATGTGGTGGGGCAGATCTTCGACCGCGAAACGCGGCGCGAAAAAAACTAGAGGCGATGAAGAAGGAGGGCAGGAAGGCGGGAAGTCAGAAGGAAAGCAATGTCAAAAGTGAATGCGGCATCACCATCCATAAAACCGTGTACGAGGAGCGCGAGAAGGCATTCTTCAGCGAAGTGGGCCTGTCCGGCGAAGGCCTCGGCACCACGGTGACGGGCGTCCTGACTGGCGCCACGCCACTTGGGCGAGCGGGAACCTGGTTCCCCTGGGCCTCGCGGCCCCAGATTCGCCGCCCCACTGTGCAGCTTCACAACGCTGGCGCTGCACGGCTGCGGGGCCCCCCGCGCCCCTGCCCCCCTCCCTCTCCCTGCTGTGCCTGTTTCATCCCCTCCCCTCGCGCGCCGCCGTGTTGCCGTTTGCGGCCGCTCTTGGCGCGCAGCCCTCCTGGAGGCCAACCGCGCGGACACTACGCTAGGGCGCATGACCCCAGCCAAACACGCAGCGGGGACAGCATTTCGATGTTGGCAATCCCACGCCTGGACTCCGATATTGTTTCGCAACTTGTTCTACCTCGTACTGTGCAGCGACAGCGCCCGTGGGTGCACCGACGCCGCGGCCAGGCTGCAGCCAGAGCCCCCGTTGCCGCTGCTGGCCGCGCCGGCCCACTCGACATGGAAGTCTTCTGCGTCTGAGTGCCTTCCTCCTCGTCCCGTCCTCCGCGGCCGCCCTGTCTGTTGTGTCCTTCCCTTCTTGCACGCCGGCCGGTCGCCCCGATCGTTCCCCGCCGATGCAATTTTGCTGCCTCGCCGCCGACGAAGAAAGCGCGCCGAAGTGGAGGGGGGCGGCATGCGAACCACGCCAATGGGGTTTGCGGTTGGGCCCCCCATGGGGCCACGAAACAGGTGAGAGGCGTGCCATAATGAAGGGGGGTGGCATGCGAACCATGCCACTGGGGCCTGCAATGGAGCTCCCTGTGAATCCGCGACACGTGTGAAAGGTATGCCCAAATTAAACTGGGGGGCAGGCGAACCATGCCACTGGAGCATGCTCTTAAACTGTGGGCCAGACTCGCGCGGCACGAGCTCAGGTTGCAACAGCCGCACACCAGGCGGTCGCGGAGGCGCTGGCGGCAGGCGAAAGCCTGAAAAGGGGCGCCGCGTGGCGAAGGAACGAGCGAGCCAAAAGCGCCAACCAGCCGCCGACGGCCAGACCCCAGTTCAGCGTCCTGACTCCGCCTTGGACTGAAGCGGCTTCGGCGGCAGGCCAGCGCGGGCGCGCTCGAACTTCTCGAGGCGGCGCTGCAGACCTCGAGTGTTGTCGGGGAGCTTGCGCATGGAAAACAGGCCGCAGTGCTTGCCTCCGAACGCGCGGGCGTGGCAGTGACACTTGGTGCAAATTCGATATCCGTTGAAAGTGACTAGCTGGTGCTCGCCGCTGCCCGCCCCTGGCACTCCCGCGCCATCTCCCGCGCGTGACGCAGAGGCAATGGGGCCACGGGGGCCCTCGAAGGCCAACGACCTAGACCGATCAGGCGAGCTCGCGCGGCGATCAGAAACAACAGCACCCTGCGACCCCAGCTGAACGCCAGAGGCGTGACGCGCATCAGAACAAGAAATGTTGCCCCGGGTGCTGCGTTGCATGGCAAAGCTCACGACACGCCTCTAACCCTGCGAGGCAACAGAGGCATCCGAAAAGCCGCCCTGAACACGAGCAAGAGGCGGAGCGCAATCTGGGGCTTCGAGGGGGGGCCACGCGCGGGATCAAGCTGGTCCTGCGAGGCAGAGGAAGAATCCAAGTAAACGACCTGGCCACGGGCAAGTGTGGGAGCGATACCTAGGGATTTCGCAGCGTGGCCTTCAAGAGTGCCAACCAAGGGGACCAAAGGGGCTATCGCGGCGGGGCCCACAAGAGTCTCAATTGCAGACACGGCGCGCACTTTGTCGCATGCCGAGCTCGCAGCGACGATTGCGCCCGCTCCCGTCGCAGAAAGAAATCGACATTCTGCTGGGCCGCCCTCGCGCCAATGGCCTTCGGCGCCTCGTCGGCCCCCTCGCCGTCGGGCCGGGGGCGCTGGTCCGCCGCGCCCGCGAGGGGTGCAGAGACCGCCGCCGCCGCGGCCGCCGTCGCCAAGGCTGCTCGGGCTTGCCGCTTGAGCGAGGGCCCCCCTGGGTGCGACGGAGCGCGGGGCCTCGGCGCGCAGGATTTGGCCCGGAAGCGCGCCCTGGCATTGCTGATGCGCGCCGCCTCGAGGCATCGCAGAAAAATTATACCTTCGTTGGGCACCTCGATGCCCTCGCGGCTGGTCAGGGGCAACGCTATCTTGGAGTCGCGCTGCGGCATCTTCTCACCCAAGATATCTGCCCCGCCGTCGGCTGCCGCGGAACCTGCCGCAGAGGCCCAGTAGAGGGCGGCGCCAAGCATGGCCTGGCGGGCCTGGGAGCTCCCCCCCCCGATGTCGCCGCCGGCCCCGGGGTGCGCGGCCGTGAACATGGCGCAACGATATGCTTCGATGTTGCCGCGCCTCGCCCTGGTCGCCACAACCCGCGCACGCGCGCGGCGAACGGCAGCGCGGGCCTTGACTTTGACCGCAGCGAGGCCTCGCTCGCCGAGCCCCCCGAAGTCCCGCGCTGCATGCCAGGCGCAAACCCGCAGCAAGGCCCGCGCAGATCTGCCGCTGGCGGTCGCCGCAGGCCCGCGAGCGCCGATTCCCTCGCCCGCGAGGTCGGCTTCCAAGCGGGCGACCACTGGTGGGATAGCGCTCCCGAGCAAAAAGGGGGCCCACCGTCGATGGACTGCGAGGCGCCCGCCGCGGGAGGGGGGGGGGGGGGGCGCGGGCTCGGGTGGCCGAGCGCGGCCCAGGATCGATCGCCCCGCCCCCTGGCTGGGGCGCCGCCGCCAAGCAGGCTGCGCGCGCAAACAGCGCGCCGCTACCGATGAGCGCGCCATCGGCGCGCAGGTCGGGCGCGACAAACGGCGCGCCTCCGTCGCAAACCTTAGGCCATGGCGCATTCGCCAAGGTCGTCAACCAGGGCCTGTCGAGCATTGTCCACATGGTAATGGAGCCGCCCTCGTCGAGGAACCTCTCGCGCCCCCTGGGGAATGCGAGGTTCGACCGCGCGCATCGGCACTCCAGGCGCCTTGCCGCGGGGCGCCGACCTCGCGGGGGGCGCGCCGGGAACGCGCCGAGGAAGAACCGAGCCCTGCAACGCGCCTCCTCCCGTTGAGCCGATGGCCGTCTTCCAGACGCGATCTGACGTGGCCTGCCTCCACTGGGGAGAGCGAGCGCCACTCGTGGGGCCCCGCCCTGCAGAGATGCACCTGCGCACCTGGGGCGCAAATGCTCCTCCCACCACGAGGGCGCCGTGGCGCGTGGACTTGGCAAGTCGCGCCAGCTGCCACCGCTCGACACTCCGCGCGGCGATCTGCTCGACCGGCCAGGGTGAACTCGCAGCCATGTTGGGCACCTCCTCTGCATCCGCGGGCCAGCGCGTGAGCGCGTTGAGCGCGAAGCCGATCCTCAGGAGCGACGCGACGGCTGCGCCGAGCGGGCCCCTGACGTCGACCCAGTTCTCGGCCGCTCGACTGCCCCGCCAAAAAGTGATCTGGGGCGTGGTGGATTGGATTCACTGATCCAAAAAGGCCTTGGCCAACAAGAGAACGGGCCCCAGCGCGGACGCGATGATGGGATCGAGCGTCTTGAACCTTGCTAGCATCAGCACTGCAGCGGCGTTATTGCCCTGGGGCCCGGGCTCGACCGCGCGGAGCGTGATCTTAGAGAGCACGCTGCTATTGAGGCCCGCGCAGTTGACGTCGCACGACGCTAACGGATGGAGGCCAGTGTAGGCGACCTCGGCAGCGGCCGCGCGGCCGCACCTCAGACTCAGGAAGGTCGGCACCTTGCCGAGCCGCAATTCGACATTGGCCAGAGGCCCTTCAGCGCGATCCACACCGAGGTCCCTGGCGTGCTTGGCGCCTTGAACGCCCGCAAGCTTGAGCAGCCGCCTCGAGATGGCACCTCGCAAGCTGGATGTGCTGCTCAAGACACGCGACTTCTCCGCCGTGATCTTGAGCTTCACCTGCTTCAAATGGTCGACAAGGGCTCGAGTTGCTCCGGCAAGGTCGTGAAGGACCTTCCGGTGCCGCCACAGCACTGGAGCACGAGGTCGTCGACCACGATGGCGGGGGCGACGGCCCCGCACCTAGCGACAAGGCCGAGCGGCTCCAACATCATGAGCTTCATAAAGCCCGCGGCGAAGGCATCGCCAGCCAAAACTGTTTGATAAACCGCCGATTCCTAAGAACAACATCCATCTATGTGCAAGACACGTGGCGCACGGCAAAGAAAGACCCGGAGCTTCGCCAACCTGAGCGGGAACCTGAACTTGATGACAAACTGCACCAGGCACGCATGCGAGGCCTGCTCGAAGGCCTTCCAGAGATCGAGGAAGATGCTGGCCGAGGCCCAGTCCTGATCTGGACGCATGTCGGCCACTTCGCGGTCCGTTCGGATCCGGCCTGCTGCTGCCAGACGGGCTTGCCGCACGAACGTCCTGCGCAGGCCCACCAGTATGGCCTGTCTTGTTTGTTTCCCATTGCTGCATGATCGGCCGCCGTAGCCTGCCGTGAACTCAAACCACCGCCGCCAGCAGCGCGATGCGATGGGTCGAAGGCCTCCACCAGCCTTGGGGATCAAGGCCATCTTGGTGATGAAACTGGGCCAGTCGGCCTGCTGCTCTGTGGCCATCGACGCCTCGACGCCTTGATCATGCAACAAGTTGAACTCCCCTGGTCGGGCGCTGTCAACGATGGACCCACACAGCGGCTTGAGCGAGAAGATCACCGTCCGCAGCTCTGCCACTGAAAGCCGATCGGGCCACAGCAGTCGGAACCTCTCGGGCTCAGGCTTTCGAAGGCCGCCAACGCCTCCTGTGGCCACGGAAAACGCATCCACATCCCAATGCACTGACCACTCGTCAACCAAAACCTGCAGGCTCTGCTGGATGGTGAGCAGCGGTCCTCCCTCAGGCTGCCAGTGGGGCCTTCGGTGGACCTCCGTATGGGGCCACGAAGCGTGTGAGGGGTGTGCCAAAGTGGAGGGGAGCGGCATGCGAACCTTGCCACTGGGGCCTTCGGTGGAGCTCCGTATGGGGCCTCGAAGCGTGTGAGGGGTATGCCAAAGTGGAGGGGGGGCGGCATGTGAGCCATGCGAATGGAGCCTTCGGCGGAGCTCCCTATGGGGCCATGAAACGTGCGACGGGTGTGGCAAAGCGGAGGCCGGCGGCATGCGAGCCATGCCACTGGGGCCTTCGGTAGAGCTCCCTGTGAGGCAACGAAACATGTGATGGGTGTCCCGGAAGTGGAGGGGAGGGCAGCATGCGAACCATGCCACTGGGGCCTTAGGTGGACGTCCCCATTGTGCCACTAAACGTGTGAGCAGTGTGCCGCAGTGGAGCAAGGACAGCACGTGAAACATGCCACTAGAGCATTCGGTGGAGCTGCCCATGGGGGGCACGAAATGTGTGAGGGGTGTGCCGAACTGGTTGACACGCGGAGGGCAGAGGCAAGGTATGGAGAAGGAAGAAGCGGGAGGAGGAGGAAGAGGAGGAGGAAGAGAGGAGGACGTGGGGCACCGTCTCTTCAAAACGAGGACACCCCACCACCCAACACCCACACCTCTCGCGCTTTCGCTTCCGATGAGCTTTTGAGGCCTCAAGATGGCCCCAAAAAGGTCCGAGAGAGGCCCAAGAGGAGCCTGAGAGGGCCCCGAGAGGGCACCAAGAGCGCCCAAGAGCGCCCCAAGAGCGGCCCAAGAGGACCCCAGGACGCCAGGTTTGACCCTCCGAAGGTTGAGCCCTGGGGCCCACGAAGCCTCCCAGACCCCTCTACTGATCCCTAAGAGGGCCCCAAGACCACCAAACCGAGCCCCAAGAGGGCCCCACTCCAAAAAAATACCCCAAGCGCCCTCCAAGGAAACACAAGAGAGCTCCTAAGATGGCCTTAGCCATCCTTCAATAACCTCTCACAATCACATATCTCCAACGCCCGACCTACCATCCTCGTGCATCGTCCACTCCTTCCCTCAGCATTTCTGGTGTAATACCTCGTCATCAGAATCATCAACACCAACACCAGTATTAACATCATCATCAACATCATCATCATCATCATCATCATCATCATCATAATCATCGTCATCAGCATCATCATAATCAGCAGCATCAGCATCAGCATCATCAGCATCATCATCAGCAGCATCATCATCAGCAACAGCAGCAGTATCATCATCATCAGCAGCAGCATCATCAGCATCATCAGCAGCATCAGCAGCATCATCATCATTATCATCATCAACATCAGCATCACCATCATTATCATCATCAACATCAGCATCATCGTCATACTCGTCATCGGCGTCGTCATCGTCAGCGGCGATGTCATCAGCATCGTCATCGACATCGGCATTGTCACCATCGTCATTGTCACCATCCTCATCATCAGCAGCATATCTAGCACCAGCAACAGCATCATCATCGTCAGTGTCATCTGCATCGTCATCATCATAATCATAATCATCAGCATCAGCATCATCATCATCACAGGCATCATCTTCATCATCATCAGCAGCATCATCAGCATCGTCGTCGGCGTCATCGTCATCATCAGCAGCCTCAACAACAACATAATCCTCGCCCTCCTCCTCCGCAGCAGCATCATCGTCATCATCAGCAGCAGCGTCGTCGTCGTCGTCCTCATCATCAGCAGAAGCAGCAGCATCATCATGGTGCCAGACCTCCTGCTCCTCCCCCTCGTCCTCCTCCTCCTTCTCCTCCTCTTCTTCTTCCCCCCCCTCCTCCTCCTTCCCTCGTGTTCCTCCTCCTCATTATCCTCCTATGCCTCCTCCTACCGCAAGATGGTCCCAGGAGGTCGAGCATGGCTCAAGATGGCCTCCGCCAGACCTCCAAGGCTTCAAAACAGCCTCAAGGAGGTCCAAGATAGCTGAGCATGGCCCGACATCCTCTAGCCGAGCTAGCTCGAGATAGCCTCCAAGAGGCCTCAAGAAGCCTCCGATCGCGTCTGGATGGGCTGGTGGGGATACTTGTTTTGTCGCAGCCGCAGGCGAAGGCGCCAGCGGCGAGTCGAGTCGGCTCGGGCTACGAGCGGAGCTAATTGCCGGCACGCGCGCAGGAAACCGCAGGACCTACCGCAGGGGGAAGCAGCTGCGCCGATCTGGTGAGGATACGCAAGCGCCAAGAATCCCACCAGCCCTTTGGGCGTGAGTGGTTTAGGGAGCTCTCTCTGTCCTCAACCCCCCTTCTTCCCCTTCGGGGAGGGGTTTACCCCTCCCCCTACCCCCTCCCCCTGGGCCTGGAGAGGGCGGGCCGCGGGTCGTCATGGAAGTCTTTTTCGACTCCTGGGAGGGCCAAAAAACGACGACCCTCACAAGGATTCTGGCCCCGAGGGGGGGGAGGGAGTGTGGCGCCTGAACTCGTCGTTGAAGTAAAAAACATTGATTTTACTACGGTTTTGGCCCCATTTTGGCCTGCTGAGGGGGCCGCGTTCCTCTTCCTTCTTAGCAAAATCATTGATTTTACGAAGGTTTTGGGCTCATGTTGCCCTTCTCAGGGGTCAGCGCTTATTAGCGCTTCTGAGGAGGTCGCAAGAGGCCCCAAGATGGCCCCAAGAGGCCCCCAGGAGGCTCCCAAGAGGCCTTCAGGAGGCCCCCAAGAGGCCCCCAAGCGGCCCCAAGAGGCCCCCAAGAGGCCCCCAAGAGGCCCCCAAGAGGCCCCACGAGGCCCCAAGAGGCCCCCAAGAGGCCCCCAAGAGGCCCCCAAGGGGCCCCACGAGGCCCCAAGAGGCCCCCAAGAGGCCCCCAAGAGGCCCCCAAGAGGCCCCCAAGAGGCCCCACGAGGCTCCAAGAGGCCCCCAAGAGGCCCCACGAGGAGCCCGAACGACTCACATCAGGACGAGGGGCCCGAACGACTCACACCACGAAGAGCCCGAACGACTCACACCACAAGGAGGGGCCCGAACGACTCACACCAGGACGAGGCGCCCGAACGACTCACACCACGAGGAGCCCGAACGACTCACACCACGACGCGGGCCCCGAACGACTCACACCACGAGGAGCCCGAACGAGTCACACCAGGAGGAGGGGCCCGAACGACTCACACCAGGATGAGGGGCCCGAACAACTCACACCACGAGAAGCCCGAACGACTCACACCAGGACGAAGAGCCCGAACGACTCACACCACGAAGAGCCCGAACGACTCACACCAGGAAGAAGGGCCCGAACGACTCACACCAGGACGAGAAACCCCAAACGACTCAAATCACGAGGAGCGCTTTCTCTCCCTCCTCCTCCGCCTCGTCCTTCTCCCGCTCCCCTCACAAGGAGGATGTACAAGGAGGCGGGAGGAAGGAGGAACAGGGGAGATATGCGGGGCCAAGCGGACACACGCCTGAAAAACACGACTGTCGGCATGCTTCGCGAGAGTTGCTGCTGTGAGATGGGCTGGTGGGGATACGCGAAGCGTAAAGAATTTGAGACGGCAGTTTGGGGGTCATCTTTGAGGCATCGTGGGGCCCTGTCTGGGCCCTCTGCGGGCCCTCTTTGAGCACCCTTGAGCCAACTGAGTTCCATCTGGGAGCCCGAAAGGCACGCTTACGAGAACACCTCCTTCGAAGTCTCGATGCTGAGAGGAGGTCTCTATCTAAACGCCCAGTCTGAGAACTACGCAGAGCACAACGGGAAGCGCTGCTCCTTGAGCCGCCTGTGGCTAATGCTGCAGATTGCGATCGTTCGCGGCCGCTTGATGCTGTTCGACATTGTTCGCTGCTGCTTGGTGCCGCGAGCTTCTGCTTGCTGCTACCTACTGCGGATTCCGACTTTCGCTCCCACGCTCATTCTCCTTTCCCACATCCCTTCATCATCCTTGTCCTCTTCCCTCATCCCTCCTCCCTCCTCGCTCCAACACAAACAATTTGGAGGCGCGCAGGTCGCGGGGCCTGCCTTCGTGTCAGGCCTCCTGGCCGGCTTTAGTCCCATGGTCGTGTGAGTCCGCCTGGGCGTTCGAACACGCCTGGCCGTACCCCGCCAGATGGGCACACACCGAGGCCTGCAGTGCATCTAGAGCGCGCGCCGCCAGTGTTCCCTTTCTTGCCCCCCTGCCCCTCCCCACCCAGCGAACAAGGGACAACTAATCATCTAGTACTACCCGTCGGTAGGAATAAGTAAGTCGAAACATGAAGTGGGAAGGCGTTGGAAGTAGATTGGATCTCCGCCCGCATGTGGGAATCCAAAGCCAAAGACACCCACTTACGACGACCGACAGGGACGAGCTAGTTCCCAGGCCTCTGCCGGTGCACATCCCGACCAATATTCTGAGGCAGACACAGCCGAGACGAAGAAGATCGTGCTCCAGATCGCGCCGCATCATCGATGCATCGGGGATGCGGCGCGACCCTTCGACCCCATCCGCTCTAGACCCATCTGGGTGGCCTAGATCTGGGCCCCCTCTTCACCCCCAGACATCCGACATTCAGGGCCGAACCTGTGCAAAAACAGTCAGTCGTCTTGTTCACCGACGCACGGAGATCAAGGCCCCCTGAGATCCGACGTCACGCCAATATTGCAACATCCTTGAAAATCACGCCCCAGACCGCATCTATCTGCGACATCTCTCGAAGCGGATCCATATGTGAGGGTACCATGACCCGAAACTGGGCGAAAACGCCGGGAGTAAAACATGCACCGCCCAAATCTAGAGTTGGGCTGGGTCGATTCTGGCAAACTAGACCCCCCGAGAATCTCCAAGAGGCGATCTGGGATCTCCAAACAATCTTCCCGCGGATCTTCAATCAATGTTGCGCCGGAAATAAAATCTCCAAAAAATCTTCGCATGTTGGAATCTCAAACGGAATCTCCAAAAAATCTTCGCCACTTGAATCCCCCCGGAAAACCATGCGAAATCCTTCGCGAAATCTCGTCTGAAATTTCCCAGAGATTTCCCGGAGATTTTCCGGAGATTCCCCGGAGATTTCCCGGAGATTTTCGGGGTCCGGAGATTTCCCGGAGATTTTCTGGTGATTTCCCGGAGATTTTCGGGGCCCCGGGGATTTCCCCGGAGATTTTCAGGGCCCGGAGATTTCCTGGAGATTCCCCCGGAGATTTCGCCGGAGATTCTGGGGGCCGGAGATTTTCCGGAGATTCCGTCGCAGATTTGTCGTGGCCCGGAGATTCCCCCGGTGATTTTCCGGAGATTTCTGGCCCCGTGGGCCCCGGTCTTGTTTGCCAGATTGACCCAGCCCAAATCTAGAGGCCTCCTGGATGAGGTACGAGCAGATGGGGTGGGAGGATCGCCCCGCATCGCCGATGCATCGGCGCGATCCTCCGACCCCACCTGCTCGGATCCCATCTGGGGAGGCCTGGAGGAGAGACCGTGGGATCCCATGGCGAGGGGCCTCAGGGGAGCTGGGAGCAACAAAGGGAAGGTCCGTCCCTCCCCCCTCCCTTGCGCCCCCCATCCCGGCTTGGACGCCCGGAATGACAGACAGACAGACAGACAGACAGACAGACAGACAGACAGACAGACAGACAGACAGACAGACAGACAGACAAACAGACAGACAGACAGACAGACAGTCCCGCAGAAGGCACCTACGCGGGTGCAGCGGGTTGGCACCGGGGCGCCGATGTTGGCCTCTCAGACTCTGGAATTGGGACTTTGGGCAGCCGGGGACGAAAATGGGTACGGACAAAAACGAGTCGATGCCCGGAATGGGTACGGACAAAAATGAGTCGGTGCCCGACCGCAAGTGTTGTCCAAGACCGACAGGGGCCGCTGTTGGGCAGGCGGCCTTCTCTCTCAAAATGAACAGCGCCCGCAGCGACGCCGGCAGCGGGTCCTGCTCAAAATGCGCCAGAAATGCAGCTGGTCTTTGTACGCATCGTTTCCCTACGGCAGGTTCGTGTCGTGCCGACTTCGCCGTTGGTTTCTGACACCAAACACTGCGGGGACGGATCAACCTTGGACGCCTGGCCAGTTCCGAAACGTCAGATCGTTCAGCATCGACCGATTATGTGTTGTCGCTGGGGGCGTTCAACGTTGAGCGCCAGCGGCGGAGTCGCGGCTGGTCGACACGACGCGAACCTACCGTACCCAGTTCGATCGTACCGACCGAGGTCGGGCGTTGGAAGAATTAGGTTTAGTGCGACCTGGTAAAAAGATGTGTACTGGGGGATGCCCCCCCCGCCCCACTCCACTGAATGGAACTGCCGTCACCCGAAAAGCACCGGCTACGGCAGACCTGGATTGGTAGTTCCAATCCGCCGACCCCTTGGGGTTCATCGGCGTGTGAGATGTTCCCCCTCCCCAAACCCCTCCCCCGGGAGCCCGGTCCGGTCCATTTGGAGGGGGGGGGGGGGGGGGTCCGGCCGGACGGGCCGGACGGGCCGGACCCCCCCGGAGGTCTCATCCGCTCCCGAAAAACGTGGAAAAACACGTGAAATTCGTGTAGGGACGCGTCTGGTGGCCTCGAAATGGGTTTGGGACGCCCCACGAGCGCTCCAAGACGTCCAAGTTTGCCCGAAGACGGGCCACGAGGCGTCCTCGACGGCAGAAGAGGTCCCCACGAGCTCCCCCGAGGGCCTCCGAGATGCGTTCCACAAGGGTCCCTAGACGCCAAAATTGGGCCATTCCCTTCGTGAAATGTACATTTTAAAAAATTCAGCTTTGGATCTTTCCGATGCTCCCCGACGGCCCAAGAGGCTCCCAAACCCGCTCCCAGACGGCCCCAGAAGCCTCGCAGAGGGTCCCCCACAGACCCCTAGAGGGCCCAAGATGGGCCAACAGGCGTCCAAGACGGCCCAAGAGGGCTCCGAAAACGGCCCCAAAAGCGTTCCAGGAGCGCTCCGAGTTGCTTCCCCGAAGCTCCACATGGTCCCAGACGGTCCAAGAGCGATCAGAAACATCGACGACGACCTCCCGACGGCTCACGAGGCCTCCCCAGACGCCCCCACAGGCATCCAAGATTCCCCCCAAGAGGCCCTCTAGACGCAAAAAATCGTTTGTTTCCTTCGTAAAACGTATATTTTTTCACACGTGCGCTTTTGGGGGTGACGAAAAACGTGGAAAAACAAGTGAATTCGTGTAGGGACGCGTCTGGTGGCTTCGACATGGATTTGGGACGCCCCACGAGCGCTCCAAGACGTCCAAGTTTGCCCGAAGACGGGCCACGAGGCGTCCTCGACGGCAGAAGAGGTCCCCACGAGCTCCCCCGAGGGCCCCCGAGATGCGTTCCACAAGGGTCCCTAGACGCCAAAATTGGGCCATTCCCTTCGTGAAATGTACATTTTAAAAAATTCAGCTTTGGATCTTTCCGATGCTCCCCGACGGCCCAAGAGGCTCCCAAACCCGCTCCCAGACGGCCCCAGAAGCCTCGCAGAGGGTCCCCCACAGACCCCTAGAGGGCCCAAGATGGGCCAACAGGCGTCCAAGACGGCCCAAGAGGGCTCCGAAAACGGCCCCAAGAGCGTTCCAGGAGCGCTCCGAGTTGCCTCCCCGAAGCTCCACATGGTCCCAGACGGTCCAAGAGCGATCAGAAACATCGACGACGACCTCCCGACGGCTCACGAGGCCTCCCCAGACGCCCCCACAGGCATCCAAGATTCCCCCCAAGAGGCCCTCTAGACGCAAAAAATCGTTTGTTTCCTTCGTAAAACGTATATTGTTTCACACGTGCGCCTTTGAGGGTGACCCCCGCTCCTGCACGGCCCCAGAGCCCCCCAAACCCGCTCCCAGACGGTCCAAGACGCCTCCAAGAGGGTCCGTACATAGCCCTCGAGGGCCCCAAGACGCGCCAACACACGTCCAAGACGGCCCAGAAGGGCTCCGAAAACGGCTCCGAGAGCGCTCCAGGAGCGGTCCGAGTGGCCTCGAAGAGAGCTCCACATGGTCCTCGACCGTCCAAGGGCGATCAGAAACGCTGACGACGGCCTCCAAACGGCTGAAGAGGCCCCCAAGACGCATCCACGATGCGCCCACAGAGGGCCTCTAGACGCAAAAAATCCTTCGTTTCCTTCGTCAAACGTATATTGTTTCACAAGTGCGCCTTTTGGGGTGTCCCCCGCTCCTGGGCGGCCCCAGAGCCACCCAAACCCGCTCCCAGACGGCCCAAGACGCCCCCAAGAGGGTTCCCACAGAGCCCTCGAGGGCCCCAAGACGCGCAAACACACGTCCAAGACGGCCCAAAAGGGCTCCGAAAACGGCTCCGAGAGCGCTCCAGGAGCGGTCCGAGCGGCCTCGACGAGAGCTCCACATGGTCCTCGACGGTCCAAGAGCGACCCAAAACGCTGACGACGGCCTCCCGACGGCTGCAGAGGCCCCCCAAGACGCCCCACGAGGCTTTCACTATGCGCCCCTGGAGGGCCTCTCGCTGTATGAAATCGCCCGTTCTCTTCGTAAAACGTGTATTTTTCGTACGTGCGCCTTCTGGGGCGCTCCGGGGCGGCCCGAGAGCCTCCCAAGACCGCACCAAGACGGTCCAAGAAGCCTCCACGAGGGCCCCGCGACAGGAGAAGGAGGGGGGGGGAGGAGGAGCAGGAGGAGGAGAAGGAGGAGGAGGAAGAGGACAAGGAGGGGGAGGAAGAGGAGGAGAAGGCCGGGAAGGGAAGGGGGATAAGGAGGAGGAGAAGGCGGGGGAGGAGGAGGAGGAGGAGGAGGAGGAGGAGGAGGAGGAGGAGGAGGAGGAGAGGAGGACGAAGGGCGGGAGGAGGAACAGCAGGAGAAGGACAAGAAGGAGGAGGAGAAGAAGGCGGGGAAGGGAAGGGAAGAAGGACGTGGACGAGGAGGAGGAGGAGGAAGGGCAGGAGAAGGAAGAGGAGGAGAGGCAGAAAGAGGAGCAGGAGGGAGGAGCAGGGGGAGGAGGAGAGGAGGAGAGGGAGCCGATCATCGTCATCAGCGTCGTGATCATCAACGACGTCATTGCCATCGACAAGGTCAGCCCAAACATCTCCGAACATTAACAGTTAGCGGGACATCCCGCTTGGAAACCGCCGACAACTGTAAAATGTCTCCGGGGTGTAACATACTTCCCTGGCTCCGGCACCCGTACAAGGCCCTAAACACAACCCAAAAAACCTCCCTGTGCCGTCTTGGGGTTCGCTTGGGCCGTCTGGAAGCCCTCTGGGCCAGTTTGCGACCCATGTCGGCTCCCCTTCTCGCTGTGACGGGCCCTGAACAACCTCATTTTCCCACGGTTTGCAAGGAAGCTGTGGTGAACGATCCCGGGGAAAATCCAAGGGGTCGGCGGATGTGGCGGAAGCCTGAAGAATCAATATGTGGACTTCGGTGCCCAATCACTGACAGGCTTCCCTCAAGCGGGGTCCTGGCTATACCCCGCGAGGGCTGGCCCCGCCCCGCTGTGCTAGGCCCCCGACGCCCAACGCCCGCGCTGCCTTGCCAGTGGGCGTCGCGGACCGCGCGCAGGCGCCGTCGGGGCCTCGGGGGCGCCGAACCCCGCGGGCGCCGCAGGCCGGGCCGGGCCAGGCCCTGGCAGGCGGCGGCGGCCCGGCGAGCGCTGCCGCGCCCGCCGAGGGCTCGGGCGGGGCAAGCGTTGGCGGCGCGCACAAAGGGGGGCGGCTTCTCCGTCTGCCCTGTCCTAGAGCCAACCCGTAGAATGGGGACGTACGATAGTTAAGGATGCGAGGGCCTTGGAAGGCCATGTCGACACTCTGCGAGCGGGGCAGCCAAGGATGGGCCGAATTTTAAGGATGCACGGGGCACGGGTGCTCCTAAGAAGCCGTCCCCCCTCCCCGTACCACCCTCTGCGCGTGGCTGACCTCGGCCAGCAAGAGACCGAAGTTGAGGGGCAACGTTGAGGGAGGACCCGCACAGCGAGCTGGAATCGAGGATGCATCGTCGACAGATGATCGGAGATGGGCCCCCCATGGCAACATCGCAGGATCCTGGGCGGGGCAAGAGATCATTTTTCGGCGGTAGCCCGGGTCATCTGCTGGGGGGGGGTGCCGGCCGATCAAACCTAACCGTTTCGCTCTGAGCAGCCCCACGTATGCCCGCGCGCACCAATACTGTGCACCCCCTTCGGATATGCGCAACCGGCAAAGTCAGGTAAGGTTATCCTGGGGTGAGAGGGGGAGGGCGGGCACGAGAACCCTGGCTATCGCCGGTCCTGTCAATGAAACAGTCTCCCGCCGCGCCCACCGAGCTCTCGGGCGAGGCAGGCGCGCGAGCGAGGCGTTGGAAATAAAAGTCACACGCCTTCGTAAACATCGAGCGTCGAACCCCTGCCACCCGCACGCCCCTGCACCAGTGACTTCATTGGACGCTGCGCAGCGCCGATCTCTACAGGCGCTGGGTTTTATCAATCAGCACTGGGCAATTTCCTGCTGTGCTCGGCGGTTTCCGCAGTATCCGGCGTTTTGAAAGCTGGACGGATGCGTTCAACACAAGGTCAATGATCGGACTCCTGACCGATCCGACACAACCCGGGACGTGGCCACGAGACCGCGGGAGGGCTTGGGCCCCCGTCGCCGAAGACCCGAGGCCCCACGGAAGTTCCCCAGGCAAAGAGCACTCTGGAGCCCGGTGGGCCCGCACACGAAGAGCTCGCCTGTCGCCGCCTTGGCGCTCGCGCAGGTCCGCCAGGCGGGCGCAAGGCCACGGTGCCACAAAGGAATCGAGGGGGCCTGGCGTTGCGAATTGCGCTTCGGGCTTCGCGAAACGCGAAGAAGTTCGCGCTCTCGCAAACCCCAGAGGGGAAGAAAAGGGATGAGGAGGATGAGGGGCCGAACCGCGGAGCGCGAAATGAGAACGACTTCGCGCCCTCGAGGGCGCCCTTGTGGGTGCACTGTTGGTCGCGAAAAACAGAAGGGTGTCCTTCCGAGGCTGGGGTTGTTCCTGACCTGGGTGCCAACTTGAAACGGGGTATCATAAGAAGGGCACACGGTAACAATGCAGGGGCCTTGGAAGGCCATGTCGACACCTTGCGAACGGGGCGCGTACAGCGAAAGCGGCGAAGGATGGGCCGAATGGGATGGATGCAAGGGCGAACTTGGGAAGTCTGTCCCTCTTACGATGCGGGTTGGCTACAAGGAGGACCCGCTCAAGGGGGGAACCATCGAGATAGCATCGGCGATGCATCGCGGCTAGGTCGGCGACAGGCCCCCAATGGCAGAACCACGTACCCGTGGGCGGAGTGGCGTATCGGGTTCGCAACGGCGATGCGTGGGCGGTACGGGGGTCGACGCAATCCTTCCTAGGCCGATCCCCCTAATTACTGCCCCCTGCCAGGCTGGAGGGCCCAGACACTAGATGTCGTTACCCCCTGGATCTCTTCCAGGGTGCGTTCTGGTCAAAGTTCGGTGGAAATGCCAGCCGCGGCGACGGAGGCTCTCCAGGACGAGCAGCGGCATCAATGCTTTTCCATTTCTGAACAACTGGACCCTTCGAGCGCTGGGGTTGTCAATCGCATTCGCGCGGGCTGTATACACCGACCCCGCGCGGCTGCACCCAGTGGTTCGCCCAAACCAAATAAGGAAACGTGGGCGCGATACGCCAAAGCAGCTGTTGTCCAAACCCAGCAGCGGAAACGGTTGGGCAGGCGAATTCTTCTCACCAGTTGACCACGACCGCGGCGGCGCTGACAACGTCAGCGCCCCCCCAGTTCCTTAGGGCCGACTTCGCATATCGGGCGGCCCCATGGCCCAGAGCCTCGGGCCACCATGGCCGAGAACCTCTCCTCGCCCTCGCGCCCTGGCCTGGAGCCTCGGGGCTGCACGGGAACCTCGGGCCACCCTGGTCATTCTCGGCGTCGTTCGTTCACCGAAAGAAAAGTCAGGGTACAGGGCTTGGCCATGGGGTGGTACGCTGAGAAACTGATCTTCGCGACGCATCGAGGCATGCCGCAGCTCATCCTTTGATGGCAAACGAGACGAGAGGCGCGAGGGAATCCATGCGATGGAGAGGTGGATTTTCGATGGACGCGCTTGTGCCCGATGCTATATTCCCATATAAGCGCGCAAACTCGTGCGCCTAGCACACACGACAGCGATGCTCTGCGCCGATACACCGTCGGATATAGCGTTCGCTACACAGCTTTTCCTTGACGTAGCCTCATGTCTGGAGGGGAGGTACCGAACGCTAGATACAAGTCCTGACTGATTAAATCAAGTAAATAAAGAGGATAAGGATCTTGTCTTCAACATGCCTATAATCATACAATAACAAAGCACAACACATGGCATCACGCGGTATCAAGGCCGGCCATGGCGCATTGCCCAACCAAGCCGCAAACGATAATGAATAGTCGCGGGCAAGACCGCGCGATTACCCACAGGCAAGTAAGGGGGACGTCCAGCCAGTGGGCCGGACGTCAAAGCGAGCAGCGTGCGAGGGGAAATGACCAAGCGGTCAGATCCCTTCCAAAAGCTGAAAGAGAATAGTGACCGTGTCGGAGCACTCATGGTAGCTGCGGCGCTATGAATTTGCATGCTCGTGGCCAAGCGATGATAACCACTTGTAGGTATACATGCTCGTGCCCGGGCAGGGGCGCACATGTCCGTGCCGGCGTGTGCAGGTCGAGTCCTCGATGGGCGCGTCGCGCAGCTCATCGATCCCGCCGCGCAGGCACTCGGTGTAGCATTCCACCAGCGTGGCAGCGTCGGCAAAGTGGCATCAAACAACCAAGCAGAACTGAACTGAGAGTAAAAGGGGGCAATCGATTTCAGAGAAAACAGCGCGCTAAATTCGCCGGCCCAACGGGCCAGAGGCGTGCTAAGACCTCTGGCAACATCAATATATAATATTTCTATTTCGCGCGCAGGGCGGCCCCCGGTGGCCCCCGGACCAAGAGCGCCCCGGGCGCGGCCCCGGAGACTCCCCCAAGGCTCTCGGGATCGCCCCAAGAGGGCCCCAGGAGGCCCCCAACGCGGTCCAAGAGAGGCCCGAGACGCCCGAAGATCGCACCGCGACGCCCAAGCTGGCATCCAGGCGGCCCAAGAAGATTGATGGGGGCTGGAGGGCCCAGCCAACAGCTTCGCCTCAGGCGAAGCCAAGCTCCAGCTCTGTTGTATCGCAGTAACGATAGTCCCAGTAGAAGAGGAGATGCCCTCTCAAGCAATAGGGAGATCCTTTGGTCTCGATAGCGATTGCGCGCCTCGCGGCGAGGCGCAGTCAAATCTGGGCGGCCGGCCGCTTGAGCCAACGCGGCCGCGGGCGCGCGCTCGCCCCCGCCCCTCGCGCCCCCCAGCTCGCTTTAGAGTCGGGGGGGGAGGGGGGCGAAGCGTGAACCCGACGCCCCTATACAGCAGGCCCAGTTCAGCAGCTTACATACACAAGGACAGGAAAGCAGACGGGCCCAAAATACGGTGGACCCGCCAGCAAGTTGCCTCGCAAATGTATGACATACTCATCAAGCGGCGTCAGAACTTGATGTCTGGCCGGCCCGATATGGAGCATGTCTGTTCAGGTCGTGCTTGAAGGTCTGTATGCCTCCCATGACTTGTAGGCGCATGTCTCTGTCGATGCCCCCCTTGGCGTGGCCATCCGCAATCATGTCGCGGGTGTCACACCACTGAATGCTGTGCACGATTCCACGCTCCATCATCTGACGTATCCAACTGATGTGTCCTACAAGGGTACACTCAGTCGGCTCCTTCAAGTCTTTGCTTGACAATGACTTAAAACAGTATCAGCATTTGATGCTCCGGCCACCCACTTCGACTATACCTTTCAACTGAGTGGGCGTGTCAGGGCCTGCGTGGAGCTCGTGCAGAGTCGCAATCGTGGGATAACGGTCCTCCAAATCATGGGCTGCTGCTAGTGTCTCTGCTGAATAGCTCGAGCGGACCTGCAAGCGGTGAGACTCGCAGTGCGCGTCGATCAAGTGTACGACAGGCTCACCAGATGACGTGTTTCCACGTCGTAGCAGGTTTGCCCCGCGAATACCATAGCCTTTGACGTCGTCGTCGGCGTCTCCACTCAGGCGCCGGTAGCCTGAATCGCTATGTAAGTCGACCTCGCCGGTGTGGCTCATCGCCTGACAGAAAATCTTTTTTTCGGGCAGGCATGGAACTTTCTGGCGATCGCGTTCAGTCGTCGCACTTGAATGTCGGTGGGTTCTTGGACACGCTGTAGAGAAACAGCATACACCATGAACCGCACCTGGGTGATCAGTGCGAATGCCAGCGCACCCCTGAGACTGACGAACATGTCTGCCACCATCTCAGTAGCTTGAGCGTCAGCGTCGGCGCCGGTTAGATCGGGATGTTGTATAGGACGGCGCTGTTTGATATTCATCTTGATCTAAAGTGACATGTCCGTCCTCGTCCTTAGTGTATCTCACAGCACAGTTAGTATACGTGTGCTTGTTGAGTTAACACTTACCGACAGCATCCTCAACGCATTTGACATATTTGTCAACGGTGTCCTCAATGCCGGCCATATTAATATCATACACATGCTCGGCCGTGAGCAACGTGCTGCTCGCCTCGAACTCCTCGTCGTAAGACGTGGGTCGGAAGCCAAATCCTCTGGCGGTTCTCCTGAGCTTAAATGAGAATGCCCGTGGAGCGCCCTTAGTGCCTGCGCCTGCGCCCGGTTTCAAGCACTGCAGGCAGTGCTTTGACTCGTCGTAGTTCTCGAATCCTGGAAGAGTGCGGAGCACAATGGCCGATCCAGGCGGCAAAATACAGCACGCCACGCGTTCCTTTTCATCAGTTGCCTCAGCGAGTTCCTGATGGGTCAGTGCCTTCAGGAAGGCCAAGTTGATGTCGAGGGAAGCAATGACCCACAGCTTCTTGTGCGCTGCCGCGCTGGCGAGTAACCTCTGGTTTGACCTTCCTGGTGAACCCAAAAATGTTTCTGCGCCGAGAGCTTCAAGGTCCATGAAGCCTCGGAGTACCAAGCGAAGTCGGGTGGTACGTTCCATCTCGCCCTTTTCGTTCTTCACTGAGTTCAATGTGTATACGTACCTCGAAGTCATGATGATCGACGCTTTGACTATCTCCTGCATCTTAGAACATCTGTTGTCGAACCATGCCTTGAGCTCAATGAGAAAGGCCGTCGATATGTCCTCTGGATTCGCCGGAATGTCAACTTTGGCGAGGTGGTCGTCTTCCTTGGCGACCACGGCTCGCTTTGCAGCGGCGGTAACATATACTCGCATGGTGGTCACCCGGTCGACATATAATAACATGTGTTGCTGCCCAGACAAGACTACCTTTGACATTTCTGTCGTAAAGCACAGTCCAACGTATTGACCGTTTTCGTCAGAGTCGAGTCCGTAGCTGTCGTCTTCGACCATGGTGCAAAGGGGGGCGTACTACGTCTCCTCGGCATCCGGATCGCGAGTGCGCCCCCACTTCGGCAGGTGCCCCCGCTGTTCGTCAGCTACAGTGATCAACACACTCTGATCAGGAACCATCTGTGCGGGTACGGTAAGGAGGTCCTCCAGTGGAGCTGCCTCCAACAATTCTCTTTCCCCTTGCAATTCTGCGTACCACACCTCCATAACATGTGACTCAATATCAGCTTCTGATTCCTCTAAATCGTAGAAAGCCGTCCGTCATCATGTTCTGGTTCAGCTTCTGAAGCCTCTCTTGCGGCTCCTTCAGGTGTCGGCGCATCAGCCAAGTCCTCAAACTCTGACACGTCCTGATCGAAGCCTGCCTGAGGTTTAGTGGACTTCAGGCATTGGCTGATTCGTGAGTGTGCTAACCCAGCTATGTCATGTATATTCAGAGCAGTACCTTGTGCATCCTGGATTCACGTCGTTGTCGTAATGGACCAATGTGCAGCTGTCAGCACAAGTAACCAGAGGTAGCTCGTGGATACTCTTGGCTAATCTGACAGAAGCTACGTTCTCAATGCGAATGAAATTTCTGATGAGATATTGTAGGGCCAAGTGTATCGGGGATGGACAGACCCCCCTTTAGTACAACGTGGTTTAGTGAAAACGACCTGAGGCCCAAACCTGGCGGGCGCAAGCCTGGAAAATAACGGCCGCGGCGCCCTCTCGAGAACCGAAAACGGACAATTCACTGATCGACGTGTCACTGTTGGGGGTTCTGTCCGTCCCCGAGTGTACTTTTGGGGATGGACGACTTGCAGCTGTCATCTGAAGCGTACTTTTCTTGGTCGGCACATAGCCAAATGTCAAGGCAGGTTTCCCCGCTGACAGGCTGGCTACGAACGTCAAGACTGCGCGTAGCGCAGTGTTGCCGGAGCCGATCTCTCGGGCTATGAATGCTTCCATATATAGCGAATGTCTTGCATCGCCGTATTGTGCATCTCGATTGCCTACCCGGATGATGACCTGACCCCTTTTCGGGATCATTCCTTACGACTGGGAACGGGCCGTTCCAGCCTCCCCTGTCATTTTTCGTAGTCGCAGGGCGATGGTAATCGACCAAATCTCCTTCGTCATAATAGTGCTGACCTGGAAATTGTCGTCTTAGCGCGTAAGGCGCGATTGGTCTTAGCTGCTGCCGTGGCCTGTGTGATCGCTTCAAAACATACCCTGCGTATCGTCTGTTCACGAGAATGATATGATGTTTCTGTCGGCTGCTCGCGTTCCAGAGCAGGGAGCTTTGCTGGTTGCCGTCCAAACAAAGCGTTGCACGGAGACACTTCATCATAGAAGGTACATGCGCTGGCGGCAGACAAGGCTTCATGCAGTAGTCTGGTGAGCACAAGAGGTATGTCTAACCTATTGAGCTCAGCTTCCATAGCGTGAAGTCAATGACGTCGGATGCCATGTCTGGCCTCGATCGTCGTTGCGTGCTGTCCACGCGCACGTATTCTAAGTTCAGTGCCTTTTGCCATGAGGACTGCCTTCGCAGTGTCACTCTTAAGAGCACATTCTCCATCGGAGTAAAGTACCTTAGCCGGTCCAAACAGCATCCAACACTGATGATATGCATCCAGGATCGTGGTCGTAGGTTTGTCTGGTATTTCCGTCCCAGTAGCATATCGTATACAAAGATCGAAAATGTGAAATATATGGTGCTCTTGCTTGTAGACCACCAAATCACATTCCACGTCATCATTGAATTTACCGGGTAATGCAGTCGAGGGCATAACTTCGTGTCCAGGTTTGTCCCCAGCTACGCATTCTCGGCACGTGCCACAGACGCCTTTGATGAGGTTGAGTCAAAAATTGCCCAGGCCAAATTTGCTTCGGATGAATCTCATCTGAGGCTCCTTCGCATGGGGCCAGCGTAAGTGCAGCTTTCGCAACTCGCGCGTTGCCACGCTGGGGTCAAGACTTCGCAAGTTTTGCAAACTGATTTGTACATCGAACCGTGACCAGTCATGTAGTCGTGGTCGTGCAGCAGGGTTCCCTGCTGATGGTGGTGGAGGTGCTTCTCCACCTTGTTGTCGACCACGTCTGGCTCTGACCTGTGGTAGCCGAAGATGGCCATCCGAACTACCAGCTCCACTCGAGGCAGGTTGTCTTGCAGCAGGCTCAGCAGCACGTCTTCCAACAGCAATGTCGCGGCTGCTTGCGCCCGCGGAAGGTCCAGCTCTCAAGCCAGGCCTCGGTGCCCTCAGTCGCGTAGGTGCTGGTGCCGCTGGCGCCTCGGGTGGTGGCGCTGCTACTTCAGCAAGATCTGGCAGTGCAGGTCCTGCTGCCGGTTCGACGGGAACCGGCGGAATATGTTCATGTTTGTCGGGAAGCTTCAAAGGCTCGGCACACTTACATTTGCCAGGTGCTAATACATGTCCAGGTTTGTTCTTCCCGTAGTTCGTCTTGCAGCTCGGACACTCCCAATGATAGTCGTCCTTATCGTGCCATCTGCAATGTCTCGGATCTCCATCATGAGATGGAGAACGCATGGTGACGTTATCCGTGCAGGAAGGACAATCAAACCCTCCCGACGGTGGTCTCGCAATCGAGCCATCAGGTTGTCGGGGAAGACTCGGGTCGTCCAAATCGCATCCCCTTGCGTTGGTGGCCAACGCAGTGGCCGAATATGGGTAGCCATAGAAAGGGCCACGAATTGTCTGGAAGAGATCGTGTGCGATCTGAACAGATTCAACAAAGAGCGACTGCATCTTTGGTGTGTATTGCGCAGCCATGGACAGTTCCTTATTACAGACCGACGCATGTTGACGATGGCCACTACATCGCTTTCGATCAATAGGAGTAAACATGGACGATGGTTGGCCATGATCTCTCGGTTTTAGTCTCAGTACCCTATGGAATCACGTAGACCAGTAGTACATTGATCCATGCTCACCTTGCAAGTGCCCTTGCTTTTGGCCAACGTAGTCCATGGTGGTATCTGATCAACCCAAGTCCCAACTGGTTATTCTCTGAAGTAAAACCGTCGAATATCATTTTGACGTACAGCTACCTTCCCACAGAACTTGATGCGTGGCAAATCCTCTTTATGATGTGCTTGCAAAGTGCCGAAGTTAACCTTGGCGTTGAAGTAAGAAGGCAAGCCAATCGTTCTGCAGCTGGGCTGTAGTATGACAACCTTGACGAAACAAACGTCAAAATAATGCATCGCTGCATCTTGGACCTCCTGTTTCCAAGGTCCGCAAAAGTACGTTTGTCGAGGTTTCCCCCTGGAGTCAGACCTGGGCTGAACGCTAGCTGGGAGATGCCTCCACTTCCCCCACATAGTTCTAACGCATCTACCTTGTTGTGTCGTCCGTAACACAAAGTGGGGATTATGGAGAATACATCTGCGTAGGATTCAGCAGATTGCCCTGCCGGTGGGGTGATGAAGGTCTCCTCTCCATCGCCACTATCCGTGTCGGAGTCCAAAAATACGCTGGTGTATTGTGCGACATCCGAGTCCTTTGAGGTCGTCTCCACAGTCGTCGTTGCCTTCTTCGACTATTTTGGGTATCTTGCGTGGTTTGATGCCAGCTTCTTTGTCTGCTTTCTGTTTTTCTTTTTGTTGAATTCTGGCATCTGTTGGTAATGCTGTCTGTTGTTATGTTCCTGGTGAGCTAAGTGTCGAAAATTCTGGAATAGAGGGTAGCACGCTGCCGCGCTCAATCGGAAGGGGAGGGGCGCGATCGTCGCCGATGATCGCCGCTCGCCTTGAGCGTGGTCGTGAGTTGCCATCTCCCAAGAGGGTCGGTTCCGGCTGCTCCCAATACAGTCGAGTACGGTTCGGGGGTGAAAGGGCCCCCCCTGGAAAACGCAATTTTCGAAAACTGGCGAAGGGTTGACTTATGATGGTTGGCTGTCCTCTGGCGGCCCCACATCTCGCAACGGACATTCGCACTTGAAGCCCGCGCATCCTCGCAAAGGCCTGGAGGACCAGCGCTATGCGACAAGAGATAGGCGCGAAAGCGCCTGGGCCATGCCACTGGCCAGCCCACTGCGGATCAGGCGCGCGCGCCTTGGCAAACGAGCGGAACGGGACGAAGAAGGCATGGCCGTAGTCGAGCGCGTGGGAGGCCGCCAGCTTGCGCCACTGCAGCTCGGCGAGCAGGTCGCGCCACTTCTGCCGATCGGAGTGGCTCGGCATCCGCCCGCCGCACCTGCGGCGGACCCAACGCTTCACCACTGACCAGACGGACTCAATCCCGTCAGTTGTAAAACCACGGAGGTTCTTGATATCGCCCGCGGAGTGCACCGCCAGCTCGTGTTTGATGTCCTTCGCAGCCTACCGCTTGCTCTTCTTGAACTCCTTGAAACCGGACGCCGCGGCCTTCCAGGAGTCGCTCGCCAGGATGGTCCCTGCGCGCACGCCGATCAGGTACAAAACGGTCAGCATCTCCGTGTGCCCGCGGGGCTTTCCATCGAGGGCGTCGCTCGGGTGGTCCAAGATGCGGTAGAACCAGATGTCGGGGCGACCCTGCACCGTTGCGCCCCAGACCCAGACCTGGTCTTTTTGCAAGCGGGCTGCCCTCAGGAGAGCGCCAGGCTTCTTCTTGTTCAGGTGCGCCTCGTCCACTTGCACCATGAGCTTGAATTTGGAGACGTCGGCCTTCCTGGCGAGCGTGATGCCAGCCTTCTTCCTCGCCGCCCCCTTCGCAGCGACCTTGTCCTTCTTCTTGGCGAGCGAGCTCCTGCCCCGGGTTCTGACCGCCTCCGCGCCCTTTGGTTTATTGCTCTTTTTCTGCCAGAGCCCTGACTTAGACATGATGTCGTTGAGCGCAGCCACCGCCTTTCCTTGGAAGAGCGACACCAAGCGGTCAAGCGTCTGGTAAGTTACGCCCGACTCTCGCTGCATCAGCTGGCGGGGGTATTCCATGACCCACATGGCCATGACGTCAGAGAACTGTTCCCACGACGACTCCTGGACACCCTGCAGGATCGAGCCAGCGGTGATGGACTTATGGCTCTCTTCGGCTTGCACGACGAGCATCCAGAATCGTAATCGCAGCCGCGCCACGCCCAGGTGCGTTTGTCGCGGCGGTAGACATGCTTGTAGTTGTCGCCACCGCACTCGGAGCACTCGTACGACGTGGAAAGAAAGCCCATGACCTGCGCGAAGATGAGGACTCGCAATGACGCGGTGTTCGCCATGTCGCCCGTGTCGTTGAGATTCGCGTACTCCACGTTTCGCAAGTAGTCGCCCCTGCAATTGAAATCGAGATCCTTCAGCGAGGCGCGGTGCTCCTTCAAGCCCGTGTACTCTGCCATTCCGACAACGCACGGTCGCGCGGCTGGACTCTGGCAGCGAGCGGTTGGTCCCGTGCGCGGAAACGCCCCCGAGCCAAAATAACTGCGCTGCGCGCAAGACAAAGGCAGCGGCTGCCGCGGCGGCGCAGACAGCGACGGCGACAGCGACGCTGACGCCGACTCCGACGGCGACGGCGCCGACGATGGCAGCGACGACGGCGGCGATGCTTCCCAGGGGGGCGCTGCCGCATTCTACAATCGGATTTAGGGGTGTTCGCGCTTGCCGGCAGTGTCATCGAATTCATACGCGAGCCTATACGCAGCGAAGAAAGCATACCAGAAGCTTGGCGGCGCCCGCCCAGACCGAACTTCAAAAGCCCCCACGCCGCCTGCGCCGTGCTCGCCGCCGCGCCGCCTGCGCGCGGCGCTTCCCGAGAATGGGCGAGCCGCCCGCGGGCCACCCACGCCGCCTCCCAAGAAATCCATTGCATCCGCCTCCCTTCCCTGGGAAACCCTGGGAGGCGGTGGGGGGCCTTCCTCGAGCTGCCTCTCGAGCGCCTGGGTCAGCGGCGTGCTCGGCGACGCGGCCTTGGATGGCGACGGGCTGCACATGTCGAGGCAAGCGCCGCTTGGCCCGAGGAGGCGCCTGGACTTGCGGGTGTCTGGCGGCAAGGGCCCCCTCTTGACGACGCGGATGATCGGGGCTGGCTGCGGGTCGGGCGCGCGCTTCGCATGCGCCGCCCGCGCAGCGGAATCGACTAACGCCCCCTCTAACTGCAACAAGTGCTGCCAATCATCAGGCGGGGTCGCGCCGCCGTTCCTGGAAGCCCCGTGCAACGCCTTGCCCTCTGGCGTGAGGTACTCGCCCATGCCTTTGATGTTCTTCCGCTGAACGTCGGCTTCATCTGTGCCCGCTGGCCTCCAAGATGTATTTCTTGGTGTTCACGATGACGGCCTCCCTCTTGAAGGCGGCCATGGTGCACGCGGGGGTCAATTCTCGTGAGGCGTGGGGCGCGACAGGTTGAAGAATCCCTCGAACTTAACGTGGGGCCAGTCGTCGTCCTCGGCCGCGCGGGGGTCGCGCGCCTGGTCGGCCGCGGCGCGGGCCCCCCCTTTGACCTACTTCGTCGCCCCCCATCTCGCCCAGCACATGCTTTCGAACTGCCCTGCGTCTAGAAGCGCCTTCACCATTTTCGCTGGAAGCTGGTTCAAACACCCGTCGTCTAGGAAGCCCCCCATGGTCAAGGCGCCTGGCTCGCCACGCAGAAAATCAATCTCTGGCGCGGCCCGCGCGCACACCTGTTGATGGAGGAGCGACAATGCACCGATGCCGCCACTCCCCGTTCTTCTCCTGAGGGGGCGCGTTCTGGCACGTATCTCGAAGCGAACCCAGCGGCGGCGACGAAGGGTTAGCGGCAACTTCGGCACATTGTCCTCCTATGAGCCTTGTCGCGGTCGAGGCCGTGCACCCTTGCGCTGCGCTCGCACATGGCGAACAGGCGCGCCTCCCCCGCGGGGGTCTCGCCGCAATTGGGCTCGCCAGCGAGGGCGAGCAACGCCAGGGGGTCAATGCACTCCTTGAGGATGTTGAGGAACCAGGGCTTAAGAGTGCTTCTCGCAGAGGAACAGGTTGCGCTGGCACTCCTTCTTGGCGCCTTCGTTTGCCACACAAGCTGGGCGCACTCTGAAGTCGTGCGCGGTGCGTGCTTGAGGATGTACTCGAAGCCAGCGTCAATCTCATCGTCCTCCATGTCGACGAAGGCGTCGACTTTGCCCTTCTGCTTGGCCTCAGGGGATAGATGGGACTGGCGAAATTGCTGGCCCCCCATGTGCTCAAAGATACACTGCCACACGCGGGCGCCGACCTTGGGGTGCTGGAACCCGAGCTTCCACGTGCTGCCGAAAGCGCGCTTAGAGAAGGCCTGGAACCGCATCTTCGTCCGAGATGGTAGAACGACGTGCTTGACCACGGCTTTGGCGCCGTTCCCTGGGCCCAGGATGCAGAATTGCAGCTGGGAGTCTGCGGGCAAGGGCTCCTTGAAGCAGAAGGGGGCGGGCAAGGTGTGCCAGGCGTTGCTCTTGGAAGCCTCGCGATGCTGCGCTTCCATGTCCTCTGGGATTGAGTCGGCGCGGCTGGTGATGAAGTCCACCCAGTGCGCGAGAGGGTCGTCGAGCGGCGACGCCTCCGTCGTAAATTCCAAGAATGCCCTGGCGTTTCCCAGCGGATGAACAAGGGTAACCACGCACTCCTGGAGAGGGCGGCAGAAGCACCCCTCGGTCAAGGCCTCGACGCCCTCGTAAGTCGACATGGGTGGCAGGAAGCGCGGGCCCGCACGAGGGCCCTGCGAGCGCGTTGGGGGGGCGCAAAAGCTTGAGCCGCAAAAGCTACGGATGCTGGAACGATTGCGTCGTGGTCGCTCTCTTGGCGTCGTCGCCGATGCAAATGCGCGCCGTCGTCGCTGCGGTCCGCGTTCGCGCCCGCTAGAGGGGGTATTACTTTTGGAGGGTGCCTTCAAATGCAGCGCTGTGAAGGTACTTAGCAGCGGCGGCGTCGTGGTTGCTGGCTTAGAGTCAGCACCGACGCAAGCATGCATCGCCATCGCCGCGGTCCGCGCTCGCGTCCGCCAGCGGGGGGCATGCTTTTTTGAGGATGACCTCTAGTGCAGCGCTGTGAAGGCACTTGGCAGTGGTGGCGTCGTGGTTGCTGGCTTAGAATCAGCACCGATGCAAGCATGCATCGCCATTGCCGCGGTCCGCGCTCTCGTCCGCCAGCAGCGGGCATACTTCTTCGAGGATGCCCTCTAGTGCAGCCA